>BPLT01000109.1:0-350000 GCA_019656295.1 Rhododendron mucronatum var. ripense
TGAACACCATGATCGAAGCAAGCAGGGGAAGAAGAAATTCTGGAAATATCAGGGTAACCGTTTCGAAGACCCCCCCTCAACCGTTTTATGTGGCCAACGTGGGTATCAATCGAAGACGTGGGGATCGAAGGCAAGTTCACAGCGTCTATAAATAGAAGAAGCAAGTGAAGAGAAAGGACGACACAAAATCCATATCATCTGACAATTCATACAAAATGATTGCTCAGAGATCTATCTTAGATTAGTTTTTTAGTTTAGAGTAGGATCTTTTTGTAAGTTGAAAGCTTATTTGCATTAAGGACTACTTTCGATTAAATTCAAGTTTTCTTATTTCCTTTAAGTTCTTTTCTTACCAAAGAATAGTTGTTTTGCCAAGTTCGCTTTTGAATTAAATTCAGTGTGCTTGCATTTCTTTTATTATTCTTGATAGAATCTTAAGAGTGTTGTATACAAACTTACCTTCGATTATATTCAGGTTTGTGTTGTGTTCAATCATCTTTTCTGATTTCGAAGCGCGTCAATCTTTTATTTGGTTGATACCTTAAGGAAAAATCCTCTTAGTTGAGGTAATCGAACGGATAACACAATTGCCTGATTGAAATTAGTTGTTTCAAATCATTTTGAAAAGAGTAATTTCTTCGTTGAAGTTATTTCTTTTCTGGCACGCCCGCACACAATCATTTGTCGATTGATTTGAGTTAATTCAGCCCAAACAATTTTTGGCACGCCCGGTGGGACATCGAAGGTGTCAGAATGCCAAGGGTTCGAAAGCAGATAGGGACACCTGTTGGTGGTCAAGTGCCAGAGGAACAAGCTGTGCCAGAACAGGCCACGGAACAGGGAACGCCTATGAATCATGAGTTTCCCCAATTGGCTCCCGAAATGGGAGAGCTTCCTTATGAGGAGCCTTCTTATGAAGTACCTCCTTATGAAGGGCCTCCAAATTTCCAAACGGGACAAGCCAGTGGTAAAGACCATGATAAGGGGGAAATGTTCAGAGAAATGATGATAGCTTTTCGAGAGATGGCTCAAACCCAAAGAGTCATGATCAAAAGCATAAGAAGTAGGTTGCCCAACTTAGAGGTAACAAGAAACAGTCCAGGGAATATTGGGCTAGATGATCATGCTAATTCAACTACTCACCAAAGTCCCTTCGAAGGAAGGCTTGGAGAGGATGTTGGTCAGGGTAAGATAAGGTCTAGAAAGGGTAAGGAAAAAATGCATCCAGAGGAAATACCACAATCTTGGTATGAGCCTTTGAAGCCTACAAAGCCTGTCTTCGAAATCCCAGACCAATCCCATGGAATTCCTATTGGAATTCCAAGAAAATGTCAGAGACAGGCAAAGCGTTAATCCTCTCTTCGAACCCACACTTGGGGGATGGGAGGATGATGTAGAGCTAGAACGAGGTTATAGACCTGAGAAAACGAGGGATAACGCACAGCCTTCTCGTCAAAGTCTCCCAAACACCAAAAATCCCACCACAGCGGTTTATGGAAGCCATAGGCCTGCTCGGGTGAACACTACGGCCAACCCAATGCAGCAACCTTGGCATGGGAGAATTTCCCAGAGAAAACCAAGAGGATTTTAACATTATAAGGGAAACGCATAGAGATGACTTGGTAGAACCAAATCCACCGGTAGGAAATCAAGAACAAAATTTCCTTGTAGGCAATCAAATACTAAGAGACCAAGTTATGGATCTCATACAAGAAGTTTGTGGGCCTCGAACTCGGGGGGTACACACCTCAAGTCTATAGAAAAACCATATCCAGAATGGGTTGACACAACATTTCAGATCCCTAGAGAATTTAAAATCCCAGACTTTACTTTGTTTTATGGGGATGGGAGACAATCTTCTATAGAACATATTGCTAGGTTTTCTGCCCAATGTAAGAACTTGGCTCAGAATGGTTTCATGAAGTTGAAATTGTTCCCAAATTCTTTGTCTGGGTCAGCTTTTGCATGGTATACGAATTTGCCTGCAGAGTCGATAACAAGTTGGTTTCAAATGGAAGAGGCATTTCATGCACAATTCTTTAATGCTGAGCCTGAAGTCTCTATGGCAGACTTAGCTAGGTTAAAGCAGAAACCAGATGAAAAGGTAGCAGATTTCATATCTAGGTTCAAAAGGGCTAAAACCAAGTGCAAACTCCATCTGCCAGAGGCAAAGTTTGTGAGATTAGCACAAGATGGTTTAGAAAGGGAGCTTCGAAAGAGGTTTGATTCCACAGAGTTTAGGGACTTTGCAGATCTAACCTACAAAGTTGCTAGATATGAATCACTGCTAGAGGAAGATATGGATAGGCATAATTCCTCTTACCCAACATACTATAGGGATCCTAATTATGAAATAGATGCTGCTGAAATTATAGAGCACGAACCTTGTGTTTGTGAGCCCTTAATTCAGAAGAATGTCTCTCTTGGGCAGAAGTTCAAACAAAAGGAAATTACTAAAGTATATTCTTTTGATATATCTAAAGCTGATGAGATCTTTGACTTCTTGTTAAGAAAGAAAATCATTAAGCTGCCTTTGAATGTGAAACTGCCCACAGTGGAAGAAAAGAATGGAAAGACCTATTGCAAATGGCATGATTCTTGGTCTCATTCAACTAAATCTTGTAATGTTTTTCGTGACAGAATCCAGGAACAAATCAAGAAAGGAAGAATCAAATTCCCTGAAAAGACGATGGGGATAGATGCAGTGCCTTTTCCAAAGGTAGAAGAGGTCAACACCAGTGTGCCCTCCTCACTGGCTCGAACTGTCAAGAGATATTGGCAGGACAAAGAAGCACCAGTGAATATGAATACTGTTCAATATGGAAGGGGTAAGCCATACGATGGCCACCCTCGAGGCATGGGAGTAAGGCCAAGTTCCTATAGGCGAGCCAATGATGGTTTTTCTTTGCAGAAATTCTCAGGTAATAATCACCTGCCTATGTTAGAAGCCTCATTTTTGGAGTGCCTGTGTGTAGGATGCAGGGCCAACTATTTGGTTTTCAAGGACTTGGACAGAAAGGGTGTGAGTTTTTTCCCAAAAGAAATGGGGATGAAAAGAATGACCCCAGTTCAAGCAAAGCCAAGTGACAGCAAGTCTTGGTTGGCACCAAAAAGGGACATGCCTACTAGCCCTGTTCCAGCTATTCACAGAAGGGAGCTGCCACCTTCGAAGAAGGCCAATATTGGCCAGACATCGAGGGCGCAAGAAGAGGCCAAACAAGAGGAATTCACCCTGGTGAAAGGTGTTCCTGACTGGTTTCTGAAGCAAGTTAAACCTGATTTGTTCCAAGGATACAAAGGTTCAAACAGGAATGCGGGCAGAACTTTCAAGCCACCAATTTCGAACTCTGGAAACTGGGTGTTGATTAGGGATCCCAAATCTCAATTACCACAGATGGTTCCATTGCTCTCAAGAACTCAAAAGAGAAAGCTCCAGAGGAAGTATACGCTCTTCCAGTCAGGAGAATCTTCAACGGGGGAAGAATCAGGTAGACGAGCAAAACCTAATCCAAGGTTCGACAGGATCGAAAGGGACCCAGAGGAATTTCGAACCCAGTATCACGAGAGGGAGACTTTGGAAAAGGTTGCCTCTGCTATGCTCGAAGAGGATCTTGATCCACCTTCTCCTAACTCGCTGGCTAGTTATCAGTCTGGTTTGCTCGAGGCCATGGTGGTGGAACATCAGGGGATGGAAGGAACCTTTTCCCCTATGGAGGTATCTACACAAGAATTCGAAAAGAAGGGTGCAGAGGAGACCGAAGTAATTAAACCAATCAAAGAAGTGGCTATAATCCAATTTGGAGATCAGCCAGAAGTACAAGTTAATATGGTTTATCCAAGCTCTATGGATTTCTTCTCAAATGGTCAGATGTTCAAAGATCAGGATACTGTTTGGTCGAATTTGAACGAGCCAGAGAATTCTGAAGAAACTCTGAGTGATAAGGAGTTAAATATCATATGCAACGACTGTGACTTGAAAGAAGTATCTCAGATCGAGATGGGTAAGAACTTGGTACCTGAAATTGAGCAGAATCAAGAAAGTTTGGAGGTAAGCTCAAAAGAAAGTGCTTGTTTCGTGTCAGATTCCATGTCCGACGTCGAATACCCCCTGGTAATAGATTTACATTATGTGGAAATTTCATATCCATTTAAACTACCTACTAATGCAATGAGACAACATTTGCGTCCATTGTATATCACTGCACACTTTGATGGAGTTCCACTTAACAGAATCTTGGTGGATAATGGGGCTGCGGTGAACATTTTGCCTTTCCAAACTTTGAAAAGGTTAGGAAAAGGAAAAGCAAAATTGATTCCAACCAGCACATCCATTGCAGGATTTACCGGGGAAAGCCAACATGCCAGGGGAATCATTTCCATTAGATTGGCAGTAGGTGGAATAGAAACTGATACTGTTTTCTTTGTAGTTGACACATATGCTAAATATAATGCTTTATTGGGAAGGGATTGGATTCATGTTAACGGATGTATTCCTTCCTCTATGCATCAGGAATTAATGATTGTTAAGTATGACAAAGGCAAAGAAGTGGGTGTTGAAGGAGTCAAAGCTGATCCACATCCATTTGGTGCCACGGCAAATTTTGCTGAAGCAGAAATGTACAAATCAGATGTAGTTCCTTTGAGTGAACTACTCCAAGCAGCCACCCACCCAACCAGCGAGATGGAACTGGGGGAATTGGCAGAGCTGAAATCGAAGCTGAAACAAGCTGTTGACTATGAATCAGACACCCCAAAAGACGATGCTGCTTGGATGTAAATCCAAGAGAGAGGCGGAAGAAGAAGCCAACTCATTGGCTTTAGTAAAGTATGTTGCTCTGGGGATCGAACAGAAGATCCAGGAAGAGAACATATGGGAAGAGGTTATGCAAAACAATAACCCTCATGTGAAAGAAATCCAACTCACTTCTGAGGGACGGGTTGAATCACAAGATCTGTTGGAAGAAGTAAGGTTAGGAGATGCACAAAACCCCAATCCAGTGTTTATTAATAAACAGCTTGAACCTGGTATGAAAGCTGAATTGGTGGCACTATTAAAAGCAAATAAGGAATGCTTTGCATGGAGTTACAAGGAACTACCTGGCTTGGACAGGGGATTGGTGGAGCATAGGTTACCTATCAAGCCACAATTCAAACCTGTGAAACAACCAACCAGGAAGATGAGTCCAGAAACTATTGCAGGTGTTAAAAAAGAGATGCAGAGGCTTCTAGATGCAGGCTTCATTAGAACAGCCAGGTATGTTGAATGGCTATCTCATATATAGTTCCAGTCCCTAAAAAGAACGGAACTATCAGAATTTGTGTTGATTTTCGAAACCTAAATACTGCTACTCCTAAGGATGAATACCCAATGCCTAATGTGGATACACTTGTGGACAGTTCTGCTGGCCACAAGATATTGTCTGTTTTAGATGGACATTCAGGGTACAATCAAATCTGCATAGCAGAAGAAGATGTGCATAAAACAGCATTTGCCTGCCCAGGTAACATTGGCATCTTCGAATGGGTGAAAATGCCATTTAGGCTAAAGAATGCTGGGGCAACATATCAGAGAGCAATGAACACTATTTTTCATGATTTAGTGGGAACTTTTCTGGAGTGTTACATAAATGATATCATTGTGAAGTCGAACTCTGATGAGGATCATCTACAACACTTAGAAAAGACATTTCAACAAATGAAACGCTATCAGCTGAAGTTAAATCCAGAGAAATGTGCTTTTGGAGTATCAGCTGGGAAGTTTTTAGGGTATCTAGTTCACAGCAAAGGAATACAGGTTGACAGAAACAAAGCTAAGGCCATCATTGAGGCTAAACCACCTTCTACTAAGAAGGAGTTGCAAAGGTTTCTTGGTCAATTAAATTTCCTTCGAAGATTTGTATCTAATACTGCAGGAAAAAACTAAAATTTTCTCTTCTTTGTTGAAACTGAAGGAAGGGGAAGAATTCAAGTGGTCAAAGGAGCATGATGAAGCCTTCGAAGCCATCAAAAGATACTTAGCCAACCCTCCTGTACTGGCGCCTCCCATTGAAGGAAAGCCAGTAAAGTTGTATTTAGCTGCAACACAAGACTCAATAGGTGTTCTGTTGGCTCAAGACAATGAGGATGGCATGGAAAGAGCAGTTTATTATCTTAGTAGGTTTTTAAACTCTTGTGAATGCAAGTATGCTGCAGTAGAGAAATTATGTTTAGCTTTATTTTATGCTTCTAAGAAACTCAGGCACTATATGTTGCCTAGAATAACTTATGTTATTTCTCAAACTGATGTAATTAAGCACATGCTTTCAAAACCAGTGCTTAGTGGGAAGATTGAGAAATGGATAGTGTCTTTAATTGAGTTTTGTCTTGAGTATGTGCCTCAAAAGTCGATAAAAGGCCAAGCATTGGCCAATTTTTTGGCCGATCATCCAAATGAGTATGAGGCACTAAGAACATTGGAAGCTAGTACAGTTGAAATCAGGCCATGGAAATTATGGTTCGATGGATCAAGAACTATTCAGATGGCTGGAGTGGGCATAATTCTGGAATCCCCCCAAGGCTTGAAAACCAAATATGGTTTTCGACTCAGTGAGGGACAATGTTCCAATAACCAGGCGGAATATGAAGCCTTGATTATTGGACTAGAAATTTTGCTTAAATTAAGGGTTAATGTTGCTGAAATCTTTGGAGATTCTCAGTTAGTGATTAACCAACTAAATGGACAGTTTAAATGTACCAGTCCAGCGCTGATAACTTATCATCAACATGCTAAGAGGTTGATGAATCAATTTTATATGCTTACTTTGACTTATATTCCTAGGTTCTTTAATGAAGAGGCTGACGAAATAGCTCAAAGAGCGTCTGGTTACAAAGTTTTATCAGAAAGTGACAAGGAATTCTGTCAATTAACTTTGAGGAAATCCCTGCCTATGTTACACAATAGGTTGATGGACTTCGAAGTATTAAAAGTCGATGCTTTAACTCATCAAAACGCTGATTGGAGGCAAGCATTGATTGAATACCTAACCAAGCCAGACAGTGTTGCAGATAAGGCAACCAAGTTGAAAGCAATGAACTATATAATGTATAATAATGAGCTATTCAAGAGAGGAATGGATGGTCTTCTTTTGAAATGCTTGAGCAAGGTAAATGCATTTAAAGTAATGGCTGAAGTGCATGAAGGAATCTGTGGAGCACATCAAGCTGGCATAAAAATGAGATGGTTAATAAGGAGATACGGGTATTATTGGCCCACCATCCTCAAAGATTGTATAGATTATGCAAAGGGGTGTCAAGCTTGTCAAAAAACAGGTCCACTCAAGCATTTGCCAGTCACAGATTTGCAATACGTAATAAAACCATGGCCCTTTAGGGGATGGGCTATGGACATGATTGGGATGATTTATCCTCCTTCATTGGAAAAGCATAAATTTATCCTAGTGGCTACTGATTATTTCACAAAATGGGTAGAAGCCCAAGCTTATCAGGAGGTCAAACAAACCCACGTGATAGATTTCATAAAGGGGATCATATACAGGTTTGGGAGTCCTCAAACGATAACAGTGGACAATGGTTCCATATTCGAAGGACGATTGGTGAAGGATTTCGCCACGAACCATGGAATTTCATTAATATATACTAGTACTTACTATGCTCAGTCCAATGGTCAAGCAGAATCAACTAACAAAATTATCAAGAAGGGGATCCAAAAAATGGTGGATCAAAACCCAGAAATTTGGCATGATCTGTTACTTGATGTGTTATGGGCATATAGGAATACAAAAAGGACTAGTACAGGTACCACACCATTTGCATTAACATATGGGCATGACGCTGTGCTACCCATGGAGATCACTGTAAGATCTCAGAGAGTAGCATGTCAAAACGATTTAGACACAGGATCTTATCATCAAGCCATGCATATGGAATTGGAAGATATTGATGAGGCTAGAATAAAAGCCTTAAACCAAATTATGCTACAAAAAGTAAGAATAGCCAGAAGCTATAACAAAAGAGTGGCTCTTCGAAGCTTCGATGAAGGAGACCTCGTATGGAAAGTTATCCTCCCTATTAGAAATAGGAGAGTTAAAAAGGATGGATTAGGGAAATGGGCACCTACATGGAATGGGCCTTTTCAAATCCATAGGGTTTTAAGAGGGGGAGCTTATCATTTAAGAAATTTGAATGGTTATGTTCATCGAAGGAAAATAAACGGAAAACATCTGAAAGCTTATGTTCCTTCCATATGGGAGTCCTTCCACAAGAGATAGCGTAAATAAGTTTGGTTACATATCAGTATGGTTCTGACTGGATGATTTAGTGTTGAGTGGTTAGATGCTAAAAGCATTTCTATAAAAGTCATCTTATTAGCATTCGAAGTCACAACCAAGTTACCATACCATCAATCGAAGCTATAAAGAATCAAGAGTAGCCAAGCAAGAGTTCCATTTCATTAATAAAAAAAAAGACCCAAGCAGGTCTAAGTACAAAACAGACCCAAGCAGGTCTAAGTACAAAACAGACCCTAGTAGGTCTGAACAAAAAAAAAAGAGGACCAACTCTGGTCCCAAAAAAGCAAAAACGAAGACCATTGATGATCTTCATAGTCCCAAAGGAGAATCTTCAAGAGGATCCTCCCTCTGGGGGACTTTTTGCCTCATGGGCCGAGAGGACGGTCGAAAGATCATCCCAGGTCCTAGCCAAACAGAGGCGTGAAGCTGTTTCCACACACACCAGCTGGCTTCGAAGCTGAGCGATCTCACTTCGAAGGGCCTGGGACTCAGCGTGGACGTCCCTCTTCAGCTCCATGATCATGTTAGTCAGGTTGGCCAATTGACTCATGAGATCAGCAAGATTTGGGTGGTTCTCAGCCATTTTTGTTTGTTTGAAAGAGATGCTGTGATCTATTGACGTCCAGATGTATTTATAGCCAAAAGAAATACGGGGAATCCGTCTCATTTATTACCAGTATTTAATTGGTTGCAGACGCATAAAGCCTGGAAGGTGAAGGGTTTGAGAGCGTTAAGCGTCATACATCAAGAGTACATGATCTTTTACAACTTACGAGGAGACGGCTAAGAAGCTACTGGAATTAAATGAGTTAGTTGGAACGATTGGAATTACACTAGCTTAGTTTTCGAAGTATCAACACACTTCGAAGCAGAAGTAATAAATAGACATGGAGTAAAGGAGCACAGTATTGGAAGGAAGATTTCTGTTGGTATCTTCCTTCATGCTATCATGTTTTCATTAATAACATTAAATAGAAAGGGATGGCTAAGAACACCAGTTTATTGGTCAACGCCATTAGAATAAAGATCGATACATTGATAAATAATTTCTTTGCTCATAACAGTTACACAGAAGGTTACATTGGGGAACCTATCTAGGGCCTAATAATACCATGGTGGAGGATCTCTAGGGATCAACCAACTGAGATACAAAGACTTGAACCAAGCTTCGTTGGGACTTGATTTTCTATCTCCTTACAAGCTCCATTGGTAGGGAGATAGAGCTCAAAGCCCATTCTTGTCTTCGAAGCAACAGCCCGGTACAGACACATCATGAGTGTTGATGTGTCTATACCTAAGGGCTTTAGGGTTCAAGGGAAATATCATGAGAGTTGATGTGGCTATGTTTCGAAGTTTTTCTTCAAAAATACAAGATGAGGTTTCATGATGGTTGTCTTTCTTGTAGCCTTACTGGAAAGCTTGGTTTGAATGATATTACAGGAAGGAGAAGTGAAGAAGATGATCTGTGAGTTTTTCTTTCCCCAGAGACCTCTATTTATACTAGTAGATAGTCATTTATGACTCTTTAAGATACGGTAGGTGAGGAGTTGGCACAGTAAGCTTTTAAGTAAGAGCTAGTGTTGATCTTAATTACAGTTGTACTTATCCCAAAATTGAATGAAATAAAAAAAAAAGTACAAGCTGCGTGAAGTTACAAAAAGGGGCTTATTACATCATGAATGGTGGTTAGTAGCCCTCGAAGAGAATTAGAGTTAGTATCCAAAATTGAAGAATGGATAGCCCTTCTTCTCTGTTCCTCTCGAAGAGAAGGAATAAGCTGTGGAAGTGTTGACTCATCTCGTAAAGCTTCGTCTTCAAGCTCTGAAAAGCGATTCGAAACTTCAGCTATCTCTCCCCTGACCTTCTTCATCTCTTCTTGTAACCACTTCATCTTCTTGTCAAGCTCTGAAAGTTTATCCCTTCGGGCTTGATAAAGAGACAGACGAGAAGCAGTCTCAAGTGCTTTGGCCTCCAATCTGTTGGTTTTCTCAATAGTTGTGCCAATGCTCTCAGACAAGAAGTGATTATAAGCAATCAATTCACTAAATTGTTTAAGGTAGTTTTGAAGAGTGAAGTTGATTGAAAAAGGGAGTCCTTGGGAAAGAAGCAAGGCCTGATAACATACCTCGAAGTTGTAGGTTAAACTATGTTCAATCAAAGCAGGAAGACCTAAATGATTTAAAGATTTCAGAAAACTTTTTAGTGTTAGAACTTCCTCCTTTGAAAGAACATGTTTAATTCTAAAGGAAGGTAAGTCAGAAGGCATGGAAGGGTTCAAAAGTTGTTGAAGGCTTTCGAGAGAATTCGAAGAGGAAGGAAGGATGGGTTCAGCAATCTGGTTACAAAATTTTTCCAATTGACTCTTGAAGAGGGATATATCAAAAACCACTAGCGGCAAGTCAATTGGAGCAGAGGAAGATGTGGGATGGTCTTCAGGGAGAAGGGCCATATTTGTTCCCTGCATAAGGATTATAAGTTAAGGTTAAGTAGAATGTAAAACAAGAAAGGAAAGGTATGATTGAGTATCAAGAGTACCTGATTTGAGGAGGAGGCCAAACTAGAGCCTTGATCCTCAGCATTTCTAAGAATATGGTTCTTCGAAGCCAAAGTAGGGTCAATCCTTAAAGATCCCTCCCCTGAGACCGATAAGGGAGTAAAGGGGAAGTCTCCCTGAAGAATGGGAAGTGGCCCCAGAGTCTTCGAAGGAACCAAACTGGCCTGTACCTGTGCAAAGGTTGGCTCAGTAAGGAATGACAGCAAAGTGTGCATGTCAATATCCTTTGCAGCAAAGTCTTTCTGTATAGAAAGAGCTTGAACAGGGGATGCCTGTAAAAAAAAAAACAAAAAAAAAAAAAAAACAAAAGAAAGTTAGAGTAAATCCTTTCATGATTCGAAAGGCGAATATTCAGAAGAAACCTTGTGAGGGGCATCTGCTGGCATTTGGATTAAAGGCTCTATCACTTCTTGTTGAGGGCAGGGAACAAGAGCTAGGTCCAACGCCTTAACAGGGGATGCAACTTGAGTCTACAAAGAAGTTAACAGCAAGTCATGAGCATAGGAGACACATGAGAATGTATGCAGTTTAAACTAACTTACCTCTTTTGGGGAGGAAGGCTTCTTAGGAGAAACAGGCCTCTTGGGAGGGGTTGTTTTCCTCACATAACGGAGGGTCTCCTTCACCTGTCTTGTTTCACCTGGTTCGAACTCAAGAATTAGAATTACGGTAAAATCCTCTTATTCTTAAGGGAATACTAAATCATAAATGAGGAAGGAATTTACCCCTTGAGGCCAGTATCTCTGTGTCACTCTCTGTTTCTTCATCACTGGAAGAAACCTGAGGGCCACGCTTCCTGGTGGTCCTTGTCCTCTTCGAAGCTGAAAGGAAATGGATAAGAAAGTGACTTGGATAAATGATATGGGGGTTTAAAAGATTAATTAGAAGGAAGAAACCAACCTGGAGGTGCAGCTGAGGGCTCAAGATAGTGCTTGGTGGGAATTACTTCTGTAGGCTGAGAAGTAATCTTTCTCTTCTTCGAAGCATTTTCTGAAGAAGAGGTGGCACCTGTAGGATGGAATGCAGTTAGGTTTGGTTTCAGCAAAAGAGAAGAGATGTTCAGAGACAATTACCTCTTTTTTGTGTTACCCTCGTAGATTGCCTTCTTGGTGGAAAGGGGGGAACGACCATTGCGATTGGGGAGGCTTCGATTGAAGTCAGTCTTTGTTCAACTTCGCCTCTAGCAATGTCTTCGATCCCTCCAGCCAAACCAAATTCATTGTCAGAGGAGAAGGATGACGAGTTATCTTTTCCTCCATGCCCAAACTCAGACTTCTCAAACCCAATGTGGGCTAGAAACTGCTTGAAGGGTTTAATCCCTGAGAGGAAGGAGCAGTTGGAGTGCCACCAGTTGTCAAATGCAGGGGTGGTGCGCACTTCAGGTTCCCTGAACTCCTGAGTGACTGTCCTCCTCAATGCATGTCTGGCGTGGGCAAACCCCGTCAGGAATTGGTCAGCCATGATCGGTGATCGTTCAGACATACATATGTTGGCGAGGCCACAGTAAGGAGTGGGTATGCCTTGAACAAAGTCCAGTTGCCTAGCAAATTGTGCAGGGCAATATACCTCTGCATGTGCTATGGACCTGAGGGTATTCGACGAGGAAATGAAGATCTCTCTGCTTGTAAGAATGTTGCCCCATGCTTGGAGAGCTCGAGAAGATTTTCCCTGTCTGTCTGCCAGAATGTCGAACAACCATGCGGGCCCAACAAGAGTAGGGTATGGATTGGGCCACTCCCTATCTGAGGCTAGACCAGCAAAAAAGCAGAGGTAGTACACCAAAGTCTGTGTTGTGCTATCCTCTGGGTGAACGTAGTTGTCACCATGAACATTGGGCGCCTCGACGACGCCAGCAAGGGATGTGGGTGCTTTGAAGGGACCCAACTCAGGAAAGTAAGCATGAAGCCATAGTTGGATAAACCATTGGGGCCCTCCCTGCGAATAGTTCAAACCCTTCTGGTAGAAGTCGAACCCAGCTTTGTAGACGTGGCCCAAGAAGTAGGAAGCGAAGTCGAACTCTTCTCCCCTAGCAAGTGCCAGTGCCAATGGAACAAATTCATTCATCACTCTTTTCCCAGAGTGGCAGAAGATGTGTTTGCAGAGGGTGTAGAGAATGTAGGCAAAGAACTCTGTCTCAGTCACTTCTCCTACCAATTTCTTTTCCCTGTGGTAGAACTGGGAAAAAAGCTCCGTTGGTGGCAGTCAAACGAGTAAATCCCTCGGGAGGATGGAACTCCTTGGTAGGGTCGAATTGGGGGCCATATGGGATAAGCCCCAGCATTTGGGTAACATCCAGAACTGTGGGTGCCATCATGCCACAGTTAAAGCGAAAGAAATTGAAAGATGGGTCCCAAAAGGTCAAGGCGGCCTGAATCAGAGAAGGATTTTGTGGGACCCCCCTTCGAAGGAGGGTAATAATTCTTTTTAAACCCACCTTCTCTAAGTCGTCCGACTTCGCAGCTAACATACGAGTGGTCCATATCTTCCAATCCTTGTCCAATGTGGGCCAGCAAGGAAAGGATTTCCTTGGAAAGTTTTGCCAATCGTGGTCTGAACAAGCTTGAATTTCAGCATCTCCCAATCGAGGGTAATAAAGAGAAAGGGAAGCAGGAATTTCTCCTATAAATTGAGGACCCAAAATATAAGTACCTTCTTCGCTAGGGTTTGGAATGAAGATCCTAGCATCAAGATAGGGCTCTTCAGTCGGTCCTGGTGTTTGTCCTGACGCGAACCGTCTCAAGGCCAAAGAGGGAGTGACATGTTCTCGAGTTGCTGGATTGCTGGAAGAGGCCATTGATTCAGTTTGGGTTTAGCGTTGTTAAAGAGGAAAAGGAGAGAGGGTTCTGTTCTTGAGAGTTTTGAGTTTGAGAGAGCTTGAACGCATTGAGTGTAAGGGGTGGTTTTGAATGAATTCCGCTTTTATACTCCTTCAAGTGGGCCAGGCCTGTAGTGAGCCTGTACCCTGGGGTCCGCTGGGTTTGGTTTTTTTCTCTTTAGTAGAGTTATTATTGTTAGAATTTCTATTTTAACAATAAACCCAAGTCCAGCGTGGAAAGAAAGGGAAATTTCATTGAACAAACCTACTGGATTACAAAATTGAAATTTACGTACTTACAAAAAAAAAAAAGAGCAAAACAGGGGAAATCCTAATTCCTATGAAAAGAAATACAAATTAGGCCTTCGAAGGGCCTGGGTGCTGAGAGGTTGCCTTTTTATTCTCAAAGTAGTGAGGAAAGGACCAAGTAACAAGACTATGGAACTTGTTCCATGCAAACTGGAGGAATTTCAGCTCCATTTTCCTCATGTCTTCTTTGGAGTCTGACTCCAATTTTTTCTCCAGCAAGGGCCTAAAGCAGAGCACCAAAGCTTTGGCTTTCCTTCGAAGCCGAGCTTCCTTTGTTGGACGCTTCATTTGTTGTCTTTTGAAGCGCCTTCGAAGCTTTTTGTCAGCATGGCCTGGCACCTCTTCGAAGGACTCAGCAGTGAAGTTATGGATTTGGTCATGCAGCTTCTCAATCCTTTCCTTGGCCAGAGCATAATCTTGAAGGGTTTGATCGAAGCAATACGCAGCGGTATTGGCTTCGAGCCATGACTTGATCACTGGTAAGAAGTCCAGGAAGCAGTGGATTTGATAGGAAACCGTGGAGGGAATGGAACATAACACCAGTGTCTCACAAGCCCACTTAAAATTAGTTAGTGGAACTTGTTTTTCCAGGATAGAAATATTCAGGAAAGAGAAGGCTGCCAGGAGTTGTAGAGCTTTACTCTTGTCAGCAGGGTAGATGGAATAACCATATTGCCATTGGAAGTGAGGGGTATTGATGGCAAGGTTATTCACCTCATTGAACCAGTCAGGCTCTTCAGAAAGAGGAACCAGCTTGTTGGTTTCCTCGAAGTCAGCTGGATAATGTGGGGTTTGCACCTCTGTGAGCCAGAGGGACTGTTGGGTTTGAGCCATGCGTTTGAAGTCGCAGTAAGGGGCGGGCCCCAGGTAATTTTCCTCTTGTTTCAGAAAAGGGGAAAATTTGAGAGAAGAGTAGATGGATTCGAGCATACTCATGTGAACGGTGTCGTTGCCGCTCAGGGGTAGGAATTGGCTTGCGAACAGAGTTCGAAAGTGATGAAATTTATGAGGTGTAGGATCAGGCTGATCGAACCTGACCAGAATGGTGCCAGTGTTGGTATTAGTAGAGTTTTCTTCCCATGAGCCCCAGTTGGACCCATCGAACGAGTTCGAACGGGTTAAAGAGGAGTCCCAACCTGTGGGAGATAGGTTGAGGGTGTGAAATGTTCGATCCGAAAGGATTTTGCTTGCCAACATTCGAGGAGAGTTTGGAGGAGACATTTGAGGAAAAGGGGTTTGGCAATCAAGATTGTCTAAGATAAGATTGATTTCTGGAAGCGAGTCCATAAACGCAAGATTTCTCAGCAAAAACTCGAATTCGAAAGGGTTTATGAGGGGTAATGTGATTCGTTAAACCCTATCATTAACTGCCATTTATAGGGAAATTATTGTAGCTATCTTTGGGAAGCTCAATAGACGTGCATGGGAATGAAATCCTGTCATGCATCCGAAGTTGAAGGGATTATGGGCAGGAAACGTGTGCCATTAACATTTATTTAGCATAAATAAAATGTTAATGCGGGGGGTGTGTTTACATCCTAAAAAGTGCCACCCAATGAGAAAATTCCACGTGGCCCCGAGCGGTGCGGCGGTTGCATAAAACCTGTCCCAGTCGAGTACCAATTACAGAGGATTGCGGGAGTTAAAAAGGATACTGTTTTGTGACAAACGGTGTCGTTTTAGAATGAACCGATGTCGTTTGAGCAATAATTAAACGATGGTTTGGGAGGTTATTGGATCTAACCGTTAATTTGGACTTTACGATCATCGAACGGTGTCCTCACTGCCTTGTTTTGTAACTGAAATTAGATGCAATTGCAGGGAATCATTTTGGAAGGCAAACACGTTGCATTAATTCACGTTGCTTGAAAATAGGAACCACGATCCAGGAAGTGGCCATGAACACCATGATCGAAGCAAGCAGGGGAAGAAGAAATTCTGGAAATATCAGGGTAACCGTTCGAAGACCCCCCTCAACCGTTTTATGTGGCCAACGTGGGTATCAATCGAAGACGTGGGGATCGAAGGCAAGTTCAGCGTCTATAAATAGAAGAAGCAAGTGAAGAGAAAAGGACGACACAAAATCCATATCATCTGACAATTCATACAAAATGATTGCTCAGAGATCTATCTTAGATTAGTTTTTAGTTTAGAGTAGGATCTTTTTGTAAGTTGAAAGCTTATTTGCATGTAAGACTACTTTCGATTAAATTCAAGTTTTCTTATTTCCTTTAAGTTCTTTTCTTACCAAAGAATAGTTGTTTGCAAGTTCGCTTTTGATTAAATTCAGTGTGCTTGCATTTCTTTATTATTCTTGATAGAATCTTAAGAGTGTTGTATACAAACTTACCTTCGATTAGATTCAGGTTTGTTTGTGTTCAATCATCTTTTCTGATTTCGAAGCGCGTCAATCTTTTATTTGGTTGATACCTTAAGGAAAAATCCTCTTAGTTGAGGTAATCGAACGGATAACACAATTGCCTGATTGAAATTAGTTGTTTCAAATCATTTTGAAAAGAGTAATTTCTTCGTTGAAGTTATTTCTTTTCTGGCACGCCCGCACACAATCATTTGTCGATTGATTTGAGTTAATTCAGCCCAAACACTAGCATAAAAAAGTATAGCTAGTAGGAGCAATAATGTGCTTGTTTTTCATCTCTATTTACTGATTCGAACTTCCGGACAATGATTATTTAGGAAAAATTTCATATTAGTACCTGACCTTTCACACAAATCACATATGGATATCTGGTCTTAACAAAACATCACATAAGCACCTAACGTATTAAAAAATCATCAATTAAACACATAACGTTAACCTCCATCTAAAAACTAACGGAAAACATGTTTCTCTCTCCAATTTTGCTACCCACATTGACTTTTTTTTCACATATTTTTCACAAATTTTTTGTGGGGTTGCCACACAAATTATCTAATCTGTTCACTAATTCTAAAATATTTTTTCAAGCGATCTTGCAAAAAATCAGCTCCATAAAATAAATGTATTTGTATGATCCAATCGTACAGCTTTTCATTCATAATTTTGGATTAAAATTTTGTATAAAAAGTTGTAAGATTGGATTAAACACTTACATTTGTCGAGCTGATTTTTTTATAGAGTCACGCAAAAAAATACTTTAAAACTAATGAAATGATCGGATCATTTTTAGGGACCCAAAAGTGGGCCCCACAAAAAGTTTATGTAATACTAATTTGTGTGGGTACACTAGGTAGTGTAAGTTTCTCTGGCAAAAAATAAATTAAAAAAAAACAACTCAGCATTATGTGGAAAAGAAAAAAGGAAAATAATAAAGCGGAAGAAAAGATTTGTATTACAATTTTTTTTTGTGGCGACCAAGTCAAAAGTGAACTGATCTGCTCATTAATTTTTTTTTTTTTTGCATGACCCTATAAAAAATCAGCTCAACGGGATAATTGTAAGTATTAGATCAAATCTTACAACTTTTCATGCAGAATTTTAATCTGAAATTCTGAATAAAAAGTTGTATGATTGGATATTTGACGGAACTAATTTTTTGCAAGGGTTCTCAAAATTTTTTTTTTTACATAATTAAAGGATCGGATAATATGTGTGGGACCCAAAAATGGGCCCCACAAAAAAATGTGCAGAATCTGTAAAAAAGGTCAGTGTAGGTAACAAAATTGGAGAGAGAAACATGTTTTCCGTTTGTTTTTGGACGGAGATTGACGATAGGGGTTTAATTGATGAGTTCTTTAATACGTCAAGTGTTATGTGATATTTCGTTAAGGTCAAATGTCTATGTGTGATTTGTGTGAAAGATCAGATATAATATGAAATTTTCCCAATTATTTATTCTCTCCATGTATTGTGAAAGGAGGCAAATATTCAAAAGAAAAAGAGTGATACTATATATACATGGGGAACATAATGAGACATTTATACAATCTTAGGATGGGGATTTAAGTAGTGATAATATCATGAATGGGGAGTAGGGTTATAAATGAATTGAGCCGTTCGTGAATTGTTCGAGACTCGATTCGGCAAGAGCTCATTCGAGTTCGATTCGTCTGCTAAACTATCTGAACTTGAACCTCAATTCTAAGCTCATTCTGTAAATGAGCCGAACCTGAGCCTAATGGAATTCGGCTCGATTAAGCTCGCGAACCTATAATTAAATTAAATTAAATAGGGGTTTGTCTGTAAAATTAAAAAAATTTAAGGTTGTATATATAATTCAATACTTATTTTTCTTCCAAATTCTATATGATCAATGAGAGAGTTTGGGTTCTCTTGAGTTTAATGAGCCGAGCCGAACCAAACCAAACCCGAGTCTTGACGAGCTCAATTCAAGCTTAAATTCGGCTCGGTTAGTTTGAGTTTAACGAGCCAAACTCGAGCCAAGACGTTCAGGTTCGATTCGAACCCGAGTCGAACTCTAGCCCAACTAGTACCTTAACGGAGCCAACCGAGCCGAACTCTAGCCCGACTAGTACCTTAACGAACCCAACCGAGCCGAACCCGAGCTTTGAAAAATTTTATTGAGCCGAACTCGAGCCAAGTTATTCAGGCTCTATCGAACTCGAGCCAGACTAATATCTTAACGAACCCGAGCCAAACTTAACAAGGTTCTGCTCTATTTGGTTCGTTTACAGCTCTAACGAGGAGTTAGGTATGGGCTCCAATGCCTATTTAATTTCTTAAACAAATTTTGACACTAAATAGCTAAAAACAATAGTTCCTTTAGGCCCCATTTGATAACCGGTTTGAAGCTTGAGATTGGAGTACTAATCCTATGAGAGTATTAATACTCTGTTTGGTAACACAAAAAGGGTCTAGACTATTAGTCCATTGGGATATTCAATCTGGCCTTTAGAGGGTATTAGCAATACCCTTTGGGACTTGGTATTCTGATACAGAATGAATTTTAGGAAAAATAGTATTTTATTAGTATTTTATTTTACGGCTTTAGTTTTAATATTTTGTTAGGAATCTTATAATTTAGTAGTGTTAACAAAGAATTATTTAGTTTCTTAATTTAGGTTGATTCTTATTTTATGTTTTCTTCTTTTACAAGAAGTTGTCATAGAAGAAACAAGTCAAGCTTGTAGTTCGGTGGCAATGTGATTGTACAAATCTTTAGAACCGCAGGTCAGGAGTTCGACACTCCCAAATGTCATTTTTGAAGCCTTTTTAAATCAAACAGACTCCAAAATTTTACATTAAAATTAAAAACGAAGGAGATTGGAATCAAACTCGCGTGCTGCTATTCTTGAAAGCCTTTTTAAATCAAACAGACTCCAAAATTTTACATTAAAATTAAAAACGAAGGAGATTGGAATCAAACTCGCGAGCTACTATTCTTGACGCACAGAGCTTACCACTAGGCTACTTTACCCTAATCAAAATATTTCACATACTTAATATTTAACATATCTTACGATTTGGGGGCCCAATTATTTGGCCCAAAACGGGAGGCCTTAGGCGGTTGCCTGGTAGGCCTACGCCCAGGACCAGCCCTGATGTCGCCACATAACTGCGACCATTGTAGTTTCTCATTACTGGTTGGGCCAATGAAGTGTTATCAAGATTAAGGCAGGCAACAAGCACACTAAAGTCAACTGAATTGTAATTGGAATGGGTAAAATTTCAAAATAACATCCAACCTTTACACCAAAATTTAATTAGACTTTCAATCTTTTAAAAACTTCAATTTTACTCTCAACATTATATTCCATTAATCAAAACGCTCCCTTCTATTCGAATGACTAAAGCATTTCGTTAAAGGCTCCGTTAAATATCGTCTTAATCAAATTTTATGATCCAAACCACTCAATGTGTTCAAAACGTGATTTTAAAAGTACCTTTCTAGAAATCAGCAAAAAAAAATGACTGCGAAAGGCTTCATCTAAATAGTTTTTTATTGAATAGTTTAATAAAAAACTGCTCAAATTAATCCTTTTCTGGTCTTTTTTTTTGTTGATTTCTCGTGGGTACTCTTAAAATTACGTTCTAATGACATTGAGCAGCTCAAATCATTGAAATTCGATCGGAAAAAGGGAGGTGCTGACCAAAGCAAAATTCGGACGTCCGGACTTGAACAAAATCCGGATCGATCTACACCTCCCCTTTTCCAATCGAATTTCGATAATCCGAGCCGCTCAATATGATTTTAGGAGTACTCACTAGAAATCAACAAAAAAATGATTGGGAAGGGCTTGATTTGGACAG
This sequence comes from Rhododendron mucronatum var. ripense, assembly GCA_019656295.1. Lineage (NCBI taxonomy): Eukaryota > Viridiplantae > Streptophyta > Magnoliopsida > Ericales > Ericaceae > Rhododendron > Rhododendron mucronatum. Next base: position 20,178 of record BPLT01000109.1, read on the forward strand.
TTTTTTATTGAACTATTCAATAAAAAACTGTTCAGATGAAGCTCTTCCCGGTCTTCTTTTTTGCTAATTTCTAGGAAAGTACCCTTAAAGTCACGTTTTGAACACATTGAGCGGCTTAGATCATCGAAATTCGATCGGGACGCTATTTAACGGAGCTTTTAACGGAATCTGGTAATCATTCAGACGGAAGGGGGCGTTTTGATTAACGGAAATAACGTTGGGAGTAAAATTGAAGTTTTTAAAAGGTTGGAAGTCTAATTGAATTTTGGTGTAAAGGTTGGGGGTTATTTTGAAATTTCCAATTGGAATGATATGACCATCTTTTACTACGTACATGTTTATGGAAGCCTCTTCTGGCGAGTCTTGGACCCAAAAAATTTCTGAAATACTGAACCTGCTACATATTTCCTCTTTTTCATAGGTTGGGGGTTAATTTCCATAGGTTGTCTTCTCTTTACTACATATTTCCTCTTTTTCATGCTCCCAATAAAAATGTTGCACCGCTTGAAGAACAGTAGAAGAGAGCTGGCCTAGTTTGCATTATTTATAAAACAACCTTACACGATGTACCATGATAGAGATCCATGGGTCCGAGGCAGACAGATAATTACTGGAGATATAGTGACAATTATCAAAGGTATTCACCCAGTGTGCAAGGCTCACGCTTAGACCAAGGTCTAGGATCCCATCTATATCGGCAAATCAATGTCACCCAGAGAAACATTTTCCTATCTTTGAAGCACACTATCAAGGGATAGACAAGAAAACTCCTCAAGCTAATTCAGTCCTCTTCCTAATTAGTCCAAGGAGTTGCACATTATGCAGAAATAGGTGCACGTAAACAGGAGCAATATATTGATAATTATGAGGATCCTGAAGGACCTGGTCTAAATTTGTATATCACGGACTCTAGTTACCTTCTCCAAGCAAGAAAGTAACCTTTTTTTCCTAATCGAAAGCAAGAGAGTATTTCTTTTTGCCCCTTGACCGAAATACGATCCATGACAGTTGTATCGTAAAGAAGACAAACTATGGGACTCAAAACTAACATTCAAATCCCAGAAGGTAGGTATCAAAAAGTTTGAATCTCAGAATCACCCCAGGGAGGAAAAACTATGCAGTTGGGGGACATTCAATCATGTAGTGTAGAAGTTTCAAACCTTTAATGCTACAACGTATGGGAGACTAAGATTTCATAACAGATACAAGTCATGTAGATGAACATGCTGCTAGGGCATTAATTGCGCAAGAATGCATATCAAACTGTGAGACATCCTCTTTCTCACTGCAAGCCATCTTAAACGTGGAGATGAAAAAATTAGTACATAGAAATCAAAACTCATATCATTTAGAGCATCAAATTCCAAAAGCTTTAGCGGATAGGAAATGAGCCCAATAATGTATGGCCATCTAAGAAATGCAACCAAGATTAGCCTATGTCTTTTTTTTTTTTTTACTAAGGGAGTCAATAGCCACTGTTTGTTGCAACCCTCAATTCCCATCCCTTATGATTCCCTTTCTAACCAATGTCCTACATGAAATTAACAGTGCATTCTCTAAAACCATGTCCGCACTCTCTCCATTGGTTTACATGTCACACCTTCATCTTAGCTCTCAACCTCCAACAAATTTATACCATTAGGCACAAGTGTCCTTAATGATCACAGAGGTGACTCAAGTCACAAATTCTGCGGAGTTACACTTGTTCGCAAAACTTGTGCTGATCATCTACTTGCCCAAATATCTTAAAAGTACATAAATGAATGCGCTTATCCGACTATTTTTTTTTATCCATAAAATAGACATCAATGAACCCAAGTAAATCAATGCAGTTGGCCATTGCCTAGCCTCAGAATAACTACAACTAACTACCCTCCAGTAAATCAATGCAGTTGGCCATTGTCTCAAAATAACTACAACTAACTACCCTTAACTGAAATCTATCCATATCCTAGATGATTCATACCAGACATACTCTCACGACATTGTATCTCCCAAATTCCTGCTCCTTGGCTACCCAAAAGATCAGACAAAAGTGAGGAACTCAATGGAAATTCAACAATCCATCAGAGATGCATACCAAGGACGTCAATTACATTGCATAATCATGAGAATGCACAAGGGAAAAAATGTGATAAACTTACTTGTATAGGTAGTCCAAGCAGCCTTGTTCAAAAGCAAAATCAACGTTCTTCTACTCCGCACAAATAACCAGAGTCTTCATATCCTTCCATAAAGCAACCTCAGTGTAATACTTCCCAACAGATGCCTGATTTCTAGATATCAATTGTTTATTTTGGAGATAACTAAGTTACAGCGAGGAAGAATGAGAAAGAAAATACATGATAAAGAAGCCATGGGAGAACCTACCTTTCTTGGGGAGGCTCCACTTGGAGTAAGTTACAACCAAGATTCTAACACTCCCTCAACAATGGATCTTATCTTTTAGCTAAGCATTTAAGCTTGCACTAAACCTAATTAACTAAAGCCGTTTCTCATCTACTGGACAAATGTTACAATCATCGTGAGCTGAGGTTGAACTAGAGCCCTGCATAGAACTCGAGCCAATCGTGCCACTGAATCTGAGGTAATTCTGCAGCTGTACATGAGTATCAGTGGCCTTGTCATCCATCCACACGCCCCTCTGATCACACCAGAAGTTAGTAAGCTTGGGGCATTCTACCTGGTGCACGTAAATTAATTTGGGAAATAATATCCTCAGTTCTCTCCAATCTATCTCTAATTCCTCCAAGTACTTCAAACGCAATATCTCCACGTTCCAGTGCTCCCCTTGGTTGTTCCCTGACTGGCCTAGATACATAGTTGCCCTCCTCTAATGTATAGTTTCTTTAGTCCCTTCATTTCGGCAGGCCTCAACCAATTGGTTAGACTCACCGTAGGGAAACACTGAAGGTCTAGTTTCTCCAATCTAGGAGGAAGTGCCAGAGGGCCTTGTGCTTGAGTAGCAACGAATGCTGCTACGGTGGCTTGACTATCTGCTATTAGTTTTCTTCTTGATTCTCCAAGACTAGGGTTCTCTAGAATTTTTTTGAGCCTCAGGCTTTCACCTTGTAAAGAGCATCCTCCCCATGATATTGTCAACTTTTGCAGTCCTTCAAAATTTTTTAAATCATCAAAGTCCCACAGTCTGGGAAAGTCTTTCACACTTACACAGATGTTAAGTTTCCTCAACTTCGATAGTCTTGACAAATTGTGAAGAGTAATTGATTGTTTGTTGTTGTTGAAATCTCCGATGAAGAATCCCTTGAGGACTTGGAGGTTTGATAGTTGAGCAAGACTCTCGGGCATGTGCTCAAAAAGTAACACTCAGACATGTCCAAGTGTGTCAAATTCTCGAGCAAACCGACATTGTCAGGAATCGCCTCAAGATTATGACAAGCATGGAGATCTAAGATCTTCAAATTGTTGAGCTCTACAATGAATGCAGGGAGCTCTGTAATCATAGAAATTCCTCGGAGGCTTAGAAAAGTTAATCTATTCAGCTTCTTCAATCCAAGGTGAATTTTGACATCTGCTAGTTCAATGTGGTGTGTAGCTAAGCTCTACCACCTTCCAAGATAAAGACTTTGGACATTATTCATATTCTCAAATATTTTAGGCCCACATTGAATAATGGCCTCGCCGACATTGATCAAACATGAGTGCCCATATTGACCGCCACAAACAAATCCATGATCCAAATCAAGGGTATCATTTGAAGTAAATCCTCTATGTTCAGCCTTTTTGTATAAAGTAGAACGAACAGAAATGCTCATCCTGCAACTGTCTGGCACCAAGGAGCAATTTTGGTAGACAGGCTCAATGAAGCCCTTTGCAATAAGCTCATCAATGATCTTGTTGCCAACATCCTCTTCTAGTGGAAGTTCTTTCCACTCTTTTCTACCAGTACCCCACAGACGCCAATAAGTATATCGCTGCCCTATCCACAGGTAAATCATCGTCGTTCTCTTTATAGTTACCGCTGGTGCGAACTTGAAGAAACATAACAAACACATCCGCAATGGCAGGGGGAGTTCTGTTGGGTTTTGCCCATGTGGTGTTAATATTGTTTGAAAAAAGAAAAACAGCTTTTAATGGAATTAGTTGGCTAGAGAAGTAAGTGTGGTTTTTGAATTAATGATTTGGTGGCTGACAGTGCATTAAAGAGCATTTGTTGAGCTTGGCTCTAGATTATTCTCGGCAGATGAAGAGGTTCTTGTGCTGGTCTTTGTTATGCCTATTTATAGGCTTCGATCCTGTGTCAAGATTAGTGTAGAGAAAAAAGAAAAGGCAGAGAACAAAAGAAAAGTTAGTGTGTGCCGAGTGTGGGAAAAGGGAGGGGAGGGGCTGCCGGATACACCGGCTGGGAGGTGAGAGGAGAGTAGATGTGAGCGGAAAATAGAGATGTTGGGGGTGAATGAAAAACATTGTGTGAGCCATGGTGTTAGGAGCTCGAGAGGGTTTTTCATCTCACGTTGTAATTCTCTATTTTTCATATAGTGAAATTTTCTCTCTCTTCCGTGGACATACCTGAGTTTGAGGAACCACGTATTTTGATTGTGTTGTTCTTTTGTGTATGATTTCATTTTTTTTGTTTGTGTGCGCTTCCGTTGAGGGTGGAATTACCGGGCCTAATCCCAACAAGTTCACGGAAAGCTTCCAATATTAGGCCGTCAAAATCACCGGCGTGCTCGACCTCAGGCGCCTTGTAGAAGAAGTGCGTCATTCCATCCTCAGGCTCGTTTATATTTGGCCACCGGTTACGATTTGGGTTGGAATCCGCAGAACGGATTTTCCCGTGCGAAGGGATTTGCAATTTCGGCTTCGCGACGGCCTTGCGGAGCTCGTCAAAGTCTCTCCGACTTCCGCCTGATTTTCGTAGCTCTTCAAATTTCCAATGGGCCAGGTTGATTTTCACATTCACGTAGTCCATGTACTTGTTCGCCTCTGCGAAGGCCGAATCCACGAGGAGGAGATCATTACGGATCATTTTAGACGAGAGGGAAATCGCTTCCCCGGGGTGGTCATCTTCAATGGTGGTTGCACTGCTTGAAACTGCATTGTGGTGGACCTGGTGGTGGTGGTTGTTCTCGGGCGAGTCGGGTTTGGAATTGGAGGCACAAAAATTGGCCTTGAAATTGGCGGCCAAACATTGTAGGAGTGCTGAGCACTTGGATTTGGTTTCGCTAGAACTGTTGATGGTTGAAGTCTCACTAGGTGTTGAGGGCGTGATTATGGAACGATTGTTGATGTTTGAAGTCTCACTAGGAGATGAGGAAATTATGCTTGAAGTCTCACCAGGTGAAATTGAGGGAGGGGCTTCAGTAGAAGAGTTGATGGTTGAAGTCTCACTTGGTGATGAGGGAGGGGCTTCACTAGAATCACTACTGGTCATGCTCCTTAAAAGAGAGAGTAGGAAATTTGAGAGGGGGGCTCCACTAGAATCACCACTACTGGCCATGCTCTTAGAAAGAGAGTGGGAAATTCGACGAGAAGACGGCGGCTATGGCGCAACCCTCCTAAATTGGTGGCGGTGGAGATGTACGTCTTGGAATTTCGGTGTGAAGGGTTTTCTAAAGCTCAGTGATAACAACGACCACTACACGCCGTGTCGGGTTTACTCCAGACCTCCAAAAAAATTACTAATGCCTTTTTCGCTTTCCTATTTGAAAAAAAAAATTCAATTTAAAAAATACTTATTATCTCTGCTTTCAAGTATTATTTTGTACTCATTCCTCAATCTTCAATTATTATTTTTATTTATTTATTTATCTTTTTTCACTCATTACTCTTACTTCTAATTATTGCTCTCATAAAAAAAATTTCAAAAACTCATTCGAACACAGCATAAAGTTTCGCAGTTTCGTTTCTATGAATTTAAAAAATATATATATCGATATTCATTAAAACTGATTTTTTACAGAACCTCATAAATAATTATTATAAAATTAATAATTTTTTTATATTTTTATGCGACCGAAAGTGAACCCACAGAATATACGGTGCCTATGCAGTGGTCCTAGACTTTCCCGACAGAGAAAGGATAACGTTGAAGATCGCCCACAGTACCTTCAATAATTTCTAGACAACATCAAATCCAACCAAGTTGTCAGTATTATTGTATGTGTGGAACTTCACTCCTAATTGTCTGGGAGAGGATCCCGTCCAATATAAATGCATGATATCAAAATGCATTGATTTTCATATAATTGTATTAAATAGATTGTAATTTAATGTTGCACATTTTTTTCTTACAAACTTAATGCAATTCAAAATTATATCAAATACTAATATTTAATGAACGTAATTTTTGGCATGATTAATGTTCTCAGTAAAGTCTAAAAAATGACCGGTTCGAATCATTGTTGAGAGCTTTGAAAGAATCCACAAATGGCTCAAACTAGACCGGACTAGTTGGAAGAAATTGAACGGGATACACCCCCTAATTGTCTAGGATAGTTCAACATTTTATCACAATGCAAGAGTATATTTCCTGAAGGGAAAATTACGGGTCAGAGGCGTTGACCGGGTTTATTTCCAAAATCATGGTCTGGAGTCTTCAATTTACCACTTGCATGACAGGAGGAAAAATATTGACAAATACATGGTGTGCCCACTTGAAATGTCTATTTGACCCTCTTTGACATCAGAGATCGTCGAACTCTATTTGACTTGGTCTATTTGAATAAATGTAATGGTCTTTTGAAATATTTCATAAAGTCTTTTTTATTTTGTGACGTGCTCTTTTTTTGCCCAAAGAATGTTCGTTCAAATTGATTCGGAGCTGACATTCGTCGAACTCTATTTGACTTGGTCTATTTCAATAAGTGTAATGGTCTTTTTCAATATAACATAAAGTCTGTTTCATTTTTTGACTTGCCCTTTTTTTTGTTGCTCAAAGAAGGTTAGTTCAGTTTGAATGGGAGATGATATTTACTGAACAAGATATCACTTGGTCTTTATCAACAAAAGTAATGGTCTATTTCAATATAATAAAAAGTCTTTTTCATGAATTGACTTGCTCCTTTTTGGCCTAGGAAAGGTTGAGTTGATCAGATTTATCGAACTCTATATGACTTGGTCTTTTTCAATTAACGTGATGGTCATTTTGAATATAACATAAAGTCTGTTTCATATTTTGACGTGCTCTTTTTTTGCTGAAAGAAGGGCAATGGTTTTGATGTTACGACGCCATTTTATATAAATGGCAAAATTGTCCCTACTGTTTCATCAGTGTTATGGTTACCATGTTTTGGTAATTAAAACAGATGATACCATGTATTGGTAGTTTCAGAACTGTAGACCATGAAAGTGGTAAATATTGCTTCCGTCCTCCACTGTCCGGTAATTTTCCCTTTCCTGAATGGACTTTATACCAGTATAGTTATTAAACTCATACCGGATAGCATATTATTTTTGTTAGTTGTATGGTGCATACACGTACTGTAAAATTTAGAGCATCCACAATATAATAATCAAAACCAAAAGTTTGCTAAAGTTAGCAATTTTTGCTCAAAAAAGTGCTCACATTGTAATAAGCAAACTTAGCAACCTCTTAACAACTCATCAAATTTTGGCATTTGAATAATCAAAACTAGCAACCTTTTTGCCAATAATTAAATTTAAAAGTCTCCACATTTTCTCAATCAAGTACACTCATCATTACATAAAAAATTCTCTCTCAACAATGTTTCCAGAAAATTATTTTTAAAAACTTTTTTTTTCAGAAACTTTTGAAAAAATTTTAAAAAAATTAAAAGTGTTTTTACGAAAAAAAACGGATTCTAATAGTTTTTCAAAAAAAAAACTGTTTTTTTAAAACTGTTTTGTTTTCTTTTTGAAAAAAACTATTTTCATTTTTTTTTTACTAAACTATTTTCTTAAAAAAAAAACTGTTATTTTTTTTTTCAAAAAAAGTATTCAAATTATTGTCAAAAAATTTAGTTTCTAGAATTTTGTAGTTTAAAAGGGTGATGTAGCAAGTTTTGGTTATTCAATTTTGATTATTACATTGTGGATCTCTATATTGTTAACTTTAGCGATATCTTAAATGGATAATCAAAAGATGATGTGGCAACTTTTGGTTATCGAATTTTGATTATTACATTGCGGATGCTCTTATAGGTACCGTTTAGATTTAACATTACAATGCATAAATGAAAAATATATACAATAATATATAGATCGACATCTCTCCAAATTTTTATATATACATTCAATATGGAGTTGATTTTCGCATCCTCTTAAAAATGTAGTTAACAACTTAGTGAGTGCGAAAATCACTTCCCTGCTTCCCTGCAATCCTGCCACCTACTCTCCCCCACGTAATCTACACATTTTCCACAGCATCTTCTTTTTTTTTTTTTTTTAATCTACAGGTAGCAGGAACCACGTGTTTTGTTTTTTGAGGCAACGGGAAATAGTTAAAAACAAAAAAAAAAAAAGGAAGATGCCTAAATTAAAATTGGGGGAGAGTAGGTGGCAGCCGTGGAGGAGATACCTGGGTAAGGTGGGGCTAGGGTGATGCAGGAAAAATAAAAGAGATGCTACATACACTACCTTATTCCACTACACCATCCATTATATTTTTTGTGGGGCCCACTTCGGGTCCCACAAAAATATAAAAAAATACCCATAAATTTTAGAATATTATTTTATAGGGCTCTTTAAAAAATCAGCTCTAACGGATATCGGTAAGTATTATTTTTGAATTCGTAGTAGTGAAACTGAGCAGTTGAACAGTTTCGCTTCTACGAATCTAGAAAAAATACTTACCTATATCCGTTGGAGCTAATTTTTTACAGGGCCTTATAAAATATTATTTCAAAATTTATGGATATTTTTTTGTATTTTTTTGGGACCCGGAGTGAGTCTCACAAAAGATATAGTGGATGGTGTAGTGAAATAAGGTAGTGTATATAGGATTAGTGGAAAAATAATGGCGTTGCAAGAATCGAGAAGTACTTTTTATTCTTTTATGTCCTAGTCTAAGGGGATATTTTCGATCGTAAAAATTTTGTAAATTTTTATTTGTAATTGAGAAGTTGTTAGGTGTTTTCGGTAGTGAATAAATTGTTAAAAAATGTCAAATTATTTCCGGCAGTGAATAAGTTGTTGATGGTTTGTGAGTCGAGTTACTGTAGCAAAAATAATTTTTGTTGACAAGTTTTTTGTAAGTGGAAACGAAATGTGAAAATGCTGAAAGTTTTTTGTTAATGAAAACGAAATGAAAAAATTCATTCAGTTTTTTTTGCGACTTTTGTTAGTGGAAACACCCCATAACTATCTTTCTGTAACAACCCAGATTTTTGCCCTATTTTTTTTAATAAATTATTTTTAATCAAACAGTCTATAGTAATCGATTAACTATTTAAAAGTGTAATTAGATTAAACCAGAACCTAGATTAATTTTTCGTGACTAAAATTAGTTTAACAAAATTTTAATTCAACTTGTAACTATAAATGTGTGTGCATATTTATCTATATTAATCATAATAATAACCATCCCACAATTTATGGAATTTGGTTATCCATCTCTCACCAATCTCTCCCTCTATCTTTATCTTTTCACTTATCCACTTTTCTTCAAACTCTTCCTAAACTATATCTCTCTCTAATCTCCATATCATTACACTCTCTCACTTTTCTCCACTACTCCTCCTATATTACTCTACGTCTACTACAAAACCAAATCCATCTCCCCATCCTTTTCGGCTGACAGAGAGATGAGAGTAACGTAACTTTATCTCATGCACTCACATCATCAATCGCATAATCTCCATTCTCGTCCATATCACGTAGGTTCACGACCTGTTTCCTCCTAGTTGATGACATTTTTAGGCCTGAGTTTCTTCACAAATGTTGTAGAGAGGGCATCGAGAGTTTCAATTTCAACCCAAAAATCACCCAAAACGGTCAAGAATTGATAGAGTTATCGCCATTCAAAGTTAGGTAAAATTCTCGGATTCTGATTTCCAGGCAGATTTAGCGACCCTTCTAAACCTCCATTTTTCTCCTACTTAGAATGGTTTTCGGACTTATACTTCTTCACAAAAGTTGTAGAGCGTTTCAAGATCTTCGCATTAGACATAAAAATCGTCCAAGACGGAAAAGGTTTGGTCAAGTTATTCCAGTCCAAAATTGCTGCTAGAATATCAATATTTCGCCGCCAAACAAAAACCCACCGGACTCCACCGAATCGCTTTGTCAGGATTAAAGGTATTATAATCCCTCTCCTATCTTCTCCTAAGTATGTTAAGTGATTATATATGGAGTTTACGTTCCGGAATGAAAGAATTCAATCTCGATGTCCCGTGATCGAGACTGGTCGTTTGCCTCTGTTTTATTTATTTTTTCCTTCGGCTGTGAACAGTGAATCCCACGAGATGGATATTGAATTTTTTTTTTGAATAAAATAACACTTTGATCCTCCTAAATTAAGTGTACTAATTTTGGTCCAAATGTATGATAACATATTATAATTAGCCCCTTAGTTTATTAAAGTTCATGTTTTGCCGCCATAACCTATTCTTCTTTTATTACGACTTAAGTTTTATAATCCTATCTATCTCTTCTCAAAGTATATTAATGTATTAAGAGGTTAGTTTTTATGATTAGAATTGAAAAGAATCGAAATTGGAAATTGAACGAACGAAATCCAGATTTTTCGAAAAGTCACTGTGCACTGTATAGCCATGATTACTAATCATTTTTTGGAACTGTTCACCGCTGGAAGTTTTTTTTAAAAAAAAAATGGACATTGCAATTACACTTATCCCCTTGCTCATTTTGAATGAAAAGTTTCAACCCAAACCAATAAAGGTGTTCTCATTATAGATTAGTCTATAATCTAATCAAAGTTTATATTTTAGTCTATTAATATGTTTAGTTAAAATATAAAGTTTTCAATTGAAAAGTTCTTGCAACCTTACGACCAATATTAATAACGCCGAATTATTATTATTATTTTCCTAAGATAAGATCTTGTTAACCTCAATATATTTTATTAAATTATTATTTTGGTAATGTTTAAATAACTTCGTGACCCTCTGAAACCGATCTTTAAACATGTCACCTAGGACCGTTAAGACTCATGTCATGATAGTTTGATGAATATTCTAATCTTTTTTCTTTATCTATGGTACCTAATATATTTACTAATCATTTTTTTTTACTAATACAAGTCTAGACTAATTTTTTAAAAATTTTTATTAGACAAAAGTTTCTTATTTTATTAATAACATCTTGACCATACAAGACTAAGGACAACAGTCCATTCATAAAAAGTTATGTGATTACATTGCTTGTTATTGTTTTAATTACTATTCTAATTAATTGTATATTGTTCCAATACTTGATTTGAATACTAGATTGGACCCTACAGACATGGGGTGGTATGCGAATAGAATTCACCTAGACGATGCTAGACAATGGGTAAATTGGAAAGTTTTATTTTTAGAATGCCTGCAGGCAAGATTTTGAAATGTGATGATTTGAAACTGACAAAGTAAGCCCAGTGATGAATTGAATCTGGCGGGAGTCCAGTGATGAATTGAAACTGGCAAAGTAAGCCCAGTGACGATTGTGATGTGGTTCATAAGATAGGCGAACCCTAGTTATGATTCGGGCATGATAAGCTGATGCAATGCAGCCTCCTTTCACGAAACTATTTGTAAGAAAAGATCACGAACTTGCTTATGTTAAAGATTCTCTCTTTGAAACATAAACACGAATAGGTATGAACTAGATGTACTCCTTCTTCGAACACACGATAATGAGAAAACTCTCAATTTTTCTTTAATTCAATAACAACCCCTTTAGCCCGAAGGCTTACAACTTATTATATAGGAAAAAAAAACCCTAACCCTAATTGATTCGTCTAAAAAGAAAAATGAAGAATATAAATTAATTACGCATTTTTTTTGAGTTTATTATTTTGTTAGGAAATTCCGTTTTAGTTGCCTCTTGTTTTGGCAACCTTATATTTCTTTCTAGTATTTGATTTCCTAGTCAAAGTAGAATTTTTTGTTAATTAATTGATTCTGCTTCCTTTTCAGACGAATCAATTAGGGTTAGGGTTTTTTTCCTATATAATAAGTTGTAAGCCTTCGTGCTAAAGGGGTTGTTATTGAATTAAAGAAAAATTGAGAGTTTTCTCATTATCGTGTTTTCGAAGAGGGAGTACCTCTAGTTCATACCTATTCGTGTTTATGTTTCAAAGAGAGAATCTTTAACATAAGCAAGTTCGTGATCTCTTCTTGCAAATAGTTTCGTAAAAGGAGGCTGCGCTACATCATAAGCTTCCTTTTGTTGTAATGAGAGGGATACACGCTGGATACATAACTTATGTGCAATCCGCGACAACAAAAGGAAGTGATCTTATGGGACAGGGTATAGCTAGCGGTTGGGGAGGAAAGATCCCGCGGAGGAGATCTTAGATTACACATTAAGCTAATGGATAGTAATAAACCGGTTTATGTGGAAAAAGCTTTGTTTTACTTTTTCGCATTACTATTATCCTGTTGTTTGCTAGCTGTTAAGTAAGAGGGGTGGTTGGGTTAGATTATTCTCCTGGGTGATTTATCACTAACGGATACGTCTGTATCCTGACAAATTGTTTGCTTCGGGGATCAATTTGCCAAAGGGTGCAGGATTCAATGGAGGAAATTCAATGATGTTGCAGTTCGACACGGAAAGAATATCAGGAACAAAGATCGAGTTTGCTTGGAATTTGTATGAAGCCTATTCGATAAACATTATCCTATTCATGTATATCTCGAATTCTGTTGTATCTTAGCTTTGAGTTTATCATTGTTTGGGTGGGTTTGAATCACCCTTGTAACTACCTCATCTATATATTGAAAGCTCACCCACAGTTTGTGGTGTGAATCCAAAATACTATTCTAGAATCTAAGTTTAACTTGGTATCAGAGTTACTTAGCCAATTGGTTTTGAGATGGTGTTTGGGCTGAATTAACTCAAATCAATCGACAAATAATTGTGTGCGGGCGTGCTAGAAAAGAAATAACTTCAAAGAAGAAATTACTCTTTTCAAAATGATTTGAAACAACTAATTTCAATCAGGCAATTGTGTTATCCGTTCGATTACCTCAACTAAGAGGATTTTTCCTTAAGGTGTCAACCAAATAAAAAATTGACGCGCTTCGAAATCAGAAAAGATGATTGAACACAAACAAACCTGAATCTAATCAAAGGTAAGTTTGTATACAAGCACTCTTAAGATTCTATCAAGAATAATAAATAAATGCAAGCACACTGAATTTAATCAAAAGCGAACTTGCAAACAACTATTCTTTGGTAAGAAAAGAACTTAAAGGAAATAAGAAAACTTGAATTTAATCGAAAGTAGTCTTACATGCAAATAAGCCTTCAACTTACAAAAAAGACCCTATTCTAAACTAAAACTAATCTAAGATAGATCTCTGAGCAATCATTTTGTATGAATTGTCAGATGATATGGATTTTTTGTGTCGTCCTTTTCTCTTCACTTGCTTCTTCTATTTATAGACGCTGAACTTGTCTTCGACCCCCACGTCTTCGATTGATATCCACGTTGGCCACATAAAACCGTTGAGGGGGTCTTCGAACGGTTACCCTGATATTTCCAGAATTTCTTCTTCCCCTGCTTGCTTCGATCATGGTGTTCATGGCCACTTCCTGGATCGTGGTTCCTATTTTCAAGCAACGTGAATCAATGCAACGTGTTTGCCTTCCAAAATGATTCCCTGCAATTGCATCTAATTTCAGTTACAAAACAGGGCAGTGAGGACACCGTTCGATGATCGTAAAGTCCAAATTAACGGTTAGATCCAATAACCTCCCAAACCATCGTTTAATTATTGCTCAAACGACATCAGTTCATTCTAAAACGACACCGTTTGTCACAAAACAGTATCCTTTTTAACTCCCGCAATCCTCTGTAATTGGTACTCGACTGGGACAGGTTTTATGCAACCGCCGTACCGTTCGGGGCCACGTGGAATTTTCTCATTGGGTGGCACTTTTTAGGATGTAAACACACCCCCCGCATTAACATTTTATTTATGCTAAATAAATGTTAATGGCACACGTTTCCTGCCCATAATCCCTTCAACTTCGGATGCATGACAGGATTTCATTCCCAAGCACGTCTATTGAGCTTCCCAAAGATAGCTACAATAATTTCCCTATAAATGGCAGTTAATGATAGGGTTTAACGAATCACATTACCCCTCATAAACCCTTTCGAATTCGGGTTTTTGCTGAGAAATCTTGCGTTTATGGACTCGCTTCCAGAAATCAATCTTATCTTAGACAATCTTGATTGCCAAACCCCTTTTCCTCAAATGTCTCCTCCAAACTCTCCTCGAATGTTGGCAAGCAAAATTCTTTCGGATCGAACATTCCACACCCCCAACCTATCTCCCACAGGTTGGGACTCCTCTTTAACCCGTTCGAATTCGTTCGATGGGTCCAACTGGGGCTCATGGGAAGAAAATCCTACTAATACCAACACTGGCACTATTCTGGTCCGGTTCGATCAGCCTGATCCTACACCTCATAAATTTCATCACTTTCGAACTCTGTTCGCAAGCCAATTCCTACCCCTGAGTGGTAACGACACCGTTCACATGGGTATGCTCGAATCCATTTACTCTTCTCTCAAATTTTCCCTTTTCTTGAAACAAGAGGAAAATTACCTGGGGCCCGCTCCTTACTGCGACTTCAAACGCATGGCTCAAACCCAACAGTCCCTCTGGCTCACAGAGGTGCAAACTCCACATTATCCAGCTGACTTCGAGGAAACCAACAAACTGGCTCCTCTTCCTGAAGAGCCTGACTGGTTCAATGAGGTGAATAACCTTGCCGTCAATACCCCTCATTTCCAATGGCAATATGGTTATTCCATCTACCCTGCTGACAAGAGTAAAGCTCTACAACTCCTGGCAGCCTTCTCTTTCCTGGACATTTCTATCCTGGAAAAACAAGTTCCACTAACTAATTTTAAGTGGGCTTGTGAGACATTGGTGCTATGTTCCATCCCCTCCACGGTTTCTTATCAAATCCACTGTTTCCTGGACTTTTTACCAGTAATCAAGTCATGGCTCGAAGCCAATACCGCTGCGTATTGCTTCGATCAAACCCTTCAAGATTATGCTCTTGCTAAGGAAAGGATTGAGAAGCTGCATGACCAAATCCATAACTTCACTGCTGAGACCTTCGAAGTGGTGCCAGGCCATGCTGACAAAAAGCTTCGAAGGCGCTTCAAAAGACAACAAATGAAGCGTCCAACAAAGGAAGCTCGGTTTCGAAGGAAAGCCAAAGCTTTGGTGCTCTGCTTTAGGCCCTTGCTGGAGAAAAAATTGGAGTCAGACTCCAAAGAAGACATGAGGAAAATGGAGCTGAAATTCCTCCAGTTTGCATGGAACAAGTTCCATAGTCTTGTTACTTGGTCCTTTCCTCATTACTTTGAGAATAAAAAAGCAACCTCTCAGCACTCAGGCCCTTCGAAGGCCTAATTTGTATTTCTTTCATAGGAATTAGGATTTCCCTTGTTTTGCCCCTTTTTCTTTTTGTAAATACGCAAATTTCAATTTTGTAATCCAGTAGGTTTGTTCAATGGAATTTCCCCCCTTTTTATCAACACGCTGGACTTGGGTTTATTGTTAAAAATAGAAATTCTAACAATAATAACTCTACTAAAGAGAAAAAACTAAACCCAGCGGCCCCCGGGGTACGGGCCCACTACAGGCCCGGCCCACCTGCAGGAGTATAAAAGCGGAATTAATTCAAAAACCACCCCTTACACTCTATGCGTTCAAGCTTTCTCAAACTCAAAACTCTCAAGAACAAAACCCTCTCTCCTTTTCCTCTTCAACAACGCTAAATCCAAACTGAATCAATGGCCTCTTCCAGCAATCCAGCAACCCGAGAACATGTTACTCCTTCTTTGGCCTTGAGACGGTTCGTGTCAGGACAAACACCAGGACCGACCGAAGAGCCCTATCTTGATGCCAGGATCTTCATTCCAAACCCTAGCGAAGAAGGTACTTATATTTTGGGCCCTCAACTCATAGGAGAAATCCCTGCTAGCCTTTCTCTCTACTATCCTCGATTGGGGAATGCCGAAATCCGGGCTTGTTTGAGCCTCGATTGGCAAAATTTCCCAAAGAAATCCTTCCCCTGTTGGCCCACATTGGACAAGGATTGGAAGATATGGACCACTCGAATGTTGGCTGCGAAGTCGGACGACTTAGAGAAAGTGGGTTTAAAAAGAATTATTACCCTCCTTCGAAGGGGGGTCCCACAAAATCCTTCTCTTATTCAGGCCGCCCTGGCCTTTTGGGACCCATCTTTCAACTTCTTTCGCTTTAACTGTGGCATGATGGCACCCACAGTTCTGGATGCTACCCAAATGCTGGGACTTATTCCGTATGGCCCCCAATTCGACCCTACCAAGGAGTTCCATCCTCCCGAGGGATTTACCCGTTTGACTGCCACCAACGGAGCTTTTTCCCAGTTCTATCACAGGGAAAAGAAATTGGTAGGAGAAGTGACCGAGACAGAGTTTTTTGCCTACATTCTCTACACCCTCTGCAAACACATCTTCTGCCACTCTGGGAAAAGAGTGATGAATGAATTTGTTCCATTGGCACTGGCACTTGCTAGAGGAGAAGAGTTCGACTTCGCCTCCTACTTCTTGGGCCACGTCTACAAAGCTGGGTTCGACTTCTACCAGAAGGGTTTGAACTATTCGCAGGGAGGGCCCCAATGGTTTATCCAACTATGGCTTCATGCTTACTTTCCTGAGTTGGGTCCCTTCAAAGCACCAACATCCCTTACTGGCGTCGTCGAGGCGCCCAATGTTCATGGTGACAACTACGTTCATCCAGAGGATAGCACAACACAGACTTTGGTGTTCTACCTCTGCTTTTTTGCTGGTCTAGCCTCAGATAGGGAGTGGCCCAATCCATTTCCAACCCCTATTGGGCCGGCATGGCTGTTTGAAATTTTGACAGATAGACAAGGAAAGTCCTCTCGAGCCCTCCAAGCATGGGGCAACATTCTTACAAGCAGAGAGATCTTCATTTCCTCGTCAAATACCCTCAAGTCCATAGCACATGCAGAGGTATATTGCCCTGCACAATTTGCTAGGCAACTGGACTTTGTTCAAGGCATACCCATTCCTTACTGTGGCCTCGCCAACATCTGTATGTCTGAACGATCACCGATCATGGCTGACCAATTCCTGACGGGGTTTGCCCAAGCCAGACATGCATTGAGGAGGACAGTCACTCAAGAATTCAGGGAACCTGAAGTGCGCACCACCCCTGCATTTGACAACTGGTGGTACTCCAACTGCTCCTTCCTCTCAGGGATTAAACCCTTCAAACAGTTTCTAGCCCATATTGGGTTTGAGAAGTCTGAATTTGGGCATGGAGGAAAAAATAACTCATCATCCTTCTCCTCCGACAATGAATTTGGTTTGGCTGGAGGGATCGAAGACATTGCTAGAGGCGAAGTTGAACAAAGATTGACTCCAGTCGAAGCCTCCCCACTCGCAATGGTCGTTCCCCCCTCTCCATTAAGAAGGCAATCTACGAGAGTAACACAAAAAAGAGGTAATTGCCTCTGAACACCTCTTCTCTTTTGCTGAAACCAAACCTAACTGCATTCCATCCTACAGGTGCCACCTCTTTTTCAGAAAGTGCTTCGAAGAAGAGAAAAATTACTTCTCAGCCTTCAGAAGTAATTCCTACCAAGCACTATCTTGAGCCCTCAGCTGCACCTCCAGGTTGGTTTCCTTCCCTTCAATTAATCTTTTAAACCCCCATATCATTTATCCGAGTCACCTTCTTATCCCTTTCCTTTCAGCTTCGAAGAGGACAAGGACCACCAGGAAGCGTGGCCCTCAGGTTTCTTCCAGTGATGAAGAAACAGAGAGTGACACAGAGATACTGGTCTCAAGGGGTAAATTCTTTCCTCATTTATGATTCAGTATTCCCTTAAAAATAAGAGGATTTTACTGTAATTCTGATTCTTGAGTTCGAACCGGGTGAAACAAGACAAGTGAAGGAGACCCTCCTCTATGTGAGAAAAACAACTCCTCCCAAGAGGCCTGTTTCTCCAAAGAAGCCTTCCTCCCCAAAAGAGGTAAGTTAGTTTAAACTGCATACATTCTCATGTGTCTCCTGTGCTCGTGACTTGCTGTTAACTTCTTTATAGGCTCCAGTTGCATCCCCTGTTAAGGCGTTGGACCTAGCTCTTGTTCCCTGCCCTCAACAAGAAGTGATAGAGCCTTTAATCCAAATGCCAGCAAATGCCCCTCACAAGGTATCCTCTGAATACTTGCCTTTCGAAATATGAAAGGATTTACTCTAACTTTCTTTTGTTTTTTTTTTTTTTTTTTTACAGGCATCCCATGTTCAAGCTCTTTCTATACAGAAAGACTTTGCTGCAAAGGATATTGACGTGCACACTTTGCTGTCATTCCTTACTGAGCCAACCTTTGCACAGGTACTGGCCAGTTTGGCTCCTTCGAAAACTCTGGGGCCACTTCCCATCCTTCAGGGAGACTTCCCTTTTACTCCCTTATCGGTTTTAGGGGAGGGACCTTTAAGGATGGACCTTACTTTGGCTTCGAAGAGTCAAATTCTTAGAAATGCTGAGGATCAAGGCTCCAGTTTGGCCTCCTCCTCAGATCAGGTACTCTTGATACTCAATCATACCTTTCCTTTCTTGTTTTACATTCTACTTAACCCTAACTTATAATCCTTATGCAGGGAACAGGCATGGCCCTTTTTCCTGAAGATCATCCCACATCTTCCTCTGCTCCAATTGACTTGTCCTTAGTGGTTTTCGACATATCCCTTTTTAAGAGTCAATTGGAAAAATTTTGTAACCAGATTGCTGAACCCATCCTTCCTTCCTCTTCGAATTCTCTCGAAAGCCTTCAACAACTTTTGAGCCCCTCCATGCCTTCTGACGTACCTTCCTTTAGAATTAAACATGTTCTTTCAAAGGAAGAAGTTCTAACGCTAAAAAGTTTTCTGAAATCTTTAAATCATTTAGGACTCCCTGCCTTGATTGAACATAGTTTAACTTATCACTTCGAGGTATGCTATCAGGCCTTGCTTCTTTCCCAAGGACTCCCTTCTTCAATCAATTTCACTCTTCAAAAGCACCTTAAACAATTCAGTGAATTGATTGCTTATAATCACTTCTTGTCTGAGAGCATTGGCACAACCATTGAGAAAACCAACAAATTGGAGGCCAAAGCACTTGAGACTGCTTCTCGTCTGTCTCTTTATCAAGCCCGAAAGGATAAACTTTCAGAACTTGACAAGAAGATGAAGTGGTTACAAGAAGAAATGAAGAAGGTCAGGGAAGAGATAGCTGAAGCTTCGAATGGCTTTTCAGAACTTGAAGACGAGGCATTACGGGATGAGTCAATGCTTCCACAGCTTATTCCTTCTCTTCGAGAAGAACAGAGAAGAAGAGCTATCCATACTTCACTTTTGGATGATAACTCTAATTCTCTTCGAGGGCTACTAACCACCATCCGTGATGTAATAAGCCCCTTTTTGTAACTTCATGTAGCTTGTACTTTTTTTTTTATTTAATTTAGTTCAATTTTGGGATAAGTACAACTGTTATTAAGATCCACACTAGTTCCTACTTTTCCTTGCTCAAAAGCTCACTGTGCCAACTTCTCACCTACCGTATCTTAAAGAGTCATAAATGACTATCTACTAATATAAATAGAGGTCTCTGGGGAAAGAAAAACTCACAGATCATCTTCTCCATTTCTCCTTCCTGTAGCATCATTCAAACCAAGCTTTTCAGTAAGGCTACAAGAAAGATAACCATTATGAAGCCTCATCTTGTATTTGTGAAGAAAAACCTCGAAACATAGTCACATCAACCCTCATGATATTTCCCTTGAACCCTAAAGCCCTTAGGTATAGACACATCAACACTCATGATGTGTCTGTACCGGGCTGTTGCTTCGAAGACAAGAATGGGCTTTGAGCTCTATCTCCCTACCAATGGAGCTTGTAAGGAGATAGAAAATCAAGTTCCAATGAAGCTTGGTTCAAGTCTTTGTATCTCGGTTGGTTGATCCCTAGAGATCCTCCACCATGGTATTATTAGGCCCTAAATAGGTTCCCCAATGTAACCTTCTGTGTAACTGTTATGAGCAAAGAAATTATTTATCAATGTATCGATCTTTATTCTAATGGCTTTGACCAATAAACTGGTGTTCTTAGCCATCCCTTTCTATTTAATGTTATTAATGAAAACATGATAGCATGAAGGAAGATACAAACAGAAATCTTCCTTCCAATACTGTGCTCCTTTACTCCATGTCTATTTATTACTTCTGCTTCGAAGTGTGTTGATACTTCGAAAACTAAGCTAGTGTAATTCTAATCGTTCCAACTAACTCATTTAATTCCAGTAGCTTCTTAGCCGTCTCCTCGTAAGTTGTAAAAGATCATGTACTCTTGACGTATGACGCTTAACGCTCTCAAACCCTTCACCTTCCAGGCTCTATGCGTCTGCAACCAATTTAATACTGGTAATAAATGAGACGGATTCCCCGTATTTCTTTGGGCTATAAATACATCTGGACGTCAATAGATCACAGCATCTCTTTCAAACAAACAAACATGGCTGAGAACCACCCAAATCTTGCTGATATCATGAGTCAATTGGCCAACCTGACTAACATGATCATGGAGCTGAAGAGGGACGTCCACGCTGAGTCCCAGGCCCTTCGAAGTGAGATCACTCAGCTTCGAAGCCAGCTGGTGTGTGTGGAAACAGCTTCACGCCTCTGTTTGGCTAGGACCTGGGATGATCTTTCGACCGTCCTCTCGGCCCATGAGGCAAAGAGTCCCCCAGAGGGAGGATCCTCTTGAAGATTCTCCTTTGGGACTATGAAGATCACCAATGGTCTTCGTTTTTGCTTTTTTGGGACCAGAGTTGGTCCTCTTTTTTTTGTTCAGACCTACTTGGGTCTGTTTTGTACTTAGACCTGTTTGGGTCTTTTCTCTTTTTTTTTTTTTTACTAATGAAATGAAACTTTTGGTTGACTATTCTCGACTCTTTATAGCTTCGATTGGTAGTATGATGACTTGTTTGTGTCTTCGAATGCTAATAAGATAATATTTTTTTTGTAAAAAAAAACTTTTAGCATCAAACCACTCAACACGAAATCAGCCAGTCAGAACCATACTGATATGCAATCAAACTTATTTACGCTATCTCTTGTGGAAGGACTCCCATATGGAAGGAACATAAGCTTTCAGATGTCTTCCGTTTATTTTCCTTCGATAAACATAACCATTCAAATTTCTTAAATGATAAGCTCCCCCTCTTAAAACCTTATGGATTTGAAAAGGCCCATTCCATGTTGGTGCCCATTTTCCTAATCCATCCTTTCTAACTCTCCTATCTCTGATAGGGAGGATAACTTTCCACACGAGATCTCCTTCATCGAAGCTTCGAAGAGCCACTCTTTTGTTATAGCTTCTGGCTATTCTTGCTTTTTGTAGCATAATCTGGTTTAAGGCTTTTATTCTAGCCTCATCAATATCTTCCAATTCCATATGCATGGCCTGATGATAAGATCCTGCGTCTAAATCGTTTTGACATGCTACTCTCTGAGATCTTACAGTGATCTCCATGGGTAGCACAGCGTCATGCCCATATGTTAATGCAAATGGTGTGGTACCTGTACTAGTCCTTTTTGTATTCCTATATGCCCATAACACATCAAGTAACAGATCATGCCAAATTTCTGGGTTTTGATCCACCATTTTTTGGATCCCCTTCTTGATAATTTTGTTAGTTGATTCTGCCTGACCATTGGACTGAGCATAATAAGTACTAGTATATATCAATGAAATTCCATGGTTCGTGGCGAAATCCTTCACCAATCGTCCTTCGAATATGGAACCATTGTCTACTGTTATCGTTTGAGGACTCCCAAACCTGTATATGATTCCCTTTATGAAATCTATCACGTGGGTTTGTTTGACCTCCTGATAAGCTTGTGCTTCTACCCATTTTGTGAAATAATCAGTAGCTACTAGGATAAATTTATGCTTTTCCAATGAAGGAGGATAAATCATTCCAATCATGTCCATAGCCCATCCCCTAAAGGGCCATGGTTTTACTACATATTGCAAATCTGTGACTGGCAAATGCTTGAGTGGACCTGTTTTTTGACAGGCTTGACACCCCTTTGCATAATCTATACAATCTTTGAGGATGGTGAGCCAATAATACCCGTATCTCCTTATTAACCATCTCATTTTTATGCCAGCTTGATGTGCTCCACAGACTCCTTCATGCACTTCAGCCATTACTTTAAATGCATTTACCTTGCTCAAACATTTCAAAAGAAGACCATCCATTCCTCTCTTGAATAGCTCATTATTATACATTATATAGTTCATGGCTTTTAATTTGGTTGCCTTGTCTGCAACACTGTCTGGCTTGGTTAGATATTCAATCAATGCTTGCCTCCAATCAGCATTTTGATGAGTTAAAGCATCGACTTTTAATACTTCGAAGTCCATCAACCTATTGTGTAACATAGGCAGGGATTTCCTCAAGGTTAATTGACAAAATTCCTTTTCAATTTCTGATAAAACTTTGTAGCCAGACGCTCTTTGAGCTATTTCGTCAGCCTCTTCATTAAAGAACCTAGGAATATAAGTCAAAGTAAGCATATGAAATTGATCCATCAGCTTCTTAGCATGCTGATAATAAATTATCAGCGCTGGACTAGTACATTTAAACTGTCCATTTAGTTGGTTAATCACAAACTGAGAATCTCCAAAGATTTCAGCAACACTAACCCTTAATTTAAGCAAAATTTCTAGTCCAATAATCAATGCTTCATATTCCGCCTGGTTATTGGAACATTGTCCCTCACTGAGTCGAAAACCATATTTGGTTTTCAAGCCTTGGGGGGATTCCAGAATTATGCCCACTCCAGCCATCTGAATAGTTCTTGATCCATCGAACCATAATTTCCATGGCCGGATTTCAACTGTACTAGCTTCCAATGTTCTTAGTGTCTCATACTCATTTGGATGATCGGCCAAAAAATTGGCCAATGCTTGGCCTTTTATCGACTTTTGAGGCACATACTCAAGACAAAACTCAATTAAAGACACTATCCATTTCCCAATCTTCCCACTAAGCACTGGTTTTGAAAGCATGTGCTTAATTACATCAGTTTGAGAAATAACATAAGTTATTCTAGGCAACATATAGTGCCTGAGTTTCTTAGAAGCATAAAATAAAGCTAAACATAGTTTCTCTACTGCAGCATACTTGCATTCACAAGAGTTTAAAAACCTACTAAGATAATAAACTGCTCTTTCCTTGCCATCTTCATTGTCTTGAGCCAACAGAACACCTATTGAGTCTTGTGTTGCAGCTAAATACAACTTTACTGGCTTTCCTTCAATGGGAGGCGCCAATACAGGAGGGTTAGCTAAGTATCTTTTGATGGCTTCGAAGGCTTCATCATGCTCCTTTGACCACTTGAATTCTTCCCCTTCCTTCAGTTTCAACAAAGAAGAGAAAATTTTAGTTTTTCCTGCAGTATTAGATACAAATCTTCGAAGGAAATTTAATTGACCAAGAAACTGTAGACACCCCAATCTGATTGCTCAGTCGCTTTGTCTCTTTTCAATTTATTTTCAGTTTCTTGTTCCCCCGATGATGAATCAGGTCGAGAACAGTTTTGATTGAAATGGTTTGAGTTTGGTGTATGTGGAACCCTTCCCTTAAAACCAGAACCATTGAACCCAGGTTTGACTATGGGTTTGACCTTCGCGCGATGTACTGAGACACTCGCGCGATGCTCTACTTGCCAGGTGGTGGTCAAGGTCAAACTTTGACTGATTGACCATCGCGGGGAGGTTAGAATCCTCGCGCGACGGTTCCACTCCATCGCGCGATGGTCGACACCTGTCGTATCCAGCTGGATTTTGTGATGATGAGGCGCCTGCAGGGCCATGTGACCCCGTTCCATCAGCTGAACGGCGTTTGCTCGGCCATCCTTGCACCACCTAAACCCCCACTCTCCCATCAACTTGGCACCCCACTTCTCTACCAAGTGAGTGCTGCCAGCATTGTTGGCTGGCTGCATAGCCATGTTCACCACCAACAAACACTCCCTCTTTCTATAAATAACCCCCCATTGATCTCTTTCAAAGGGTTACCAAGAAAAAAAATCCTAAAAGAGAAGAACAAGAAACACAACCTTGATCTTCTCTCAATCCAAGCTATCACTTCCTTCTCTTTTGTCAAAAGCATACCACTTCACTCACTAAAACCATTTTTCAAGTCATTCAAAACAAAGGTATAATTTTCTACCTTTACTGTCTTGATCCCTGAGGGGGGCTGACAGGGTCAGGACTGGTAATCAATATCAGCTTCTGACCCCAAAGCCAGCAAATTTACGAGATGCTGTGAACATGAGAACCCACGCGCGATGAACCCACATAATCGCGCGACGCTTCTAGCTCGCGTGATATGGTTCTCGTGGGGATGGGTCCCTTGTTCTGATCCAGTTTATATGATTTCATATTTCCATGCCTAATCATATTTGGTATATCTCACTGTCTTGCATGTTAAAATCAGTAGATTAGTGTATTTTGCTTTCCTTGTTCACGTTGGAATGCCCCTGGGTAGTTTCTGAATATGTCTCAGAGCCCAGGCATGCAAAGCAATTCCTGGATGTCCAGTCAGAACAGTCGCGCGATGATGTGACTCCATCGCGCGATGGTTTGATCATTTCCAGTGATTGCCCTTGCATGGGCAGCTAGGCCTTTGGCCTCTGTTTTGATCACCCTCACTGTTTAAGGGTTGTACGTTATTCCTATTCAGTCAGATTGTAATAAGTAGTTATTTTCAGTACATATGAACTGCTTGGCTTGGCCCTGGGTGTGCACTGGTCCTTCCAGAGCCCGGAAGGAGATAAAATTGAACCTGTAAAAGGATGTTGACACTCGCGCGAGGGTATGGGTGTGTCGCGCGATGGTGTGACTTGCATGTTCCCATTCTCTGCATGCAAGTTGGTCACTGTTCGTGATAAATTCATACCCTGCACTGTTTTGGCATCCAGAAAGCAGTTTTCAGTTTTATCTCATTTATTTCATCCATACATGCTATCTACCACATCTTGCAAACGTGTTACAGTTTTAATCCCCGATTAACTGTTCCCCCGCCCTAATTGACTAAAAAATGATTAATTAAACAGAATCGCAAACAAACAACATTTTCGCAAATGCCTAAGTAGAGACCGATCTCCGGATTGGGCGAGAGGGGTGCCATAAAACCCTTCCCTTCTCGTAACCTGGCTCCCGAACCCAGATATGGTTATGACGGACTGGTTCCTTAACTTTTTCAAATCAAACAGCGCGGCAAGTGCTTCGAAATACGGTTCCTTGGGTATCGGACCTTCAAACCCAAGTGGCGACTCTGTATCTTCGCGAGCGCTTGTCGTCCAGCTTCAAAAGCGCTCCCGCGAACCGGCAGCATCTTTCCTTTCTCAAAGGGTGGGGAACGGAATCCCTTTCCCGGAAGAGAGAAAGAGTCGGGACAATTCGCATTGCCCACAGTGGCGACTCTGCTGGGGATCGAATCAATATTGGTCTATACTTAGATTTTAATACGCTTGAGAACAATCCCACAAAAGCCTGTCAAAATAGTGAGCTTCGCGCTGCTAAAGAAAGGATTGGTGATTTAACAGGACCTCGTGTCCGGCCATCCAATCTGGGGCTTTTCCGATTATTCTCCCGCGTAGTTTCTTCTAAGTATTGGTCAAATAAAGAGAGCCAAATTTGAAAAAGGCATTTACGAATTTGCGATTCTGTTCCATTAATCAAACTTTTTAGCATTCTCATTTGCATCGATGTGGGATAAGCCTCGTTGGATCGTTTTGGCAATCCGGCACGGTTTACCGGAGCCCGGGGACCCCGAATGACCAACAACCTTCGACGATGATGAGTCATTCTACCGTTCGACTGTTGCTCTGCGATTACGCGGGCAGTGGGAGGTATATCTTGGCTCTAGTCCGAGGAACCTGTTACAAGCCAAAACCAGCCTTTGCATATACAAAGCTCTAGCACTCTCCAAATTAGGACAGGTACCCACAGGGTAAGACTACTTGCATCTAACCCCCTACTGTCGATGTGTTATTGCTTTCCCTATCGCATGCACTGTTCATACATGCATACCGTTTTGCGTAGAGGCATGTTTAGGGCGGCTCCTAGGTTCTCTCTCCTTCAAGTCTGTCTTATGTTTATTAGGACCTTACCTTGGCCCGATGAGGAGTCGTGCATCTCAATGGTGCACGTTGTCAATTCTCAAGTTCCTTGGATCAATTAAACCTTGGGAAATCAAAACCTTCTAAAGCTTTTGGCTAGTTACCCAATCGAAGTTTCAAACAGAAAATGAGGAACAAAACGGGAAAGATACCGCGATGCTTACACCATTTTGGTTATCATGCGAAGCATGTACACCATTTGGGTTACGGCACTGTGCTGCCTATGCCTCCCTGGTTATAGCATCGTGCCTATCTACACTGAATTGTTCCAAGTTCAAAAGTTGAAACTTTCGAAGCGGAATAAACCAGAATCTTTAGGCTGCTTTGACATCTCTTTACCTTAGTTGATACAAAAAGGATACACCATGAAAAGATTTCTGAGGATCACTGGTAATGTCCAAACGTCATAAGACAGACTTGTCTGCTAGTACTAGAGTCTAAGGGCGACACTGACGACGGTGACTGTGTTTTCGCTTTAGTCTTTTATTTAGATTAAAGTTTCTGCAGGGCCCTTATTAGCCTTTTTTTCACTTTCTGCAAGCAAAGGTTCTGAATCATTGCACCGCCAAGGAAAGTATCGAGGCAGAAAACCAAACCCACTTGGGAACGTCTGCACCGGAATCCGATTCAGAGACTAGTCAGATTGCAAGCCCAGTCAGTCACAACGGAAGACTCCCCGCGTTCTCTGCTTGCTACCCTGCAGTCAGCATCTTCTCCGGTCCTTGAAGAAACAGACTCTCCGGAATCTCCTACCCCCTCCTCTGCATCAAGCACCTCTGGGCCAACTATCATGGCAGATCAACCGCAACCGCTCTCTCTGGAAACCATGCTTATGAACATCCAGGCTAGTATCGCTGTTATACAACAAAGGGCTGCTCAGACGGACGCCAACATGACCCGCTTGAATGACCTCTTTAACACTCGTCTTCCTCCAACTGTTCAAGAGGAGGGCGAGGCCGAAGAGGACGTACATGAACAACCTATCATGATCGAAGATCCGGACCATCCAGGGCGTCTGGTCGCTTTGGTCAACACTCAGGGCAATCGAAATCCCACTCAGAATCCAAGCATCACTGCTGTTAGGACTGTTCAACACCCTGATATGACTGCTCTCGTCGCCAAGATGGCCAAGCTGGAAGAATCTGTTTCAAAGTCCGAAAAACTCAGTGCCGGAGGGATCGACTTGGATCGTCTCTGCCTTTATCCCAATGCCAAGCTTCCTGACAAGTTCAAAATGCCCGACATAGCCAAGTTCGATGGCACTGGCGATCCTAAAACCCATCTCTATGGTTACCATGCTGCCATGAAGCTCCTATCTGTCGAGCCTGAGGCCATGTCCCAACTATTCCCTCAAACCCTCTCGGGTCCCGCTTTCCATTGGTTTCTGTCACTCGACATTGCCAAGCGAAGGACTTGGGAGGACATCGGGGCTGCGTTTATTTCGCAGTATAGTTATAACTCCCAGCTCAAGATGACTACTCGGGAGTTGGAATCTACCAAGATGGATGCTAAGGAATCCTTCGCGGATTTCGTCAAGAGATGGAGGGCCAAAGCCGCTCAAATGACTGATCGCCCGAGCGAGAGAGATCAGCTCCGTATCATCTCCCGCAATCTTCAGCCAGACTACGCTAGGCACTTGGTCCTCGTTCAAGCATCCTCCAATTTTGACACCTTCTTCGACTCTGGCCTGGCCATCGAAGATGCATTGCAAAGTGGAATTCTGTCGAAAGGAGAATCTTCCAATCCATCAAAGTCGAAACCTCAGGCATATTCTGGAAATACTAATGCGCTGTTTGGGGGAGGGACTTACTCCAATGCCGCAACCAGGGGTACCAATGCCTCTCCCTCGAAAGCTGCTAACCAAATTGCCGATGTCCATCAAGTTCAAGCTCCACAGAACAACCGACCGCGTAACCAACCTCGTAGTTTCTCCGCTTTTGAAGCGCCGCTATCTTCCGTCATGGAGAAACTGATCCAATCGGGACATCTGAAGCTCCTCGACCCAACTCCTTTACCTAAGAAACCTTCTCCCAACTTCAAAGCCAATCTCTACTGTGCCTATCACCAAGGGCCCGGCCATCTTACCGATTCTTGCTTTCGCCTCCGACATGCGATCCAGGATCTCATAGATGAAGGGACTCTTCATGCTCCACCACCGGCACCTCAAAAACCCAACATCCTCGCCAATTCTATGCCAAACCACAACAATGCTCCACGCATTAACCAGATATCCATCAGCCCCACTGATATATCCCTCAGCTCCACTATATTCAACCCCACCGACCATATAACCTCAACGAATCAACCAAGGCCGATTGTGCCTATCCCCTTTCAGTCCGAGGCCGAAATCTCCTATATCCGCTCCGAGGAAGGACAGTCGTCCAATTTCAGTACGCCCTCTGCGCGTCTACAGAACGGAGCATTCGTATTCAACGCTTCTATCAGTGACTTGTTCCACCAGCCTATGCCTGCTGTACATCTCAATTCTGCTTCTACCATGGAAAACCCGTACTTCAACGTGACGGATCCAAACCCCTCCTCAAGTCTGTTGGACCACTTCAGAGCTACTATTCCCCCTCAACCAGAGCAACAACTTGACATGCAAGCCGTAGGGTGGGCCATAGCTGATAATGATGACTATGCCACTCCCATAATCAACGAATGGACGGAGCTAGAATTAGAGGGATTCCCACCTAATCCCGAGGATATCCCCTTTGACCACATCTGGTATGATGCTTGGATGGCCAATTACGAGGCAGCCATGGTTGATCCTTTGGACGGATTCTCGTTGGACATGCTCTTCCAACAACCTCAGCCTGTTTTGCTTGAGGAAGAGTACTATTGGGACCCCGAGCCTGCTTGGCAATTTCCGTTAGGATTTGACCCTAATCCTCTCCAGGGTTACGCTCTGCCCAACCACGAAATCCAGTATTTAGAGGAGGATCTCATTCAGGATGAAACCCGTGTCCTAGGGGAATGTTTCTTCCCTTCCACTCTCGACAGGTTGGTTAACTCGGTGGCTGATCCCGAGTATGATCCTACGTTCTACATCGTTGACGAAAACCTTCCGCGCCCTGTCGTGCCTTCCCCTCCTGAAGAGGCCTGCAGCATCATGGTTACGGACCTTGTTCCACCAGCTGATCTTTGGGATGTCGATGATGTAGTTAACATCCAGGTTGGGTCCGAGGTTTGGACTATCAATCGCTCCCTCGCTGATGGAGGACTGTGGGATGTCCCTTTCGTCGCTAGTGCAGAACCAATCCAAGAAGCTACAGCTGTTGGGGATCCAGACTTTTGGGATTCACTCTTGATCAAAGACCTGACTGAGGATTTAGGTTTGGACATGGAAGTGCCT
This sequence comes from Rhododendron mucronatum var. ripense, assembly GCA_019656295.1. Lineage (NCBI taxonomy): Eukaryota > Viridiplantae > Streptophyta > Magnoliopsida > Ericales > Ericaceae > Rhododendron > Rhododendron mucronatum. The sequence continues at coordinate 49,889 of BPLT01000109.1, forward strand.
GTGGCCCCTACAACCTCTGACAAAGGGAAGCGCAAATTGGGAGAAGTCCCTATTGATCTGTGGGACGATAGTCAAGATCCTCAAATGGTACCCTCTTTAGAGAACGTCCTTAATGTTACTAGAAGTGGACGAGTCTTTCAGCCTGCTAATCTGCAAGCAGGAAGTTCGTCCAACTCTTCCAACAGGAAGAACGAACCTCATATTTTCTCAAGGTCTGTACCATTTGAGGTACCAGTTAATGCCCCAAGCGACGACATGATTCAAAAGCAATTGGAGCGGATTCCCGCTGCCATATCACTCTGGGGACTAATCTGCTCCTCCCGGGAGCACCGTCAGAAGTTCTGCCACACTCTCTCTCGTCTTGAGATCCGACCGGATGTCACGCCTGAAGCGATGATTTCCCTTATCCTCCCACCTGCCTCTAAACATACCGTGGTATTCACCGATAAAGATCTGCCGCTTGAAGGAGTTGACCACAATCGACCCTTGCATATCACAGTCAAGTGCCGAGGACTCTGGGTTCCGACCGTTCTTATCGATAATGGCTCAGCAATCAACGTTTGCCCTTTGAGGGTGGCTCACCGTTTGGGACTGACTAAGAAGGACTTTGCACCTTCCAGCATGGCCGTTAAGGCGTACGACAGCACACGTCGTCTAGTTGAAGGCACGCTCGTGCTCACTCTCGACGCGGAGGGGTTCAAAATGGATGTCGAATTCCATGTAGTCGACATTCCAGCCTCGTTCAATCTCTTGCTAGGAAGACCATGGCTTCACAGATCTGACATCATGGCTGTCCCATCTACTCTTCATCAGAAAGTTATGCTGGGACTTCCCACTGGGACTTTGATTATCTGCGGGGATTCAGGCATTCGCCCGCTCGAGAAGGACGGCACACCTGTTTTGGGTATCGCGCACGACAACGAAGACGTCGATCTCGCGGGATTCTCTTTTGATACTTCTGGCTCGGTCATGGCCATCAACGTGGATGGGGACTTCATCATAAGCTCTGTCGCTCTGGACATTATGAGAAGGATGTCCTATCTACCTGGCCTTGGCTTAGGAATTCACCAACAAGGGATTCCGGAATTCCCTGCGTTTCCTTCCTGTGAGGGCCGCTTTGGCTTGGGATACTCTTCCTCTGCCAATGATGCCAAAAGAAGGAAATACACGGGAAAACCTCGATCTCTCTATGGCGATCCCGACAGTTATTTCGTCCGTGAAAAGGGGAATGATATCTATCGTGGGCAAGCTGAGCCCTTTATCGACTCGGTCACCGGGGAGCTGTTACCTGGTTTTGAGATCTTCGCGGATGATACTTGGTCTTCCAGTGACGAAGAGCCAGCTAGTGTGGAATTCAAGAGGAAGCTTAGCCAACCCAAGCCGAAGACTGACTGGCTGGGATCTTTCGATCAGGGGAGCTTGGAGCAGCTGTTCCGTGAATTCTCTCAAGTGGGTTTGGCCAAGGAAGCCGAGGAAGCCGAAGTGTTTATGCTCGGGCCCGACGCCCTCGAGGATCCCACCTCTCTTATCGTGGAAGCTAAGGGAAGCCTTAAAAATTGCATTTTCAAGCCGCGCTTTACTTGCATTGATGACATAGCTTAGTCCGACACTGAGTCTGTCAGGTCTTTTGAGTCTAAGTCTAGCTCTGAGTCGGAGTTTGTGCCTCTCGGCCCTCCACGTCATAGCTTTTACTTCGAGTTCGACTCCCTTGTACTTGGCGACCCTGCAGGGTCTTATGAAATGAAGGACTCCTCTTCTGACTACTTGAATGATCTCTATATAAACTGTGTCGACCCTGACGATGAAGGGATAGATTTCGATGGGGACATCCCCAAGGAAATCCGTGCTTTCATTGAAAGGGAAGACGAAAGGCATGCTCAGCCATTAAAAGAAGAGATAATCTTAATAAATTTGAAAGATGAGAGTGATCCTCGAATGGTTCAAGTGGGCTCCACATTAGATCCAGAGGAGCATCATAAGTTCAAAGAGCTCCTCACTGAGTTCAGCGACATCTTTGCATGGTCTCATCAAGACATGCCCGGTATCGATCCTGAGATAGTGGAGCATCGAATCCCCCTGTTGCCCGATGCTAAGCCGGTGAAACAGAAGCTTAGACGGATGCGGCCAGACTGGGTACAGAAAATCAAGGAGGAAGTCACTAAGCAGATTGACGCTGGTTTCCTCGCAGTCTCTCAGTATCCCACTTGGGTGGCCAACATCGTCCCTGTTCCTAAGAAAAATGGCCAGATTCGTGTCTGTGTTGACTTCCGGGACTTGAACAAAGCAAGCCCCAAGGATGATTTTCCCTTACCACACATTGATGTGCTGGTGGATAATACTGCAGGGCATGCTTTGCTTTCGTTCATGGACGGCTTCTCAGGCTACAATCAGATTCTCATGGCACCTGAAGACCGCGAGAAGACAACCTTCATCACTGAGTGGGGGACTTACTGCTATTTGGTCATGCCGTTTGGTTTGAAGAATGCTGGTCCCACTTATCAAAGAGCTGCCACGACTATTTTGCATGACATGATGCACAAAGAGGTTGAGGTCTACGTTGATGATATGATTGCCAAGTCAAAAACTCGAGAAGGGCATGTCCATGTGCTAAGAAAACTCTTCGAAAGGTTCCGCAAGTTCCGGATGCGTCTTAATCCTCAGAAGTGCACCTTCGGAGTCACAGCAGGCAAAATGCTGGGTTTCATGATCACTTCCCGCGGGATTGAAGTCGATCCGTCGAAAATCAAAGCAATACGCGACATGAAGCCACCTGAGTCTGAAAAGGGGGTGCGGAGTTTCCTGGGGAAGGTTCAGTTCATCAGCAGATTCATCGCCAAGTTAACCTTAACTTGCGAGCCGATGTTTCGACTACTCAAGAAGAATACCCCGTTCGTATGGTCAGAAAAGTGCCAAGCAGCTTTCATCTCGATCCAGGGCTATCTACAGAACCCGCCTGTTCTTATGCCGCCTATACCGGGAAAACCTCTCATTCTCTACTTATCTGTGAGTTCTACGTCTATGGGATGTTTGCTAGCTCAAGAAGGGAACAAGGGAATAGAGAAAGCTATTTACTACCTGAGCAAGAAGATGGTTGGAGCCGAGGAACGCTATACCGCCTTAGAAAAGACGTGCTGGGCCCTTGTCTGGGCATCTAAGAAATTAAGACACTACATGCTAGCTTACCCAGTGAAGCTGATTTCTAGAATGGATCCTCTCAAGTATCTGTTTGAGAAACCTGCGCTTACTGGTAAATTAGCAAGTTGGTTGCTTCTCTTAGCAGAGTTTGATCTCGAGTATGTTACAAGAAAGTCGGTAAAGGGACGCGCCATTGCAGAATTCTTAGCTGACCACCCCGTGGAGGGGCTTGAGGATTCAGATTTCGCATTCCCAGACGAGGAAGTGCTGACAGTTGTTGAGGATGTTTGGACTCTTTACTTCGATGGGGCAGCCAATCAGAAGGGGTTCGGAATCGGGGTTTTGCTAGTCACTCCTGACGATTCTCATATTCCGCTTGCGTTCAAGCTTAATTTTGATGTCACCAATAACCAAGCTGAATATGAGGCCTGTATTGTGGGAATGGAAGCTGCGCTCGCACTCGGTGTGGAAAAGCTTGAAGTCATTGGGGACTTGAACCTTGTTGTGTCTCAGGCCAATGGAGACTGGAAAGTACGCGAAGAGAAACTGAAGCCTTATCATCGAGACCTGGAGGGATTAATCCCTCGTTTCAATAAGGTGACTTTCACTCATGTTCCTCGGTTGAAGAACCATTTCGCTGATGCACTTGCTACCCTGGCCTCCATGGTCGAACTACCGTTAGGCGTCAAGCTCCGTCCTATCTTAATCGAGCAACGAGACCACCCCGCTTATCAATGTATCAACGCCATCGATGATGTGGATGATGGCCTACCCTGGTACCATGACATATGGAACTTCATCGAGAGTGGTTTATACCCATCTGATGCTTCTCAGAAGGACCAAACTGCGTTACGAAGGATCGCTGCTCATTACATCATCTGTGGAGGGAGGTTGTACAGGAGATCTCATTGTGGGATGCACAAACTCTGCGTCAACAGTGCTGAAGCTGTCAGAATTATGGAAGAAATCCACGAAGGGATTTGTGGTCCCCACATGAGCGGCGTCATGCTTGCTAGGAAGATTCTGCGTCAGGGCTACTTCTGGTCTACTATGGAATCTCAATGTGTGGATTATGTGCGGCGATGTCACAAGTGCCAAATCCATGCTAACCTGATACATGTTCCACCTTCTAACCTATTCGGCATGACTTCGCCTTGGCCTTTCTCTGTATGGGGCATCGATGTCATCGGCATGGTCAGACCTTCTGCTTCAAATGGTCACAGATTCATCCTAGTAGCAATCGATTATTTCACTAAGTGGGTCGAGGCTGAATCATACAAGACCTTAACTGCGGTCCAAGTCGCTCATTTCATCAGGAAGAATATCATCTATCGATATGGAGTTCCGCAGGCATTCGTCTCTGACAATGGGGTTCATTTCAAGGGTAGAGTTCTGGAGCTCTTTGAAGAATTCAAGATTCAGATCCATCACTCAACCGTCTATCGCCCTCAGACAAATGGAGCAGTTGAAGCAGCGAACAAGAACATCGAAACTATCATCAAGAAATCTGCAGAGTCCGCCAGGGACTGGCACGAGCAACTGCCTTTAGCTCTTTGGGGGTATCGAACGTCGATCCGGACATCAACAGGGGCAACCCCTTATTCCTTAGTCTACGGAATGGAAGCAGTTCTCCCTATAGAACTCGAGGTACCATCTCTGAGGGTTGCGGTGGAATCAGAACTTTCGGAATCTGAATGGCTCAGTGGGAGATTCGCTGAACTCATCCTTTTTGATGAAAGAAGGCTCCGGGCTTTGTATCATGTTCAAGGGTATCAACGGAGAATCGCCCGGGCGTTTAACAAGAAAGTGAAGTCTAGAGACTTAATTGAAGGTGACATGGTCACGAAGGAGATTCGAGCGCCAGTTTTCGATCCCCGCGGCAAGTTCCGACCTAAGCGTTCCGGACCGTACATCATCAAGACCATCCTTTCTGGGGGAGCAGCTCAGCTCATTGATCTTGATGGCAACGAGTTCAACACTCTGGTTAACCTGGATCAACTCAAGCGTTACTATCCCTGAGAGAAGCTCGTTGGACCGAAAACCACAAGGGTGGGCGGTTTCAAGCAAAAATTAGAGCAAGCCTGCTAGACCGAAAACCTGAGAAGGCGGTTTAGGCAAAAATAAATAGGCATAAATCAAACAGCTCGCTAGACCGAAAACCCGCACGGGCGGTTCTAGGCAAAATTTAGAGCGTAAAAGGAGAGGTAAAACACCCGAGCGAACCTTGGCCTGAACTACGTTTTGACCTGATTCCTTGAAAAGGGATACGTAGGCAATCTCTCTGTGAGACTCGGTCATAATCAATCAACTTGATCCACGGTTCCCTATTACCAGAGTCTGGATCGATGTTCGCGGAATGCTGTGGTTCAACACTTGAAACAAGCGAAGAAAGCTCTCCAACTTTCACTTTTATTTTAATTATAACTTCTATTACACAAGCTGAGCAGTCTTACACAAACAGTTAAGCATAAAAAACAGAATAAAATGCTCGAGGCCTTATCAGGCTCACAGTTTATTCTAGATCATTCGAGTTTGTCGAAGAGTCAGTCATTGTTTTGCCTGCTTGCGATCTCTCTTTTCAGCCATGCTCGATATCGGGGCATAAGCTCTGTGTTGAAATCTGGGTCAGCTCCTCCGAGTTGTCTCAGGCCCCAATTGTGCTCATATCCTCTCAGATTCTGGAAGGTAAAGGCAGGGACTTGGAAGTCCTCAATCCCAGCTCGGTGAAGCCCTTGGCTTATTCCCAACTGGCGGAGAATACGGCCAGGGATGTAGAATGTGAAAGCGGTCAGCCCAGCTATCACCATTCTCTCAAAACCTGCGGAATTCAAGGCCATATCCGGGATGTTCAGGGCCTCATGCCTCTAAACGATCTCGTTCGGTAACATCTCTCTCATGAATGTGTACCATTGATGCACGGTCATCTCCGGGTAAATCATGCCTCGCTGATGCATTCGGCCGGGCAGATGAGGCCAATTTGCTTTTGGTGCAGTAAGCAATCCCAACTTGTCGGACAACCAAAGCTGCAAGAGCGGAAGAACAAGTCAGAAGCCATATAAGCTTGAGTGGAAAAACAAGTGAGAAACTCTGATATAGCCTTAGCCGAGAGACGAGGTAAAAGCAGAATGTGCGAAAAACAGAAAAAGGTGAGCTGAGTGAGAACTTACCTACAACAGAAGTGGGCTACCACCGAAAACGTTCGTTTGACCTGTGGAAACCAAGTCCAACCCCATGAGTGTTTCAGCCAGAACAAGCGACACCACATTCCTTCGGGAACCCATCTGAGCAGCAACACTCACCAGTAGAGGGTTTACCTGCCCATTCGGAGACACCAGTAAATAAGCAGCCAGCACGCTGATTGTTAAGGCAAAACGACGCCTAGCCTGCAAAGCCATATTCTCTACATCCCCTTCCGGCCCATACCATTCCATTAGGCGCATGATGTTGATTTGCCCTCCGACTAGCAAACTTTCGGCTGCTCCCCTAGTGATATCAAGGCTGGTTTGAAGGAGCTTTGGTATATTCTTCCGGTAAGGCGGCACGACAATCACACTTGAGGCAACACCTTGGAGGTATGCTTGGAATTCCTCCACGGTCGGGCACAACTCGTTGACCCCGAACCTGAACACATGGACCTCCGGATCCCAGAATTGCAGGGCCGCCATCAAGAGCTCAGGGCGAACCCTTACATCACGGAGAAAACGAAATGCGGCCAACCCATGAGATCGGAATGAGAGCCAATCTCCAGCAACAAAAGCAGTAAGCCATGGGCTAATCAACATTGGGAGGTTGTTTGCCATTTTGATTTCTGTGGGAAAGAACCAGGAGAATGCTTCTACTGAATGAAGCGCCAGTCTCTTTATAGCCAGAATACGTGAAACACTTCCCTTCTCAAAGCAAAAGTCTTTGCTGCACTGTCCTTTCTTCTGAGGCCAAAGCACCTCTGCATTGTCCTTTCTTCTGAGGCCAAAGCATCTCTGCACTGCCCCATAAAAACTTCTGAGAAAAAGCGATGACAAGGCCTGACCGCCCTGGAATTCTGAGATGGTCAAATAAAGGTGGCCTGGTGTGCCTAAACCATCGCGCGATGATGTCACTCCATCGCGCGACTGTTCAAGACCCTTCCATCGCGCGATTGTCTCACGCCATCGCGCGACGGTTCAACCTGCATTTTGACAGATTATAGCAGCTACTGCCCAAACTTGGTCATTTCAGATTCCAAAGGTTATTTTGCAACTCTTATGGTTCCAGCAAGTCATTATAAGCTTATATGACTGTATCCAAGCGCCGGATTCGAAAAATTGCGTTTAACGAAGGTTTCGGACCCTCTGTGGCTCGTTTCAAGTTCGAAAGGCCATTCTAGGGAGTCAAAACTCGTTTCGGGGGGTTTCCCCCCATTTTCTCATGCTGTACGGGTCATAATGACATAATGTGACTGTACAGAGGTGTCGGTTTCAGTCCGGGACATAATAGAGTCTTAGCTTATCGTCTCGTGTCCCTTTTGTGTCCTTTGAGGTGTCTTTGACTCTTCGGCATTTTTGGACATATTTTTCAAATTCCATCTATTCTCATAGGTCATTTTGCACATATGTGACTCTACCCTAGTGTCAGTTTCATCCCAATTGAGATATCTTCAGTTTTGGATGGCAAATGTCCAAAATTCCACTATATTGTCCGTATCCTAGCTGTGTCCTAAGGTATTTTCTCAATTTCTTTCGAGCTAAGTCCCATTTGTACGCGTCTCCGTGTCAGTGTACAATCTTGGTACGTTATCAATGCAAGTACGGTATTAGTGGTAAGCATTTATCTACTTTAACCCATTGCACAAGTAAAATAAACCGCAAAATGCAAATTTTATGGCTAACGCTGTGATCTATCCACATCCAAATGAAGAAAACTACTGCATGTACGGCACTTCGGCCACCCAAAGCTATCAAGTCAAGTTCGGGCACATTCGCCCATCAAGTCAAAAAGGCGCGCAGGCCTCCATAACATCTGTCAAAGTATCAGCTGAGGCACTCTGGCCTCCCATCTATCTATGGGGGCACGCAGGCCCAAAAGCAAAAAGAAAGTGCAAAAGTGGGAAAAGGCTCCTCAGCAGCCCTCAGTCATCCCCAAACCAGTCGCCCTCTCCGTCGTCCTCCTCGTCATCCCTCTCTGTGAGATCCACTCTGTAACCTGGATCCTCAGCTGAGTCATCAGACCCACTGCTGTCTGATGCACTCTCTCCCTCTTCCTCTTCCTCTTCTTCTCCCTCCTCCTCGTCGTCCTCCTCCTCGGAGACCTCAGGCAGGATCAGCCGCTTCTTGCGGACCGGCTCGTCTTGTGCAGGCCTCTGACGCATCTTCAGCTGGTACCTCTCCTCGGCCTGTGCCACAGCCTTTCGGGCCGCCTCCTCGCTACCAACAGGTGGCTGTGGGCCCTGTGCCTGTGGCCTAGCACTAGGCGTGGGAGCAGGAGTCCTCGCAGCTAGCTTCTTCTGTGGAGGATCTCTTGCGCTCTTTCTCCTAGGGGCCGCCCGTCCCTGTGCCTGCATTATAAGCATTGTATATATTAGCATATATTTGCATGTTTCATGTTCTAAAAGCAGGTATGATTAAGCAAAATCAAGAAGCAATCAAAAGCAAAGGAATGTATCGAATGCAGGAATGTATCGTATACAAGCATATATCGAAAGCAGGAATCTATCATTTTCTAAGGGGATGTACCTGAGATCTCCGAGCTGCTGGCTGAGGGTAGCGCAAGTCCAACGGTAGGCCACTCGCCGCCCTTCTGATCACGTTTTCCAGCGCAAGCATGCGCCGGACAGCCTCGTTCACCCACTCATTGGGTACCTGCAAGGAGGATTCAAATATGAGTAATTGGATAGCATGTCAAACTTTATCAGAATACAGTAATGAATGCAACAATATCTTACGGGTACAGTAACAGGCGCTGGCTCAACTCTGGCCGGGGTAAGGTGCAACTCAGCCGGATTGCCCTGAGAATCCACCACTGCTATCTGCCATGTCAACTCTGGAGGCCCGCCTCTCACCGGTCCACTCGGACCTCGCCTCGAGCGACTCTCACTGCTACCTGGCCTCCCTGAAACGGCCCTCCTCGCCTCAGCAGCCCCACGGGCCTGGCCCCGAACCTCTCTAAACTCTCGTACTCCCAGTGGCCCCGCCAAGCGCTCCCTCTGATAGACTGCATAGTCTATGTCAGGACGCAGGTGGCGTGTCAAGTCAGTATCAGGCCGTGTGAAGACCTCCAACTCAGCCAAGGTGTACTCTCCTGTGTGTGAGGCCCGTGGTGGAAGCGGTCCGGGCACCTGGAACCTCGCATAGCCAAGTGACTGGCGTGTCACTCGGTCACCCAAGTACCACTGCCAGCCAAAGGCCGACTCTAGCAGCACTCTACTCGCCGTGACAGCCCTGCTACGAGCCAGGTACTCGGGCTCAGGCTCTGTCCCCCTCCACGGATCCCACTCAACCTGTAAAAGCAAACAATGCAAGTATCGGTCAGCGACGGCATTGAAGCAATAAAAAGGGGGCATGCACTTTGATTATTTCTACAAAGTATGATGTCATACCTGTGAGGGGCGAAGCTCGTCAAGGTATACCCGGAAGCCGTTCAGATCTCCTCTGCCTCTTTTCTCCCCCATGTTCTTCTTGCTCTAGATGTGTGCACGCGGGAGCATCCCCAAGTCCAGGCTCTTTGTCACCGGACGGCACATATTCAACACCTCGTAAGCCCAGAGTTGCATGATTATCAATGGATTAAACTCGATGATGCATGCAAGGATGCTATTAAACAGATTATGCTATCAAAAGGAATGCAAGTGCGAATTATAAAGTGCAGAGTTATACCTCCCAGATCCGCCAGTACCCCGCCGTGCTCACCTCCGTCCTCGACGAGTCTCCAAAGAAGCCATAGGCCGCGCCTAGTGCTGCCCCACCCCAATCAAAACGCGAGGCCGTCCTCAAGTCCCTCAACGCTGGCAAGTAGGACAAGTGAATCTTGCTATGCCTGTTTGGATACAGGGTAGCGCCAAAAAGGTACAGCAAGTATGCCCGGGCTATCTGCTCCGCCTCCTGCTCGGTTGTCACCTCCTTCTTGAGATACCGGGTGAATTGCCCGTACCTCGCCATCCCCTCCTCGATCTTGGGCACCTCGCCCAGAAACCACTCCAAGGCTGCCTCGTCCTGCTCAATGCTCGAGTCAAACGGAATGGGCTCTCCTCCAACCCTCAAACCTGTGATCGCCGCAAAGTCAGTGGGCGTCACCGTCATCTCCCCAACCGGTAGGTGGAAGGTATTTGTGGTATCCCACCACCTCTCTGCAAGTGCAACCAGGACAGCGTGGTCATTCCTCGCCGGAGTGAGTGTCTCAATGAACTCTCTGAAGCCCGCCTCGTCTACCAATTGCCTCACTCGCTCTGGCAAACCCTGGTACAGCGCTAAGGAACTGCATGCACCTCCAAAGCCGCGGATGTCTCTAGGCCGCGCCCTCTCCTGCATTAGATACAAACAACAGAAAGACATGTCAGCATACAAGTCTTTCATTTTCAAGTTCCAAGTAATCAATGCAGCCTGCCTACAGACGGTTGGTTCAAGTTATTATATCTCATGCACGATGTTTAAACATGAAGCTATGCCTGCCTACAGTTGGTTGGTTCAAAGTTATTATATCTCATGCACGATGTTCAAACATGGAGTTATAGTATCGCTATTCAAGTTCTATTCAGAGGTTTGCTGTTGCTGTTACTCTACAAACTTTCAAGAACATCTGGGCACATGCAATATATTTGGATTTTATCTAAATAAAGAAATGAGCATCTATCAGAAAGTTACCTCAGACCAGCTACGCGAGATGTGAGTATCAGGGTCTCTCAAGACCAACTCAGGGTCATAATCCGCCTGTCGTGGCCGATATGCTGTAAAACCCAACGGCACGAACAAATGTGGTGCCGGTGCCCTGTATCCCTCTGCTGAAAACGGAGCTCGAGTCAAACTCTCCGCCTCCGACACTGCTGTCACCCTAGGACCCCCCACCCGGGCGCCGCCTCTCTCCTCGGCCTCAGCATCCCTCAAGAGCTCCTCCTCTGCAGCTCTCTCTCTCTCTCTCTCAGCCCTCGCCGTGGCCTCAGAAGCGGCAATCTCCCGCTCTCTCTCCTCCCGGGCCTCTAAAACGGCCGCCCCTATCTCGGGGTTGTCCTCCAAAAGCCGCGCAAGCTGCGCGTCACTCAAAAGCTCGGCAACATCTTGCTTTGTGATCGGCCTATGACCCGATGATGTCGCCGCTGGACGGAAAAGCACATCCTCCTCTCTATACGCGAATGGAACCTCCGTGGCTCGCTCGCTCTCGGTCGCCACATCCTTGCCTTTCGCCGGATCTCTCGGCGGATGCTCGCTCGGCCCAGCACCATCACTATCGGCACCACCACTGCCCGTGCCACCAGAACCACCGCCGGCCACTACTGAACCACTCACGGCCGTGCTTGGGTCCAGTTGTTCGATCTGTGACTGCACTGCTCCGTCCCCCTCCATCGCGCGACGATCTGACTCCGTCGCGCGATGCTCGCCGTCGTCCCCGACCGCCTCTGCATGGCCCTGTTCGCCATCACCGCCGCCTGTCGCCGCTGCACCCGTGTCTGTAGCAATCCCCACCAACGGCCGATCGCCCATTTGAACTTCCATAGACACTCCCTCGTCCCCCGGACGATCAACAACTCCTCCTCCACTGCCACCATTACCGTGATCCACCATGGATGAGTGTGGGTGTGTTGGATTTTCGGATTTCGAAGCAAAGCAAGGGTTTGGAGTTGGGAGTTTGAGAGAGAATAGAGTTTGGGGAGTTTTGAAACTGCTGTGAGCGGTTTCAAGACGTCCCCGTCGATCAAAAGGACGCCAGCAGTCGCGGGCCGGGTCTGGGCCCGTTTCAGATGCAGGCCCTAGCAAAGAACCATCGCGCGATGGTGTGGCTGTATCGCGCGACGGTCCAACTGGGCCGTTGACCAAATTTGATCCCTGGTTCGGCCCATCATCATATTTGAGGCCCACAAAGCCTTTCTTGGAGCTTGTAAGTGATATTGGATCTTTACAAGATGTTCAGGATGAAAAATGCTTCTTATCCCCAACAGTGGTCCGCCCGCACAGATCCATTTTCCAATCAGCGACGATCCATCCGTCCATTTTCCAATCAGCGACGATCTATCCGTCCATTTTCCAATCAGCGACGATCCATCCGTCCATTTTCCAATCAGCGACGATCCATCCGTCCATTTTCCAATCAGCGACGATCCATCCGTCCATTTTCCAATCAGCGACGATCCATCCGTCCATTTTCCAATCAGCGACGATCCATCCGTCCAATCTCTTGGTGCACGGTATTTGTACATACTGTCATGCGCTTTTCGATTATTTGGCCTTTGGGTGAGTTAGATGGGTGTCTAGAAATCTTTGACGTTACCCGTACCGACTAATGGTGCTCCGCGTGCCGTCAAAGAGGGACTACTGTAGACACCCCAATCTGATTGCTCAGTCGCTTTGTCTCTTTTCAATTTATTTTCAGTTTCTTGTTCCCCCGATGATGAATCAGGTCGAGAACAGTTTTGATTGAAATGGTTTGAGTTTGGTGTATGTGGAACCCTTCCCTTAAAACCAGAACCATTGAACCCAGGTTTGACTATGGGTTTGACCTTCGCGCGATGTACTGAGACACTCGCGCGATGCTCTACTTGCCAGGTGGTGGTCAAGGTCAAACTTTGACTGATTGACCATCGCGGGGAGGTTAGAATCCTCGCGCGACGGTTCCACTCCATCGCGCGATGGTCGACACCTGTCGTATCCAGCTGGATTTTGTGATGATGAGGCGCCTGCAGGGCCATGTGACCCCGTTCCATCAGCTGAACGGCGTTTGCTCGGCCATCCTTGCACCACCTAAACCCCCACTCTCCCATCAACTTGGCACCCCACTTCTCTACCAAGTGAGTGCTGCCAGCATTGTTGGCTGGCTGCATAGCCATGTTCACCACCAACAAACACTCCCTCTTTCTATAAATAACCCCCCATTGATCTCTTTCAAAGGGTTACCAAGAAAAAAAATCCTAAAAGAGAAGAACAAGAAACACAACCTTGATCTTCTCTCAATCCAAGCTATCACTTCCTTCTCTTTTGTCAAAAGCATACCACTTCACTCACTAAAACCATTTTTCAAGTCATTCAAAACAAAGGTATAATTTTCTACCTTTACTGTCTTGATCCCTGAGGGGGGCTGACAGGGTCAGGACTGGTAATCAATATCAGCTTCTGACCCCAAAGCCAGCAAATTTACGAGATGCTGTGAACATGAGAACCCACGCGCGATGAACCCACATAATCGCGCGACGCTTCTAGCTCGCGTGATATGGTTCTCGTGGGGATGGGTCCCTTGTTCTGATCCAGTTTATATGATTTCATATTTCCATGCCTAATCATATTTGGTATATCTCACTGTCTTGCATGTTAAAATCAGTAGATTAGTGTATTTTGCTTTCCTTGTTCACGTTGGAATGCCCCTGGGTAGCTTCTGAATATGTCTCAGAGCCCAGGCATGCAAAGCAATTCCTGGATGTCCAGTCAGAACAGTCGCGCGATGATGTGACTCCATCGCGCGATGGTTTGATCATTTCCAGTGATTGCCCTTGCATGGGCAGCTAGGCCTTTGGCCTCTGTTTTGATCACCCTCACTGTTTAAGGGTTGTACGTTATTCCTATTCAGTCAGATTGTAATAAGTAGTTATTTTCAGTACATATGAACTGCTTGGCTTGGCCCTGGGTGTGCACTGGTCCTTCCAGAGCCCGGAAGGAGATAAAATTGAACCTGTAAAAGGATGTTGACACTCGCGCGAGGGTATGGGTGTGTCGCGCGATGGTGTGACTTGCATGTTCCCATTCTCTGCATGCAAGTTGGTCACTGTTCGTGATAAATTCATACCCTGCACTGTTTTGGCATCCAGAAAGCAGTTTTCAGTTTTATCTCATTTATTTCATCCATACATGCTATCTACCACATCTTGCAAACGTGTTACAGTTTTAATCCCCGATTAACTGTTCCCCCGCCCTAATTGGCTAAAAAATGATTAATTAAACAGAATCGCAAACAAACAACATTTTCGCAAATGCCTAAGTAGAGACCGATCTCCGGATTGGGCAAGAGGGGTGCCATAAAACCCTTCCCTTCTCGTAACCTGGCTCCCGAACCCAGATATGGTTATGACGGACTGGTTCCTTAACTTTTTCAAATCAAACAGCGCGGCAAGTGCTTCGAAATACGGTTCCTTGGGTATCGGACCTTCAAACCCAAGTGGCGACTCTGTATCTTCGCGAGCGCTTGTCGTCCAGCTTCAAAAGCGCTCCCGCGAACCGGCAGCATCTTTCCTTTCTCAAAGGGTGGGGAACGGAATCCCTTTCCCGGAAGAGAGAAAGAGTCGGGGCAATTCGCATTGCCCACAGAAACCTTTGCAACTCCTTCTTAGAAGAAGGTGGTTTAGCCTCAATGATGGCCTTAGCTTTGTTTCTGTCAACCTGTATTCCTTTGCTGTGAACTAGATACCCTAAAAACTTCCCAGCTGATACCCCAAAAGCACATTTCTCTGGATTTAACTTCAGCTGATAGCGTTTCATTTGCTGAAATGTCTTTTCTAAGTGTTGTAGATGATCCTCATCAGAGTTTGACTTCACAATGATATCATCTATGTAACACTCCAGAAAAGTTCCCACTAAATCATGAAAAATAGTGTTCATTGCTCTCTGATATGTTGCCCCAGCATTCTTTAGCCCAAATGGCATTTTAACCCATTCGAAGATGCCAATGTTACCTGGGCAGGCAAATGCTGTTTTATGCACATCTTCTTCTGCTATGCAGATTTGATTGTACCCTGAATGCCCATCTAAAACAGACAATATCTTGTGGCCAGCAGAACTGTCCACAAGTGTATCCACATTAGGCATTGGGTATTCATCCTTAGGAGTCGCAGTATTTAGGTTTCGAAAATCAACACAGATTCTGATAGTTCCATTCTTTTTAGGGACTGGAACTATATTAGATAGCCATTCAACATACCTGGCTGTTCTAATGAAGCCTGCATCTAGAAGCCTCTGCATTTCCTTTTTAACACCTGCAATAGTTTCTGGACTCATCTTCCTGGTTGGTTGTTTCACAGGCTTGAATTGTGGCTTGATAGGTAACCTATGCTCCACCAATCCCCTGTCCAAGCCAGGTAGTTCCTTGTAACTCCATGCAAAGCATTCCTTATTTGCTTTCAATAGTGCCACCAATTCAGCTTTCATACCAGGTTCAAGCTGTTTATTAATAAGCACTGGATTGGGGTTTTGTGCATCTCCCAACCTTACTTTTTCCAACAGATCTTGTGATTCAACCCGTTCCTCAGAAGTGAGTTGGATTTCTTTCACATGAGGGTTATTGTTCTGCATAACCTCTTCCCATATGTTCTCTTCTTGGATCTTCTGTTCGATCCCCAGAGCAACATACTTTACTAAAGCCAATGAGTTGGCTTTTTCTTCAGCCTCTCTCTTGGATTCACATCCAAGCAGCATCATCTTTTGGGGTGTCTGATTCATAGTCAACAGCTTGTTTCAGCTTCGATTTCAGCTCTGCCAATTCCCCCAGTTCCATCTCGTTGGTTGGGTAGGTGGCTGCTTGAAGTAGTTCACTCAAAGGAACTACATCCGATTTGTACATTTCTGCTTCAGCAAAATTTGCCGTGGCACCAAATGGATGTGGATCAGCTTTGACTCCTTCAACACCCACTTCTTTGCCTTTGTCATACTTAACAATCCTTAATTCCTGATGCATAGAGGAAGGAATACATCCGTTAACATGAATCCAATCCCTTCCCAATAAAGCATTATATTTAGCATATGTGTCAACTACAAAGAAAACAGTATCAGTTTCTATTCCACCTACTGCCAATCTAATGGAAATGATTCCCCTGGCATGTTGGCTTTCCCCAGTAAATCCTGCAATGGATGTGCTGGTTGGAATCAATTTTTGCCTTTCCTTTTCCTAACTTTTTCAAAGTTTGAAAAGGCAAAATGTTCACCGCAGCCCCATTATCCACCAAGATTCTGTTAAGTGGGACTCCATCAAAGTGTGCAGTGATATACAATGGACGCAAATGTTGTCTCATTGCATTAGTAGGTAGTTTAAATGGATATGAAATTTCCACATAATTTAAATCTATTACCAGGGGGTATTCGACGTCGGACATGGAATCTGACACGAAACAAGCACTTTCTTTTGAGCTTACCTCCAAACTTTCTTGATTCTGCTCAATTTCACGTACCAAGTTCTTACCCATCTCGATCTGAGATACTTCTTTCAAGTCACAGTCATTGCATATGATATTTAACTCCTTATCACTCAGAGTTTCTTCAGAATTCTCTGGCTCGCTCAAGTTCGACCAAGCAGTATCTTGGTTTTTGAACATTTGACCATTTGAGAAGAAATCCATAGAGCTTGGATAAACCATATTAACTTGTACTTCTGGCTGATCTCCAAATTGGATTGTAGCCCCTTCTTTGATTGGTCTAACTGCTTCGGTCTCCTCAGCACCTTTCTTTTCGAATTCTTGTGTGGATACCTCCATAGGGGAAAAGGTTCCTTCCATCCCCTGTTGTTCTACCACCATGGCCTCGAGCAAACCAGACTGATAACTAGCCAGCGAGTTAGGAGAAGGTGGATCAAAATCCTCTTCGAGCATAGCAGAGGCAACCTTTTCCAAAGTCTCCCTCTCGTGATACTGGGTTCGAAATTCCTCTGGGTCCCTTTCGACCCTGTCGAACCTTGGATTAGATTTTGCTCGTCTGCCTGATTCTTCCCCCGTTGAAGATTCTCCTGATTGGAAGAGCGTATACTTCCTCTGGAGCTTTCTCTTTTGTGTTCTTGAGAGCAATGGAACCATCTGTGGTAATTGAGATTTGGGATCCCTAATCAACACCCAGTTTCCAGAGTTCGAAATTGGTGGCTTGAAAGTTCTGCCCGCATTCCTGTTTGAACCTTTGTATTCTTGGAACAAATCAGGTTTAACTTGCTTCAGAAACCAGTCAGGAACACCTTTCACCAAGGTGAATTCCTCTTGCTTGGCCTCTTCTGGCGCCTTCGATGTCTGGACAATATTGGCCTTCTTCGAAGGTGGCAGCTCCCTTCTGTGAATAGCTGGAACAGGGCTAGTAGGCATGTCCCTTTTTGGTGCCAACCAAGACTTGCTGTCACTTGGCTTTGCTTGAACTGGGGCCATTCTTTTCATCCCCATTTCTTTTGGGAAAAAACTCACGCCCTTTCTATCCAAGTCCTTGAAAACCAAATAGTTGGCCCTGCATCCTACACACAGGCACTCCAAAAATGAGGCTTCTAGCATAGGCAGGTGATTATTACCTGAGAATTTCTGCAAAGAAAAACCATCATTGGCTCGCTTATAGGAACTTGGCCTCATTCCCATGCCTCGAGGGTGGCCAGCGTACGGCTTGCCCCTTCCATATTGAACAGTATTCATGTTCACTGGTGCTTCTTTGTCCTGCCAATATCTCTTGACAGTTCGAGCCAGTGAGGAGGGCACACTGGTGTTGACCTCTTCTACCTTTGGAAAAGGCACTGCATCCATCCCCATAGTCTTTTCAGGGAATTTGATTCTTCCTTTCTTGATTTGTTCCTGAATCCTGTCACGAAAAACATTACAAGATTTAGTTGAATGAGACCAAGAATCATGCCATTTGCAATAGGTCTTTCCATTCCTTTCTTCCACTGTGGGCAGTTTCATATTCAAAGGCAGCTTAATGATTTTCTTTCTTAACAAGAAGTCAAAGATCTCATCAGCTTTAGATATATCAAAAGAATATACTTTAGTAATTTCCTTTTGTTTGAACTTCTGCCCAAGAGAGACATTCTTTTGAATCAAGGGCTCGCAAACACAAGGTTCGTGCTCTATAATTTCAGCAGCATCTATTTCATAATTAGGATCCCTATAGTATGTTGGGTAAGAGGAATTATGCCTATCCATATCTTCCTCTAGTAGTGATTCATATCTAGCCACTTTATAGGTTAGATCTGCAAAGTCCCT
Source organism: Rhododendron mucronatum var. ripense (assembly GCA_019656295.1). Lineage (NCBI taxonomy): Eukaryota > Viridiplantae > Streptophyta > Magnoliopsida > Ericales > Ericaceae > Rhododendron > Rhododendron mucronatum. Next base: position 68,124 of record BPLT01000109.1, read on the forward strand.
AAACTCTGTAGAATCAAACCTCTTTCGAAGCTCCCTTTCTAAACCATCCTGTGCTAATCTCACAAACTCTGCCTCTGGCAGATGGAGTTTGCACTTGGTCTTAGCCCTTTTGAACCTAGATATGAAATCTGCTACCTTTTCATCTGGTTTCTGCTTTAGCCTAGCCAAATCTGCCATAGAGACTTCAGGCTCAGCATTAAAGAATTGTGCATGAAATGCCTCTTCCATTTGAAACCAACTTGTTATCGACTCCGCAGGCAAATTTGTGTACCATGCAAAAGCTGGCCCAGACAAAGAATTTGGGAACAATTTCAACTTCATGAAACCATTCTGAGCCAAGTTCTTACATTGGGCAGAAAACCTAGCAATATGTTCTATAGAAGATTGTCTCCCATCCCCATAAAACAAAGTAAAGTCTGGGATTTTAAATTCTCTAGGGATCTGAAATGTTGTGTCAATCCATTCTGGATATGGTTTTCTATAGATTTGAGGTTGTACCCCCCGAGTTCGAGGCCCACAAACTTCTTGTATGAGATCCATAACTTGGTCTCTTAGTATTGGGTTGCCTACAAGGAAATTTTGTTCTTGATTTCCTACCGGCGGATTTGGTTCTACCAAGTCATCTCTATGCATTTCCCTTACAGTGTTAAACTCCCCTTGGTTTTCTCTGGGAAATCTCCCATACCAAGGTTGCTGCATTGGGTCGGCTGTAGTGTTCACCCGAGCAGGCCTATGGCTTCCATAAACCACTGTGGTGGGATTTTTGGTATTTGGAAGACTTTGACGAGAGGGCTGTGTGTTATCCCTCGTTTTCTCAGGTCTATAACCTCGTTCTAGCTCCACATCATCCTCCCATCCCCCAAGTGTGGGTTCGAAAAGAGGATTAAAGCTTTGCCTGTCTCTGGCATTTCTTGGAATCCCAATAGGAATTCCATGAGATTGTTCTGGGATTTCGAAGACAGGCTTTGTAGGCTTCAAAGGCTCATACCAAGATTGTGGTATTTCCTCTGGATACATTTTTTCCTTACCCTTTCTAGACCTTATCTTATCCTGACCAACATCTTCTCCAAGCCTTCCTTCGAAGGGACTTTGGCGAGTAGTTGAATTAGCATGATCTTCTAGCCCAATATTCCCTGGACTGTTTTTTGTTACCTCTAAGTTGGGCAACCTACTTCTTATGCTTTTGATCATGGCTCTTTGAGTTTGAGCCATCTCTCGAAAAGCTATCATCATTTCTCTGAACATTTCCTCCTTATCATGGTCTTTACCACTGGCTTGTCCCTTTTGGAAATTTGGAGGCCCTTCATAAGGGGGTACTTCATAAGAAGGCTCCTCATAAGGAAGCTCTCCCATTTCGGGAGCCAATTGGGGAAACTCATGATTCATAGGCGTTCCCTGTTCCGTGGCCTGTTCTGGCACAGCTTGTTCCTCTGGCACTTGACCACCAACAGGTGTCCCTATCTGTTTTCGAAGCCTTGGCATTCTGGCACCTTTGAGGTCCCACCGGGCGTGCCAAAAATTGTTTGGGCTGAATTAACTCAAATCAATCGACAAATAATTGTGTGCGGGCGTGCCAGAAAAGAAATAACTTCAAAGAAGAAATTACTCTTTTCAAAATGATTTGAAACAACTAATTTCAATCAGGCAATTGTGTTATCCGTTCGATTACCTCAACTAAGAGGATTTTTCCTTAAGGTGTCAACCAAATAAAAAATTGACGCGCTTCGAAATCAGAAAAGATGATTGAACACAAACAAACCTGAATCTAATCAAAGGTAAGTTTGTATACAAGCACTCTTAAGATTCTATCAAGAATAATAAATAAATGCAAGCACACTGAATTTAATCAAAAGCGAACTTGCAAACAACTATTCTTTGGTAAGAAAAGAACTTAAAGGAAATAAGAAAACTTGAATTTAATCGAAAGTAGTCTTACATGCAAATAAGCTTTCAACTTACAAAAAAGACCCTATTCTAAACTAAAACTAATCTAAGATAGATCTCTGAGCAATCATTTTGTATGAATTGTCAGATGAAATGGATTTTTTGTGTCGTCCTTTTCTCTTCACTTGCTTCTTCTATTTATAGACGCTGAACTTGTCTTCGACCCCCACGTCTTCGATTGATATCCACGTTGGCCACATAAAACGGTTGAGGGGGTCTTCGAACGGTTACCCTGATATTTCCAGAATTTCTTCTTCCCCTGCTTGCTTCGATCATGGTGTTCATGGCCACTTCCTGGATCGTGGTTCCTATTTTCAAGCAACGTGAATCAATGCAACGTGTTTGCCTTCCAAAATGATTCCCTGCAATTGCATCTAATTTCAGTTACAAAACAGGGCAGTGAGGACACCGTTCGATGATCGTAAAGTCCAAATTAACGGTTAGATCCAATAACCTCCCAAACCATCGTTTAATTATTGCTCAAACGACATCGGTTCATTCTAAAACGACACCGTTTGTCACAAAACAGTATCCTTTTTAACTCCCGCAATCCTCTGTAATTGGTACTCGACTGGGACAGGTTTTATGCAACCGCCGTACCGTTCGGGGCCACGTGGAATTTTCTCATTGGGTGGCACTTTTTAGGATGTAAACAGATGGATATAAAATTTCTACTTGATACCTTCGCTTGCTACACGGACGACGCCGATCTCTTACACAGAACTGCGCAGCCTTCTGCTCAGCCACGAGTTCATGCACTCGATGGCCTTCTCCTCACCTACAATTGCGGACTCTATGGAACCTTCAACACAAGCCAACTTTGTTCAGTGCACCACTTCCAATTCTGATCATGGGAGAGGCCGTAACGGTCATGGCCATGGCCGTAGTCGTGGGCGTCACAATGGATCTCGCTCTAATGATTTCCGAAACAACTATTATTTCAATGTCAACACCCACCGTTCCCATCCTTCGGACTCACGCCCACGCTGTCAGATTTGCAACAACACCAATCACTCTGCTGTCACCTGCCATTACCGTTACAACCATGCAGCCCCTCCATCGGCTCATATTGCCTCTTATGCACCATCTTCTGTTCCAATGTCAGAATGGTTTCCGGATACCGGCGCTACCCATCATGCTACTCCAGATCTTTCCACCTTCTCCCATCATGAAGATTGTCACGGTTCTGACCAGCTTCGTGTAGGGAACGGTCATGGGCTCCATATCACTAACATTGGTCAGGGTACTCTCTCCTCCCCATCTTCTTCCTTCCATTTATTTAATGTTCTTCATGTTCCATCTCTTACAAAATCTCTACTTTCAGTTTCCCAATTTACTAAGGACAATGGGGTTTTCTTTGAGTTTTACCCCTCTTTTTTTTCTCATCCAGGATCAGGTTACTCGCGAAACGCTACTCCAAGGGCGGACTGAGTCTGGCCTCTACAAAATCCTTGCCTCCTCTCCAGTCTTTCCATCTGTTCATCTCTCCGAACGGGTTGACTCCGTGTGTTGGCATCGTCGACTTGGCCATCCACATCAACGTGTCATGCGTCAAATTCTCACCCAAAATAACTTGCCATGTTCTACCAATAAGCAACCATCCCTTTGTCATGGTTGCCAGTTAGGAAAATCATCTCGATTATCGTTACCTGTAACAAAGTCCGTTTGTTCAGCACCATTAGAACTTGTTTTTAGTGATGTATGGGGTCCATCTCCTATGCCATCTACTGATGGACATCGGTACTTTGTATTATTTCTGGATGTTTATTCGAAATATTTATGGTATTTCCCATTTTCTCTCAAGTCTGATGTCTACCAAATTTTCGTTCAATTCCAAACTATGGTTGAAAGGCAATTTTCCACATCCATTAAATAGGTGCAAACGGACTGGGGTGGGGAGTATCAGTCATTGAATCCATTTTTCGAAAAATGTGGTGTCATCCATCGTCTTCCATGCCCTCACACCCATGAACAAAATGGCAAAATTGAACGACGACATCGCCATGTTGTTGAAACGGGGCTATCTTTACTTGCACATGCCTCAGTTCCCCAAAAATATTGGCATTTTGCGTTCGAAACAGCAGTGTATCTCATAAATCGTCTTCCCTCACTGGTATCTCAGAATTTGCCTCCGTTCCAACTTCTCTTTCGAAAACCACCAGATTATCATTTTTTAAAAAGTTTTGGTTGCTTGTGTTACCCATATCTTCGTCCATACAATCGCCACAAAATGTCATTCCGGTCTACGCCGTGTGTCTTTCTCGGGTATAGTCCCTTTCACATGAGATATCGTTGCCTAGATTATGCTTCAGGTCGCATCTATTTTGCTCGACATGTTCGATTTGACGAATACAATTTCCCATTTTCTGGTCCATCTATTCTTGGAGTGGCCCCATCCATGCAACCACGTACAAATTCCACCCTTGGGCAATTGTTTCTCATCAGGTCTCTACCACTCATTTACCCACCATCACGTCAACAACTTCAAATTTGCAACCCCAAAAATCTCCCACTCCTAACAACCAGATAACTCCTAACCAAACGGAAACCCCACCTATTCTCTCGTCACCACATCCCAGTCCACCTTCTACACCCTTATCCTCCTCCAATAATTCCTCCTCCAATATTTTATCCTCTCCTACATTCATACCTAATTCAAACACCATGCAAGGTATTAACCTGGTAATAGACTTGCATGAATCCTCAAAGCGTCCACCCAAAAATCGTCCTTCTTCGACGCCCACCCACCATATGCTCCTTCGATCTATGAAGCAAAGCCAACCCCATGCACTTCTTACTATGTGCACGGATTCCTCCGACCAACATGAACCCACAAGGTACTCCTCAGCCTCCAAATCACCGGCGTGGCGTGCAGCAATGAGTGCTGAAATTTCAGCCCTGTTACAGAATGGGACTTGGAGTTTAGTTCCATCCTGTGAAGCACACAACGTGGTTGGTTGCAAATGGATTTATCGAATTAAACGCAAGGTGGATGGCACCGTTGATCGCTACAAAGCCCGACTGGTGGCCAAGGGTTTTCATCAACAGCCAGGTATTGATTATTTTGAAACATTTAGTCCGGTTGTCAAACCAGCGACCATTCGCACGGTTTTGTCCATTGCTATATCTCTTGGATGGGACATACATCAACTGGATGTCAACAATGCATTTAAATGGCTTCTTGTCTGAACCAGTATACATGTCGCAGCCACCTGGCTTCGTTGATTCTCAAAATCTAGGATATGTTTGCAAACTTCATCGGTCACTATACGGGCTCAAACAAGCCCCGCGCGCATGGTTTACTCGTCTATTGCACTTTTTATTATCGGTGGGATTTGTTGCGTCAAATTCTGATGCCTCACTCTTTATTCAACATCATGGGTCTCTTCGGATCTATATGCTCATATATGTTGATGATATTTTAATTACCAGCAACCATCCGGCATCCATTGGCACTCTTATCCGTCAACTCCATTCCGAATTTGCTCTCAAAGACCTTGGGCTGCTTCATTATTTCTTGGGAATCGAGGCCACGTGCACACCGAGCGGCGGTCTTCATTTGTCCCAACGCCGGTATATTACTGATCTTTTAACCAAAGTTGGAATTGTTGGGGATTCAAACGTTCAAACCCACAAGCAAACGCACACAATCGAAGAACAAACCAAGAACAGAAAACAATATAAAGCAGGAAAAGAACAAGACACAGAGATTACGTGGTTCCGAATTAAGCTGATTGCTTAATCGTACGTCCACGGGGTGCTGGGGTGTTTCACTATGATAAAAATATGTCAGAGTTACAAAAAGGAGGCAGCCCTAACTTTGCTTTTATATGTGCAAGCAAGTTAATACTAGAAAACCCTAAAAACGCTAAAACCTGCGTTGGGCGGGACCCAAAACCTTCCGGGTCATTTTTTTACTAAAACTCTAAAATTGTCTTCACATCTCAACAGGAATGCAACATTGCAAACCTGTGCTCACGCCCAGTTCATCGACCATTAAATTATCATAACAAGATGGGCAACTCTTAGCTGATCAAACCAAATATCGACAGATGGTGGGGGCTCTTCAGTATCTAACTCTTACACGACCCGATATTGCATTCGCAGTAAACAAAGCCTGCCAGTTCATGCATTCGCCCACTGATATTCATTGGGCCGCTGTCAAACGGGTACTTCGATATCTCAAACATACCCTACACTTTGGCATTCTCTTTTCGCGAACCTCTCCAATGCGTTTACAAGCGTATTCTGATGCCGATTGGGCTAGATGTATTGATGATCGACGATCGATGGGTGGGTTTGCCATTTACTTGGGCAATAATGTTGTGTCTTGGTGCTCCCGCAAACAGAGGACAGTAGCTCGGTGTTTTACCGAATCCGAGTACAAAGCTGTTGCCGATGCTGCCGCTGAGCTCTCCTGGATTCAATATTCCTTGTTATATGAACTTGGTATTTGTCTCCCTTTAGCCCCTATACTATGGTGTGATAATGTTGGTGCCACTTACCTCACAGCAAATCCAGTTTTCCATGCTAGGACGAAACATGTGGAAATCGATTTTCCGCAAGGATTTACAAGTTTAGTTCGTATCGTCCAAGGATCAAATTGCTGACATCATGACTAAGGGCTTGTCTTCTACGCAATTCCAGTTTCTACGGGACAAACTGACCCTCACTCCTCGACCCGCGTCAGTTTGAGGGGGTGTATTAGATAAACATTATCCTATTCATGTATATCTCGAATTCTGTTGCATCTTAGCTTTGAGTTTATCATTGTTTGGGTTTGAATCACCCTTGTAACTACCTCATCTATATATTGAAAGCTCACCCACAGTTTGTGGTGTGCATCCAAAATACTATTCTAGAATCTTAGTTTAACTAAGTCTAGAGTAGGCTCTGAAGTTAATGTATTTTGAATCAGTAAATCTATCTTGAGTTTGTAATAGCTCAACTTTATTTTTAAAAATTATATTTATTTAGCAAATTTTCTTAAGAAAATTATTTTATTTTGCTCCCAAAAAATGGGGGCGTTTCACTGTCCATACAGTTTTTAGAGTCTTTTTGGTTGTTTGAAAAGTCATTGAGTATTTCAAAGAGTCTATCTAATTTTTTTAAAGTCAAAGTCTTTGTTTTCAATTTTTTTTTTTTGATCATCTTTGTTTTCATTTATTTCTGGCTTTCAAAATCAAAGTTTATTTTTTCAATATTGGAGGGATGTTCCAACAAGTCCTATTTAAATCCTTTGCTATGAATGAAATCATTAGAGGGTGAGTGTTTAAGTAAAATATAGCCTTTGGCTAGTGAGAAGTTTATCTTCTTATTTCGTTTCTATATCTCTTAGGTGTATTCCTCGGATCCGTATCCTCTTTAGTCTTTGGGTGGTGATATATGTATCACGTTGGTTTCCTATCTTGAATGGTGAGCGTTTATCGTTTTATCGTTTTCTTTACTTTTCTTCTGTCCCATCTATAAAATCCGGCATCCCCCAACTTTTTTTTCTTTGCATATTAAAAAAATGACTAATCAAAAGCTCACCTAGCTCTCAAATTTAAGTTTATCACCAAAGGTGAAAGACCGATCATATACAAGGGTTTCGAATTCCATGATTTCATCCGTCTTATACATCGCTAACTTCGTCTTTGTTGCTGTAAACAAGTCTAACGATTTCAAAGATATCAATCTATACAAGACATTTAGACTCGTAATTCAAATATTTCGAAAGTTGTAACCATTTCGACGGGTCGTTGATTTTAAAGATTTCAAACAGGCTACGGAACAAAAATGGAAGATGATTTCTCTCGAACTCTGAACATCCCAAATTCCTGCTCCTCGGCTACCCAGAAGATTAAACAAAAGTGAGATACTCAATGGAAATACAACAATCAATCAGAGATGCATACCCAAGACGTCAATTACATTGCATAATCATGAGAATGAATAAGAGAAAATATGAGAAAACTTTCTCTTTTCTCTTTTTTTTGGTAAGTAATAATATGCGATAAACTTACCAGTATAGAAAGTCCAAGCAGCCTCGTTCGACAGCAAGGTCGACATTCTTCTGCTCTGCCAAAATAACCAGAGTCTTGAATATCCTTCCATTAAGCAACCTCAGTGTAATATGCTCCTCATGCCCGATATCTAGTTATCAATTGTTTATTCGTGAAATAATCCAAGTTAAAGAGCGGAAGAACAAGATGGAAAATACAATATAAAGAAGCCATGGGAGAATCTCCCTTGCATGGGGAGGCTCCACTAGGAGTACGTTCGGCCAAGATTCCAACAAGTACAACCGATCTTATCTCTTAGCTAAGCACTTAAACTCGCACTAAAGCCAACAAACTAAACTTGTTTGTGATCATCTACTAGACATATGTTACAATCATCCTGATCTAAGGTTGGACCAGAGCCTGACATAGAACTTGAGCTGATGATGCCGCTGGTTCTGAGGTATTTCTGCAGCTGCAGCTGAGTCTCAATGGCCTCCTTGTTCATCCACACACCCATGGCTTCTTTATCTAACTAAAAGCTATTTCTCGTCTACTGGACAAATGTTACAATCATACTGATCCAAGGTTGGACCAGATTCCACCATAGAACTTGAGCCGATGCCACAGGTTCTGGAGCATTTCTGCAGCTGTTCCTGAATATACATGGCATTCTTGTCCATCCACACACCACTCTCATCACATGGAAAGTTAGTAAGCTTAGGGCATTCTACTTGGTGCAAGTATATTAGTTTGGGAAATAATATCCTCAATTCGCTCCAATCTATCTCTAATTCGCTCAAGTACTTCAAACGCAATACCTCCATGTTCCAGTGCTCCCCTTGGTGTTTCCTTGATTGGCCTAGATCACATAGTTGCCCTCCTCTAATGTCAACTTTCTTTAGTCCCTTTATTCTGGTAGGCCTCATCCAATCGATTAGACCCTCTGCAGGGAAACACTGAAGGTCTAGTTTTTGCAATCCTGGAGGAAGTATTAGAGGGCCTCATCTGAGTAGTTCCATGCTTGCTTCTTCTCGCCTTTGCCTGCCATTGTCACCTTGTAAAGAGCATCCTCCCCATGATATCATCAACTTTTGCAGGCCTTCAAATTTTTTTTATTTCATAAAAGTCCCACAGTCTGCGGAAGTCTTTCACGCTTACATAGATGTTAAATTTTCTCAAATACCGCAGTCTTGACAAATCGTGCAAGGTACAAGATCGTTTTGTAGTTGTTTAAATCTCCAATGAAGAATCCCTTTAGGACTTGGAGGTTTGATAGTTGAGCAAGACTCTCGGGCATATGTTCCAAAAAGTAACACTCGGACATGTCCAAGTGTGTCAAATGCCAGAGCAAACCAATATTGTTAGGAATTGCCTCAAGATTATGACAAGCTCAGAGATCTAAGATCTTTAAGAACTGGAGCCCTAAAATGAGAGTGGGAAGCTTTGTAATCATAGAAATTCCACGAAGGCTAAGAAACTTTAAGCCCTTCTGATTCTTCAGTCCATGGAGAATTTTGGCGTTTGCTATTTCAATGTGGTGCATAGCTGAGCTCTACCATCTTCCGAGATAGAGCCTTTGGGTATAAATCATCTTCTCAAATATTTTAGGCTCGCAATTGATAATGGCCTCACCAATATTGACAAGACATGACCCATATAAACAACCATAAACCAGATCAAGCGTAACATTTGAAGTCAATCCTTTATCTTCAGCTTCTATGTATAAAGAAGAATGAACTGAAAGGCTCATCCTGCAACTGTCTGGCACCAAGGAGCAATTTCAGGAGATAGGCTCGATGAGGCCCTTTGCAATAAGCTCATCAAAGATCTTATTGCCAGCATCCTCTTCTAGTCTACGTTCTTCTTTACACTCTTTTCTACCACTACCCAGCAGATGCATGTAAATATATCCCAGCCCATCCATAGGTAAATCATCATTGTTCTCTTTGCAGTTGCAACTGGTGGGAACTTGAAGAAGCATAACAAACAATAACGCAATGCCAAGGGGAGGTCATTGAAAGCTTTCAATACGCCATCAAAATCACCACTGTGGGCAACCACTGGCTCCCTGTAGAAGAAGTGCGTCATTTCATCCTCCACCTCGTTTATATTAGGCCACCGGCTACGATGTGGGTTGGAATCGGCAGGACGGATATTCACCTGCAAAGGGATCTGCAACTTCAGCTTCGTGACGGCCATTTTGAGTTCATCAAAGTCTCTCTGACTACCGCCTAATGTCTGTAGCTCCAGAAATTTCTCATGGGCCTGGTTGATTTTCACATTCATGTGGTCCATGTAGTTATTCGCCTCTGCAAAGGCCGAATCTACAAGGAGGAGATCATTACTGATCATTTTAGAAGAGAGGGAAAGAGCTTCCCTGTGGTGGTCATTTCGTTTGGTGGATTCACTGCTGGAAGCAGCATTGTGGTGGCTGTTCTCAACCGGTTTGGGTTTTGAGACACAAAATTTGGCCTTGAAATTGCCTGCCAATGATCGTATTGAGAACTTGGATTTGGTTTTTGTTGAATTGTACACGGTTGGAGTCTCAGGAGGTGATGAGGGAGGAGCTTCATTGCTTGTACTGGCCATGCTCTTTGAAAGACTAGAGTTGAAAATTTGATGACAAAATCAAGCAAAGAGGTTTAGGGGCGACCTTCTTCCTTTGGTGGTGCTGATGATTGGTTTTCTAAGCTCAGAGATAAACGATGACCATTTCTTATTCAAGAATGGTAGGCTGGTAACAGTACTTGGATGGGGAGTTGAGCCTTGTTTTTTTGGCACTTGGCTTGCCACGTAGAATGACAAGTTTCATGGAAGGGCCACTGCAAGAACAGAGAAATCGTCAAATTTAACATCCTAACTAATTGATTTGCATTGACAGAGTCATGAACGGGGAGAGCACATCCCAACTATATTGGCACCTACAAGTCTACAGCCTCCAACAATCATATACCACCCAAAGACCCAAAACGGAAACAAAGATGGCAAGGTGCTGCTGGCCGGGCTCATTCTTGTTGAGAAAGTAAAATGATAAATAACGGAAATAACCTAGTTGCCATTAGTGTGTAATAGTAATACACATCCAATCGTGTGGCATGCCTTCATACATAAATATTATAAAACTTGGTGACTAAGAAACCTAAACAAAGTACAAAATTATGCATAACTATGAAACGTGAAAATGATAAGTCTAAATAGGAAACAAAATAAAATAAAAAATCTAGAAAATATGGGAACATATTATATGTGGTACTTGTTACTTAGCGATTTTGATGCCAGAAATTCAAAGGAGGTTTGAAGGGTCTGTGGGGTTGCTTGCCTTTTGGTGGTAGGTAGCTTTTTTGTTATCTTTCCTGCCGATATGCTCTTAGTTTCGGTGTTGTATACTCGTTCTTATTGTCCCGATAAGAAATATAAGAACGAGTCACAAACCATAGTTGCTCATAAACACAAAATGTACGTACCTAGATATATAACTTCTCATTGTCGGGGTCTACGCGCGTGTGTTTGTTTGAAAAGATAGGAAAGACTGACCCTTGTGGAAGACTGTAGAAGAGACACTGAAAAATGTTAGAGGAAGAGAAATACATTATGCTTTGTTTGGTTGGTGTCTTGAAAAAAATTTTGAAAAATTGTAGGGGTAATAAGTGGAGAGAGATAGAGAGAGAAATGTTAGAAGTAGGGGGAATCTAGGGGGAATTTTTTGAAAAATTCTTTTTGAGTATGGAAGAGAACAAAGCATAATTATAGAGCAAAAAAGTTGCTATACAAAAGCTGGGAAAGAAGAAGAAGAAAATCCTTTTAAAATGGGAAATTCATCGACCTCCACTGAATTCAGGATGAGATCATATTCCTCAATTTAGATGTGTAGATTCCTCAATTTAGCTGATACACATTCGATTACAACTAATAGAGGATTGAAGTCTATCTAATGGCAATTGCTACCACATTACATGTGCAATGAATTGGGCTTAAACTCTGTTGCCATCAGACACCAAATTAAAGGATTTGATAAATAAGGTCACTAACTCGGAACTCAATTTGGAAGCCATGTTGTGACCCGGCCGTTTTCAAGATGCCTCTAACAACCAACGAATGGCAAGCGCTTTTCCTTGTGGGTTAATTCCAATGGAACTTGGTGAGTCGATCCATGGTTACGTCTTGCTTTTACTGCTATCTTGTGAGTTACTTGATGTATTGCTCGATGAAAAACAGATGGTGAGCAAAGGAAATGGCATTGGTACATTGTGGAGTAGCACTAGGGAAACATCATCAAGAACTTCACATTCATGATCTCCCATGGGAAATCTTAGTCGCTTTCTTTCTCAGCCCGCTTTAAGTGCGTCGGAAAAAGTGACCCTAAATTTGTTGAAATGCATTTGGCCGTGCAGTTGAAAATCCTAGCCATGTTTATAGGTTTGATGATTCGAATCGTGACTTATATTTTGTTGAAAGAGTATCAGGTGGCATTGAAGCGATGAGAATTTCTTCCGGACTACTTTTGGTGGATGATCCAAAGACATCTGGTGGCTTAATGGCAGTTGCAATGAAAATGAGAACTGTTTTAACATATGCAATCCAATTACCAGAGAGGAAATTAATAAAAGTGCTTGTGGCTCGTTATTTTGATGAAGATTTTCTGATAAACGGTGGGGATTTGGGTATTCTTCCACCACCAAGGAGCACAAAATTGTTCTCCTTGGATCAGTATTGCCAAACACGTACTCATCTTTTTCTCCAGGGTGCCATATACTGTTAAAAAAAGTAATTTGTAATCTTCTAGAATAATGTAGGATAAATATCTAAGTTTAAAATAATAAGAAGTGTGTAGAAGAAATAGATAAAACTAGAAGATATTTGTATAGAATAGTCTAGAAGTTGTGAGATATGTTTTGTAATTAAGCACATGGTTAAACCTAGAAAAATCTAGAAGTTAGGAGATCCTTGTAATTAAAGCACTTGTGGATATCTCTAGCTCGACAATTCTAGAGAATTCTATGTAGGTGGAAGTGCTCTATAAATAGAGCCTTGATGTACTCCCTTTGGAGTAATGAAAATCAAATTAAAGCCTTACACAACTTGTCCTTATAACACCTCTCAACCATCCTTTCCCACTCTCTTGTCCAATTTACTACAAAATCTAACCTAGCACCCCAACAATTTTGGTATCAGAGCCAGGTTAACCGATCCATCCTTGTCCTTCTTTCATCCACCAATGGAGACCAACTCTTCCACTTTCAACTATGCACAAAATCTCATCCCTATATTTGAGGGAGAGAACTATGGCTATTGGAGCATCCAAATGCAAACTTTATTTGTCTCACAAGAATTGTGGGATCTTGTTGAAAGCGGATACGAGGCACCGGCAAATGCCGAAGAAGAAGCAACTTGGACGGAAGCAAGGAAGAAGAAGTTCAGGGAGAACAAGAAGAAAGATGCTTTGGCTCTCCTCAACATTCAACGTGGGGTAAGCAAATCTATCTTTCCAAGAATTATGGGTGCAAAAACTTCAAAAGAAGCATGGGAAATATTAAAAATTGAATATCAAGGTTATGATAAGGTTATCTCCATTAAACTTCAAACACTATGGAGAGACTTTGATAATCTAGCAATGAAGGAAAATGAATCCATTCAAACGTTCTTTTCCCGAGTTGCTGGAATTATCAATCAAATTCGAAGTTATGGAGATACCCTTCCGGATAAGAGAATCGTCGAAAAGGTTCTTAGGAGTTTGCCTCCAAAGTTTGATCATGTTGTAGCTGCTATCGAAGAATCCAAGGATTTGTCTAAACTTACTCGACATGAACTAATGAGTTCTCTCGAGGCCCATGAACAAAGAATGAGCAGGTTCACAAATCAATCTTTGGAGCAAGCATTTCAAAGCAAAATCAATTTTGGTGGAAAGAACCAAGAAGATCAAGAGAAGGGTTCATCTCGAGGAGGAGGCATAAACGGACAAAGACGTGGAGGCCAAAATGCATTTCAAGCCCGGAACAAAGGAAAAGGATATGACAATCAGAGGAATCCTAATGGCGGTAACTCTAACTCTTCTTGCATTATTTGCAAAAAATCCAATCATGCATCCAAAGATTGTAGATTTAAATGCAAGAGATGCAAGGTTTCTAATCATTCTGATCGAGATTGCTGGTTCAATCAAGAAAAAAATAAAGCTAATTTTTCAGAAGAAAATAAAACAGAACACCTATTCTCTTGCATGAATGCTCAACAAGAGTCAGATAACATTTGGTATCTGGATAGTGGATGCAGTAATCATATGACAGGCGATCATAAAAAGTTTGTGCAGCTTGACGATAAAATCTCTTCACAAGTAAAGCTGGGAGATGGGAAGCTGCAAAATGTGAAAGGAAAAGGAGTTATCGCTGTCTACACAAAGGGAGGTAACAAAAAATTAATTTCAGATGTCCTTTATGTTCCTGGGCTTACTCAAAACTTATTAAGTGTGGGGCAATTACTGCAAAAAGGCTACACACTTAATTTTGATAATGATGAATGCATCATCATAGACAAAAAGAAAAATTTTAAAGTGGCAAAAGTCAAAATGACTCCAAATAAAGTTTTTCCGTTAATAATGCCACTTAATGAAAATTTTGCCCTTAAAGGAGAAAAAATTGATGACTCATATTTGTGGCATCTAAGATATGGCCACTTAAATTACAAGGGCATGAGATTGCTAAAGGAGAAATATATGGTAAAAGGGCTACCAAACATTGATAAAATTGATAAAGTTTGTGAAGGGTGTATATATGGAAAAATGCACAGACTCCCATTTCCAAAGTTCGCTTGGAGAGCTAAAGCGCCTTTGGAATTGGTGCATTCCGATATTTTTGGCCCTACCAGAACACCATCTCTTGGTGGAAAAAGATATTTTCTCCTCTTTGTTGACGACTATACAAGGATGATGTGGCTATACATCCTTGACAAAAAATCAGAAGCTTTCTCTGTATTTCTCAAATTTCAAGCCTTGGTGGAAAGACAAAGCGGAAGACAAATAAAGACACTTCGGACAGATCGTGGTGGCGAATTCATCTACACTCCATTCATGGATTATTGCAAGGAATAAGGAATCAAGAGGCAACTTACAATCCGAAAAACACCTCAACAAAATGGAGTGGCAGAACGGAAGAACCGGACAATTGCAGAGATGGCACGGAGCATGCTTAAAGGTAAAGGGCTTCCTAACTCATTCTGGGCCGAAGCTGTCAACACTGCTATTTTTATCCTCAACCGTTCTCCCACTAAGGCAGTTCAAAACAAGACACCATATGAGGCGTGGTACAAAGAGAAGCCTCAGGTAAATTTTCTAAAAATTTTCGGTTGCATTGCATATGCATTAGTTCCCTCAGAAAAAAGGGAAAAATTTGACGAAAAAGGAGAGAAATATATTTTCATTGGATATAGTGACGAGTCTAAGGGTTATCGTCTCTATAATCCAAACACAAATAAATTTATGGTTTCTCGAGATGTAATATTTGATGAAGCTGCTGTATGGAAGTGGGAGGACAATTCCTTCCAAGACCCAAAGTTTTTTGAGCTTGATGATGCAGGACATGAGCGAGAAACCTTGGCTCCGGACCCAAGTCCAAATCAAAGCCCACGGACCAGTCCAGAGAGCTCATCATCGGATGATCTCAATCCAACAAGAAAGGTACGTTCCTTACGAGATATTTATGACTCGTGTGATTTTGCCTTCTTCACTTGTGAACCACATAATTTTGAAGAAGCTGCAAAAGAAGAAATTTGGCTAAGAGCAATGAATGAAGAAATTGCAATTATCGAGAAAAATCACACGTGGGATCTTGTGGAGCTACCAAAAGGAAAAGACGTAATTGGTCTTAAATGGGTTTACAAGACCAAGTACAAAGAAGATGGGTCCATCCAAAAACACAAGACCCGCTTAGTGGCAAAAGGCTATTCCCAACAACCTGGAATAGACTTTAATGAGACTTTTGCTCCAGTCGCAAGAATGGAGACAATACGGGCAGTCTTGGCCTTAGCCGCACAAAACGAGCTTCCAGTATATCAGCTGGATGTCAAATCTGCCTTTCTCAATGGTGAACTAGAAGAAGAGATTTATGTGGAGCAACCACAAGGCTATACAGTCAAAGGAAAAGAAGGCAAAGTATATCGACTTCGGAAGGCACTCTACGGCTTGAAGCAAGCACCGCGAGCCTGGAATAGCAATATTGACAAGTACTTCTGTCAAAGCGGATTTCAAAGAAGCCAAAGCGAACCATCCCTATATGTCAAAAAAGGAGGTACGCAAGATTTTCTCATTGTTTGCCTTTATGTTGATGATTTAATCTACACAGGCACCAATGTAGCAATGCTCGATGAATTTAAAAATGCTATGATGAAAGAATATGAGATGACAGATCTAGGCCTTATGAGATATTTTCTCGGCATTCAAGTAAGGCAATCCAAAGGAGAGATTTTTATCTCTCAAGAAAAATATCTTGAAGACTTATTAAAGAAATTCCGCATGAGCAACTGCAAACCAGTCTCTACTCCACTCTCTTTAAATGAGAAGTTGCAATTAAATGATGGAGCGGAGAAGGCCGACGCTACGGCCTATCGAAGATTTGTTGGATCGCTAAACTATCTCACTCATACAAGGCCTGATATTGTGTATTCTGTAAATCTTATCTCGAGATTTATGCACGGGCCGAGCAAGCTACATTATGTAGCAGCTAAGCGGATCCTCCGTTATCTCCAAGGGACGAAGAAATTCGGCATCAAGTATACAAAAGAAAATGACTGCAAGCTTATTGGCTACACCGATAGTGATTGGGCTGGATCAATCGATGATCGAAAGAGCACATTTGGCCAAGTATTTTGCTTGGGAACTAAAATTATATCTTGGAGTTCCAAAAAGCAAAGGACAATTGCCTTGTCTTCTGCAGAAGCAGAATATATTGCAGCAACAGATGCAGCATGTGAAGCTGTATGGCTTAGAAGAATACTTTCTGACATGGAGCATAAAGAAGAAGGCCCTACAATCATCTACTGCGATAATATGTCAGCCATAGCAATGAGCAAAAATCCAGTCTTTCATGGCAAAACAAAGCACATTGAGCTCCGACATCACTTTATCAGAGACTTAGTGCAGAATGGAGAAATTCTGCTTGAATTTGTCAATACGAAGGAGCAGCTAGCCGACATAATGACCAAAGCAGTAGCAGCAGATAAATTCTCTCAATTTCAAGAGATCATGAAGATTACAAATTAAGGAGGAGTGTTAAAAAAAGTAATTTGTAATCTTCTAGAATAATGTAGGATAAATATCTAAGTTTAAAATAATAAGAAGTGTGTAGAAGAAATAGATAAAACTAGAAGATATTTGTATAGAATAGTCTAGAAGTTGTGAGGTATGTTTTGTAATTAAGCACATGGTTAAACCTAGAAAAATCTAGAAGTTAGGAGATCCTTGTAATTAAAGCACTTGTGGATATCTCTAGCTAGACAATTCTAGAGAATTCTATGTAGGTGGAAGTGCTCTATAAATAGAGCCTTGATGTACTCCCTTTGGAGTAATGAAAATCAAATTAAAGCCTTACACAACTTGTCCTTATAACACCTCTCAACCATCCTTTCCCACTCTCTTGTCCAATTTACTACAAAATCTAACCTAGCACCCCAACATATACACACTTCGCTCGGTGTCTTGGAGCGACATTCCTCATGTTCCCTTTTATCCCAGGTCTCCTGAATACATAAATTGTGGCGGGACTTTGTTTTGGTTTATATCTCATGATGGTTCAAATAATTGCCTGAACACCATTGGTACCTTCGATATTGGGTCTGAAAAATTCCGAGGTTGACGCGGTCCGTTCAGTGAGATGCACACTGGGCTTAAACCTGGACGTAGTATACTGGTTCGACTGAATCTGGGTGACACTGTCGTCCGTACAAGGAGGAAGCTCATGATCACCCACTTTATTATCTGGATACTGAGGGACAAAGTAGGTGAATCTTGGATCAAAGAGAGCTGAGTTTTGGCCAGCAGGAAGTAGATTCCTTAGACTAGTTCGGCCTATAGGCTTCTGGATGAACTGCGATTTGTTTGCTCATGGTTTTCACAGCAAATATTTTCACTCGCGAGAAGGTAGACCGAGGGCTGCCAGAAATAGAGGCTGGAGATGGCTTACATATGATACCAACAGGGGGAGTCGAGTTCTTAGACCTAGTGGTACCTTTCAATGCGTACTCTGATGGGTCTCCAAGGGAAACCGCTGGGATCATGATCTCTCTTGTTGGAAGTCTAATTTCGCCTAGAAAAATTACTGCAACGGAACCCTAGTTCCATTCTTAAATTGGCAGTACAGTTCTAGTTAAATTCTTGCAGAAACTTGTTACTTGCTGCTTCTGTTTAATTTCTCATAGAAACCTCTCCAACACCGTTTTGAATATTAACATCAACCTGATCCAATTCAAATAAGGTCCATCAACAGGCACCCGTGTCCTTAAAAACAAGGTTCTGAACTTGCTGCTAGCAAAGCTTCAACAGTTTAAAATTTCAACATTTTTCCTCAACAAACACGATGGGCATTGTAGACAATCATGGACATGAGTTAATTCTATATCTCATTCTCACACCAAACTACCAAAAAGCACTCACAATTTTCAACTGCTAATCGATGTAAACAAAACATGTATGCTGATCAGACCATGAATTTCCATTGCCTCAAAAGCTTCAGCAAAGAGAAGATAAAAGCAAGATTAAATATCGTTCGTTCATGACTTCTTGTCCCCAAAATCATATACAAAGCCTATTAAGTTTCCTTTGTTATTCGGCTGCTTGTTGCTGTATCCTCCACCCCATACGAAGCATGACTCTGGCAATGTAAACCATTCCCTGAAATGGGCAACCATCAAGAGTGAGAAGATATATCCGCTGAAGAAGTTGAAAACCAGCAAATAGCAGGTGCAGGTTCCATCTTCGCCGTCTGAAAGCAAGCAATCTTGTTCACAAAATTCCCTTGCCGAAAACTATAAAGAAGGAAAGAAAGTCTATCAGACTTATCCAAAAAAAAAAAAAAAAGAAGTCTATGAGGGGGTAGAGGGAAGTAATGCAGAGTCTCATTGATGCCATCACCCCAAAAATTCACTTAGTTGAACTGTTCCACAAAATTCAACTATCATCATTGGCAGATAAACAGTTATCACATCATATGTATGATTGAACCAATGTTCAGTGCGAACCACGGCCAATAAAAAAGTTCCTCACTCTCATAAGTGAATAGATAACCTTCTCTCTACCTTTTTTTCTTTTTTTCTTTTTAAATTAAGGGGATAAATAAACTGGGGAAAATGTAGAGATGATCAACACCAAATCGAACAATTATCCTATATTCAAACCTATTGACATGGGCAAAAGGCAAGTGAAACTGATCGTCATCACCTACTATTTTTAACACATATCGACATCTAGAGAGATGATCAATTGACCAATTCGAAACTCAACTGTAAAATATTCTCTCAGTGATTCAACTCCAAATCCAAAAGCATTGCTGCCAAGCACTCGAAATCCAAATAAGATTTGAAGTGGCAAAAGGCAAATTTTAATGCATTTTGATTATTTCCATACTCCAGAGAATTCCAATAAAGAGAATCAAATCTACAGTCTACAATCAAAATATAAAATCTAGATTGTATGACCACCTCAAACGAAGGGATAGACAAGAAAAGTACTCAAACAAATTCAGTCCTCAAGCAAATTTAGTCCAGGGAGTTACTCATTATGCAGAATTATGATCACATAAACTCAATCGAAATATTGATAATTATGAGGATCCTGCAAGACCTGTTCTAAATATGTAGTTCACGGGTTCCAGTTACCATCTCCAAGCAAGAAAGTAACCATTTTTTTCTGTGATCGAAAGCAAGAGAATTACCAATTTATGTTTCTTTTTGCTCCTCGACCGAAATACAATCCACGATATTTATATCGTAAAGAAGACAAACTACGGGATTCCAAACCGACATTCGAATCCCAGATGATAGGTATCAAAACGTTTGAATCCTTGCATTTTTCCTAAAGTTTGAATCTCAGGATTCCCCCAGGGAGCAAAAACAAAAAAGTAGGTATGCTGAACATGCTGTTAGGGCACTAATTTCCCAAAAGGACGAGGTGTTACTTATTAGTAAGGAAATAGGCCCAACAATGTATATCAAGCTGTCATACATCCTCTCTCTCACGTGGAGCCCATCTCAAACGTGGAGATACAAAAAATTATACATAGAAATCAAAACTAATACCATGTTAAAGCATCGAATCCCAAAAGCTCAAGGGGATAGGAAGTGAGCCCAACAATGTATACTTAGCCCTCTAAGACACGCAACCATGATTAGTCTATGTCATTTTATAGTAAGGGAGTCAAAGCCACTGTTTGTTGCAAATCCTCAACTCCGATCCCTTATAGTTCCCTTTCTAATCAACATCACACATTCAAGTAACATTACATTCTCCAAAACCATGTTCGCACTCTCTCCACTGATTGACATGTGACAAGTGTCCTTAATGATCACAGAGGTTGACCCACGTCACAAATTCTGCGCAGTAGAACTTGTACCTAAAATTGCTGATCATCTATTTGCTAAGATATCTTAATGTGTCTTTTTTGTGTGTGTTTAATTTCGTTATGCTTCTGTTGTGAGTGGGATTGAGATAATCCCAACAATCTCTAGATTCCTTTTTGATTCCAAACCCTAAAGGATTCTTGTATTTAACATAAATCAGAAAAGTTGGAATAAAAAGGACGGAAAAACTGTGCCATGATTATACTCCAATTCAAAAACTGACATTACAAGATCATGTTAGTTTGAAACATGGGCTAATCCTTTTAAGGGCGGCCTAGGAATGTAAGATAGGTAATCGAAACCTCGAAGAGCAAAGTGATATATTGAAAAATGTCCCACAATCCCTGAAAGTAAGAAAATTTGTCCAATTACATCAGCTATATTCACAAAAATGATTAAGTCTGATTTTATTCAGCTGCCAGATTGAAGTTGATTTTTGTTGAGGCTGTTGCAGCCCAAAACATAACCATTTTTATTTTTTGATAAACTTCTGGAACGAATGTGAATGTATCCACTGTGCAATACGCAAGTAGAACGTATAAGATGTTCACTCTCCAATGCCTATAGAAAGCTACCACTTTTCTTGAGTGGTTGTTGAAAAAGATTCTAAGCAGTTAGGAAATGCCAACACCTAATCATCATCGGCAAGTGGAAAGTGGAAACTATAAGGGGTATATGTATCTGTCTTAATTGTCATAACGTACAAGAAACCGGATAAATATCAGAATCAGGTTACTTGAACACAACATTCGTACAGCTGCTAACAGCAGCCTCATAGTCTTCCATATTAGCCACTTTTTCAGAGCTAAACAAGAGTCCTCAGTCCTGATGGACGCCAAGTAATTTTATCATTTCTGCATGGGGCTAAATTCTAAACAGTAAACACCTAAACAGGAGCTGCTCACCTATTTTACGAAAACAGATGGGTAAATACTGGGTTACAGGATTCTAGATCAGGCACAATAGTTTTTGACACTTACAAAAAATAGTTATTCAATTTTTTGTTGCAGCTACACTGAAATTATTATGAGGAGTTAGAAGGCAAGAAGGTCAAGCTGGGAAAACTGAAAGGCAAAATACAGTAAAGCAAAAGATAGACTATGGAGCAAAAAATAGTGTTGGAAGATTAAAAGTTGCAACTTACTGGTGATTCAAGAAAAGTGAGTATTGGCCAGACAAGTTACACCTCTTCTACGGACATCCTTCCAGATATTTTCTTTCACCCATTTTTTGGTTCGTCATCCTCTTGATTTTTTGTGCCATCACTGTCGTGTCATCACCATCTTAGCCATTTCGGGAGAAACCTTTCAAGGAGAGATTTGGGGTGCTCACAGGTCCCAAAGAGAATGACTCTATGTTAGGGCAATCACATATGGCCATCTTGCTTAGCAGTGGCAGTTCTAAAGGACAAGTGAAGTGGCAAAACATCCTCAGTTCTGGTAGACGACGAAGTTCTAATTTACTCAAACGAGGAAACGGAGTTTTATCTGCCTTTCTTTGTTGTCCATCTTGTACTTCTTCTTCCTTGTCAATTACTGCTTCCATCTTCAAGCAATCATTAACTACTAGTTCCCGGAGATTTTCAAGAACTCTGACCATGTAAGGATGAAATAAACTCCTATTTTTCAAACTCGCACACCCTTCTAGTTCCAATTTTTCCAATGCAGGAAATGTAACCTGCAATACATAGCAGTACAATCATGCCAACAATCACATGATCCGAAGGACAAGAAAAAGGAAAAGAAAGAAACTAATGGTCTTGTGTTACTGGTTTGGAAGGTGTATCTCGGTTTGACTTACGTCCAAGTTAGTGCGGTTGGTAGCTAGTGATTGCGTCTATTTCCTTAACAGTTGGTTGATGTATATTTGTAGGAGTAATAAGTTATGCAAAAGCTGATGTCTGTCTTCAATATTCAATCTACATTGAAAGCCAAGATTGTTCTCCCTACCCAACATCTATGATTTTTTTTTCCCAGTCAAAAAATTTATTTCAGAGATATTTTCAAGGCCAGAAAAGTACCCAACGTTTTGTGTTCTTTTCCAAATATTAACAATGTAAAACTACGCATCCTCTGTTTCTCTCTCAATATATAGAGACATTTTGCGCTGTATTTTTTCACAATATATACCAACGTTCAACTCCCCAAATGCAGCCAAAGGGTGCTATCTTTGCCCTAAACGCTACCATGTGGGGACCCCCAATCCCACTTCTCTTGCATGACCAAGTTATGAGCAACTGGGACAGATAATGATAGTGAAGTTTTTACCAAAGAAAAAAACATACGAGATTGTGATTCCAACTGATAAAATACAAAGTACTTAAACAGGAAAAATGTTGAGGCAGTTGAGCACTATCAAGTTTTAAGCAAGGTAATTTAGGGATAATGATATGGGCATCAAAATATATATGTTCTGCAGTCATACAAAATGCTAGATATCGATTATTGTAATCTCCATAGGCTGAGCTCCTTCTTGGTTGGAAATTTCACGACAAAACACACATTTGTCTGTATTTTCATTTATTGAGGTGTAATTTACTTTCTATTTTTTTTGAGTGTCTTGTTTATGAATGTGGAAGGAAATCAATGTGTCATTGTATTGAGTGTGTGAGTTTCAATGTGCTTCAAGGTTTTCCAAGACTAAAGAGAAGTTTGCAAGTTTCCAGCTAGCAATGTGCTCGAGCCACTCTCTTCCCCTCGACCTCTCTCAGTGCTGCTCTCCATCTTTCCTATTTCTCTGCGCCGCCGACTTCTCTGCTCCGTCCGTGGCTCATTCTTCCCTTCCCGGTGTCTCTCCCGTCGATTCCATTGCTGGGTGGAGTCAATCCTGTGGCCTAACGACGTTGTGGAAGTCGTCCGGTTGGTGGGTGGTGTTTGGGCGTTGGATCTTGCCGGTCTGTTTTCTTGGGCCGATCCGGTTCAGTGCCTAACGGCTAGGGATTCAACACTGCCGGCAGCTGGTTTTGCTTATTCTGTTTTCAGATCTTGGTGGCACTTCTCTGTCTTTGCTTATTCCGTTTGTTTTCGCAGACGGTGATGACCGTGGCGGCAGATGGCGGTGGGTGGTGGTTGGTGGCAGGTTGGGCGGTGCTGTGTTTAATCTGTAAATGGTTGTTTGTGTCTTGGCTGGGTTGGCACTTTCGGCGGCGGTGGTGGTGGTGGCTGGCATTTGGAGACGGCGGCGGGAGGGTTGTTTCTTGAGTTTGGTTTAGGTCTGTAGGGTTGTATTAGGTGTGACGGCTTTGCCTGTTTGGGTTTTTGGGCTGTTTGCTTTTGGGTTGGTGTCTCTCCAACATGGGCTTTTTAGGTGTTTTTCCATGGTTTGGGCTTAGCCTGTTGGGCCCAAATCAGTTTTTTCTCCATGTGGTTAGGAGATGAGGGTCATGGATGGTCAGGCCGGTGTATCTATGATCCTTTTACTTCTGTACTTTATGTTTGGAGTTAATAAATTTTTATCTTTTGCCGATCAAAAAAAAATAAAATGTGCTCGAGCCACTCGGACAGTTTACAGAAAGGTGCTCAAGGAACTCGACCAGTTTTTAGCCGATTACAAATAGTGACCTATTAGGGTTTGAAAAAGGGCCAAACAATATAGCCCAATGACAACTCCAAGAACTTACTGGGTGGAAGGTATATTTTGGTTACATAATATTGGTCATCGAAATAGATTAAAGGTGAACAAGAAATCTGTGCGGAAGTTCAATCATTAGCCACGAACCATGCAAACAGTATGTTGTTTTTGTCAAAGTTGAATTAGACAAAACTAAGATGAAGGTAATTTGGGACTGAGAATGCAATGATATTTGCCAAATGCTAAAGTGGCCATTGGCCCAACTGCATCAAGAGTGAACTTAAGTGCAAAGAGAAAGGAGGTCAAAAGTTTAACTACTATTTAAAGGTGCTAATCTCACTATTCTATAACAATAAAAGGAGGCAGATGGAATTCATTATGTAGTTCCAGCGCCAACAACCCTTGCTACGAAGGCTAGGATTTGCCGAACAAAAAAATGATATTGGCTGAACCCGAAATTGTAATATAATTATCAGATTGTTGATCTACAAATTGTTAGGATACATCAAATGTTAAATAGATGCTATGCTATGTGTTGTTGTAATCTGTAAAACTTTCATTCAGATAATATCTACGGTTAACCTTTTCTATATTTTTTTGCATGTTCCCTAACTCAGGGTGTCCTACTGTAGTCAACTCCTCCCATATTACCTGGTAATTTCAAGGTCTAGCCCAGGGGCTGGGGGTTTGCAACCTCAAGGTGGAGTGAGCAGTGTAGGTTAACAGTTAACGGAATTTACTTTTAGTACTTGAGGTATTGATCGATCAAATTGAATATTTAATTTAGATCCAGGTTATACCTTAAATAATCAATCAAATTGAAACTCTAATCTTTATCTTCTGCTTTTGGGTTTTTGCATGACCATGGTTAACAAAAGGAGCTACGATCAACATTCATACCTGGTGATGGAACAAGGAATGGGCATTGGATGCTGTAGAACTGGAGTAGAAACTTTTAAGGTTCTCCATGTCACTAATTCTAAGATACCGTAGTTGAGGGATGATCAAGGTACTATCATCAGCCGCTTCTTCTTCTTTTTCATTCTTGAAGACTATTGATTCAATAATTGGACAGCCTTCTACGTACAGTTTTTGCAGATGCTGTAACTGTGGAAATATATTGGAAGGAACCAAATTCATCAGTGTCTTACACTGTTGGACTTTCATGTCCCTTAATTTGAAGGAGGACACTGTGTTTTTGTTGAGCCAAGGTGATTGCTTGTCCCAAATCTCTACTATGTTACCCAACCGATCCACTTCAAAAACCTCCAAGACGGGTAAAATAACCTGCAAAGTAAATCATTTTCTGTTTTTAGAACTCGTGGAAGGACCAAAAACCATTTTGACCTGTTATCATTTGATACTTTTTTTCAGAATACATCCATAAATGTACAGAAAATGGGGTTCCATCTAGTGTTGCAATCTTTTTTTTTTTCCAAGATAAATGTCTTTCATACTCAATCAATCGATATCCGATCAACATGATTTTTGACATAGATAGAGGTTCTCAACAAGTTCTGTAAAAAGTTCCGACTAATGAAATGGACCTGTGAAAAATGCCTATTTGGATAGTCTACTCCCATTTTTGTACTAGAGAGGGATTGTGTCAAAAAATATAAAGCAAATTTACCTTTTCATTGAAAAAAGTTTCCCATGGTGCAGTGTCAAAGGTGAGCCTATGCGCGAGGTGCATCAAGGCGCAAGGTTGGTGCCTTGATTAAGTCTGTTGTAACGAACGCTATGAATGCAAGCTAAGAACGAGAAATTGAAAACTAAACAAGAAATCACAAAGATACAAGATATACGTGGTTCCCCAAGATGGGTACGTCCACGGGCGAGGAGAGGGATGATTCACTAACCAACGTGAAGAAGAGATACAAAGAGCCAGCTATAATCCGTAACTCTAGAAAGGCCACATATATGAAAGCCCAAAAAGATACTTTAGAAGTTCCCCAAAAGCCCTATTTATAATAGGCTACAAAAACGGGAACAACTTAATTAACCAATGTGGGACTAAGGAATACAAGGCATTCCTAACAATTCTCCACCTTGACTTGAATTCCACTGAACCAAATCGCCAAATATAGCTCTCCCCTTCTAACCTCTCACTCGCCAAATGCCCCCGAGGGGCCATCAACTGCAAATTCCAAGCAAGCCCAAGCAATACTTGAACTTGGCAACCGGAACCGGTTTAGTCAACATATCTGCTGGGTTATCTGCCGTACCCACTTTCTTCACCTCAACTTGCTTCTGTGAGATGATATCTCGAACGAAGTGATACCTGACATCAATATG
The DNA here is from genome assembly GCA_019656295.1 of Rhododendron mucronatum var. ripense. Classification (NCBI taxonomy): domain Eukaryota; kingdom Viridiplantae; phylum Streptophyta; class Magnoliopsida; order Ericales; family Ericaceae; genus Rhododendron; species Rhododendron mucronatum. Next base: position 94,514 of record BPLT01000109.1, read on the forward strand.
CTTGGTTCTTTCATGATACATAAGATTTTTAGTCAAATGTATAGCACTCTGCGAATCACAAAATACTGAACTCACACCCTGTGCAAGACCAAGCTCACAAAGCAAACCTCTCATCCACAATGCCTCCTTCACAGCTTCAGCAATGGCCATATACTCTACTTCTGTTGTAGACAGCGCGACTGTAGCCTGTAAGGTAGCTTTCCAACTAATGGCACTTCCGGACATAGTAAAGACATAACCTGTCAAAGATCTCCTCTTATCGTGGTCACCGGCAAAATCCGAATCAACATAACCAACAGCATGATCACCAGAATTGGCAACCCCAAATAATAAACCAACACCTGCAGTTCCGCACAAATACCGTAGTATCCATTTCACAGCCTCCCAATGTGCCTTTCCTGGACGCCCCATATAACGACTAACGACACTAACTACATGTGAAATATCAGGACGAGTACATACCATGGCGTACATAAGGCTCCCAACTGCGCACGAATATGGAACCTGAGACATATACTTCTCCTTATCCTCTGACTGTGGTGACAACTCAGCTGAAAGTCGAAAGTGTGCTGCCAAAGGGGTACTGACTGGCTTCGAGTTCTGCATAGCAAAGCGCTCAAGCACTTTAAGAACATAAGACTTCTGATTCAAAAATAATTTGCCAGCTACTCGATCTCTGCAAATCTCCATACCCAAAATACATTTTGCCGCACCCAAATCTTTCATCTCAAATTCACCACCTAACTGTTGTTTCAACCTGTTGATTTCTGATACACTCTTGGCAACAATAAGCATATCATCAACATACAACAGTAGATAAACAAATGAACCATCTGGAAGTTTTCGAAAATACACACAACTGTCATACTCACTCCTAGAATATGACTGGCTTATCATAAAAGTATCAAACCGCTTATACCACTGCCTAGGGGATTGTTTGAGGCCATACAAAGACTTACGAAGTAAACAAACATGATCCTCCTTACCAGAAATAACAAATCCCTCAGGCTGACGTATATAAATCTGTTCCTCAAGCTCGCCATGCAAAAACGCAGTTTTGACATCAAGTTGCTCTAACTCAAGATCATAACATGCAACAATAGCAAGTAAAGTGCGAATGGAACTATGTTTTACAACTGGTGAAAATATCTCATTGTAATCAACACCTTCCTTCTGGCTGTATCCTTTCGCCACTAGCCGAGCTTTGAACCGAGCATCTTCTACCCTTGGAATACCTGGTTTGCGCTTGAAGACCCACTTGCACCCAACAATCCTCTTCTCTTTCAGCGGTTCTACTAACTCCCATGTCTGATTCTTCTGAAGAGACTCAATCTCCTCACTCATAGCAACAGACCACTGTGCAGACTCAATGCTCGAAACAACTTCCGTATAGCTTGAAGGCTCCTCATACTCAACTGTCTCAGCTATTGATAAAGCATAGGCCACCATCTCAGAATAAGCCGAATACCTTTCAGGAGGCCGAATCTCCCTCCTTGGCCTATCTTTAGCAATAGTGCGTGGTTGCTCAACTAACGCATCAACCTCTGTGTCTGAATTCTTGAACTCCTCTTCAATTGGCTTCTCAATGTGCTTCTTCCCTGAGTCGGAAGATCCACTCAAAAACTCCACCTGCTTTGGAACACTCTGTTCCTGAACTGTATCATCAACCTGCTTAGACCCCTTAATCATAGAGTTTTCAGCAAAAGTAACATCTCTACTAATCAAAAACTTTGAATCTTCAGGACACCACAATCTGTACCCTTTCACACCTGCTTGATAACCCAAGAAAATACATTTCTTGGCCCGTGGCTCTAACTTACCCTCATTCACATGAGCATAAGCTGGACACCCAAACACACGCAGCATAGAGTAATCAGCTTGATGACCTGACCATATCTCAAAAGGAGTCTTACACTCAATAGCAGTCGACGGAGACCTGTTCACCAAATAGCATGTTGTGGAAACGGCTTCAGCCCAAAATTCTTTGCCCAATCCGGAATTGGACAACATACAACGTGCCTTCTCCAAAAGAGTCCTGTTCATTCGTTCAGCCACACCATTCTGCTGAGGGATTTTTCTCACTGTGTGATGCCTCACAATGCCCTCATCACTGCAGAACCTATCAAACTCGCCAAGACAAAACTCCATACCATTGTCAGTTCTCAAACATTTTATTTTCTTACCAGTCTGATTCTCAATCAAAGTTTTAAACTGTTTGAATGTATTAAAGGCGTCACTCTTATGTTTTAACATATACACCCAAACCTTACGAGAGAAATCATCGATAATACTCATAAAATAACGAAAACCACCTTTAGAAGTTACCTCTGTGGGACCCCAAAGATCTGAGTGAAAATAATCCATCGTGCCTTTGGTGCGATGAACAGCTGTACTGAATTTTACCCTGCACTGCTTGCCGTAGACACAATGCTCACAAAAATCCAGCTTCTCAGTTTTCTGGCCACATAGCAAACCCTGTTTGCTCAAAACTGTCATCCCCCTCTCGCTCATATGCCCAAGGCGCATATGCCACAAACGAGTCAAGTCTGAATCTGAAACCTTGGATGAAGCAACCGTTGCTGCAGCACCTAGAACTGTACTGCCCTGGAGTGTATAGAGGTTACCATGCTTCTGACCCTTCATCAGTACCAATGCACCCTTCGAGACTTTCAAAACTCCACCTTCACCGAGGAATTTGCAACCATGAGAATCAAGAGCACCCAGGGATATAAGATTTTTCTTCAAATCTGGAACATGTCGAACTTCAGATAAAGTCCTAATAATACCGTCATGCATCCTAAGCTGAATCGTTCCTGAACCAACAGTTTTACAGGCCATGTTGTTGCCCATCAAAACTGTACCACCATTGACCGCCTCATAAGTAGAAAACCACTCTCTATGCGGACACATGTGGTATGAACATCCAGAATCCATAATCCACTCGGTATTAGAGCGAGAATCGCCCTTTGTAACTGATAACACATTATCTGACTCATCTGAACTTTCAGCAATTCCAGCAATTACTTTACCCCCTTTCTGGTCTTCTTTTTCCTTCTCCTTGAGTTTTAAACAGTCACTTTTCCAGTGCCCGGGTTTCTTGCAATAATTGCATTTTCCCTTCTTCTTACCTGATGACCTGGATCTTCCCCTATTACTCGACTCCACCCTTTCTGTTGTTCTTCCCCTAACAAACAAACCCTCCGCATGTGCATCACCCTCACCTGACACTTTTTTCCTCAATTCTTTCGAATATAGGCTGGCCTTAACATCCTCCATGGATATCGTGTCTTTGCCATACAATAGGATTGTAACAAAGTGCTCATACGAAAGTGGTAAAGAACATAGCAAAATTAGGGCTTGATCCTCATCCTCAATTTTACTATCAATATTTTTCAGATCCATAATAATACGATTGATGTCACGCACCAAATCCGGGAGCATGACCGGCCGTACCATGAAGCAATCATGGAACACGAAGCCTAATTAAAAATAATATTTTAAGAACTCGCAATCAATAAAAAAAAAACTAGATATTTTATTAAAGCAAAATTTGTGTGACACTAAACCAATATTTTTCCAATCTCCAAATTCCACAATGAACTGCCAATTAATAAAAGTGCGGAAGCTAATAAATAAAAGTGCGGAAGCGGTTTGACTCAATAAAATAAATAAAAATGCAAACGCCCTAGAGGTCCAAACACAAAGTCCCGACAACGCCGCAGAGTCCACTATAATGCTCCATGAAACTAACCTAAAAAATAACGTGGAATAAATCCATCAGCTGACGCGCTCAGTGAGTAGTTAAGCATGCTAAGGGTGATAATAAAAAGTGGCATACTTTTGAACGAACAAAATAAGGTTTCCAAAGAAGTGGCATAGTTTCAAGATTAAAAAGGGAGGTAGATAGTTCAACGAATATTATCAACAAAACAAATACTGAACAAATGGATCAACAGCTCAACAAATAATATCCATAAGATGAATAATGGATTAACGAATAGCAAGAACAATAATCAAATCACCACAATAATTATACCAAGCAATGAGTCCAAGAATATCCGAATGATGAACAACGATAACAAAGATAACAGAAGTATAAACCGGAGTGGGAACCATAATTACCAATTACCAAATGCCAAATATCAACTACCAAATATTTTCTCAGGGCTTAGCCCGTTGGATCCAATACCGTACTTAGAGTCACCACAGGATGGCGCCTGGGACCTTTTCCCTAAGCCGATCCGGAATAGGGTCACAGGGTATTCCACAAGTCTTTTCCCTATCCGTTGAGCACTAGAGTCACAGGGTATTTCACAAGTCTTTTCCCTAGTGGCCAAAGTCACCACGATATCTCACGGGTCTTTTCCTTGGACTTTAATAAATATAAACATAGTCCATGGTCCCAAACTCAAATAGAATCAACGGCGAACCGGAGTCACCTGACCGGCCAGGACTATTCCCCGTGTCGTTGCAGAGTCACAATAATATTTTGGAGCAACAAGAAAAATATGGGCAATCCAACAATCGAAAACATCATCAATAAACCTTGTATGCCAAAGGGTACGTCAATCGTCAATAACTATGAGAGTGACAAATAAGAACATCACTTATCGAATTACAACGAGTAAACGAATTGTCAAGAACAGATAGGCTCAAGGGGAATCCAAAAGAAGGGATCACATGCTTAACCACTCACCTCGATCGAAAAGTTAGATCACAAAAGTGAAATGCTTGAATACTCTTCTAGTCTGAAAAACAAAAGTGCACATATACGGAAATCAATGAAATGAAGAACTACTAGATTAGTTATCATCTAATTACTACTGCAATAACTATAGCTATATGCATATGTGCTGGTTACTAATATAATATACATACATGCACCCAGTCATGAACAGAACCTACCACGCCACCACAACTAACTATTAAACCCACGGCACACACAGCCAACACATGTACACAAGCTATATATAATAGTAGATTTTGTATTGAGAGCATAAATTACGAAGAAGAAAGTAAAAAGACAAGGAAAACACTAACCCAACTTCTCTTGTTCCTCCTGATCAGCCCCCGCGTGCTCTCTCTCTCTCTCTCTCTCTCTCTCTCTCTCTCTCTCTGCCGCACACTTTCTCTTTCCAAGCCCTAGGTCTCTCTATTAACGTGGAAATAATATACCCCTGTTTTCAATATGTTTCCTCATCCTAATAAACTGCCCACGTTCAAACTTAAAACTTATCTTGTCTAATTACACAATCAACCCAACATTATTCTTTACGTTAACTAATCACTTGCGGGGACCCATTCCCAGTTTAACCAAACTTAGGATTTTAAGCAATACCTGTAACTGATTCCAAAAATAATCAGCCCAACATATATATGCATATTTTTTTTTAGCAAGAAGTTTGAAAAGAAAAATGAAAGATTTAATTATTTGCGTAAAAAATATTATTATTATTATTATTTTTAACTGAAAAAGTGGGACATCACATCATCCCCCCCTTAAAAAGAATTTCGTCCTCGAAATTCAGAAAAGCAGTTAAACTAAAAATTAACACGACCAACTAATGAATTTAACCATGATATTTCTAGTAGATGCGATAAAACGAATTGCACCTATTGCTTAAAATCCTAAGTTTGGTTAAACTGGGAATGGGTCCCCGCAAGTGATTAGTTAACGTAAAGAATAATGTTGGGTTGATTGTGTAATTAGACAAGATAAGTTTTAAGTTTGAACGTGGGCAGTTTATTAGGATGAGGAAACATATTGAAAACAGGGGTATATTATTTCCACGTTAATAGAGAGACCTAGGGCTTGGAAAGAGAAAGTGTGCGGCAGAGAGAGAGAGAGAGAGAGAGAGCACGCGGGGGCTGATCAGGAGGAACAAGAGAAGTTGGGTTAGTGTTTTCCTTGTCTTTTTACTTTCTTCTTCGTAATTTATGCTCTCAATACAAAATCTACTATTATATATAGCTTGTGTACATGTGTTGGTTGTGTGTGCCATGGGTTTAATAGTTAGTTGTGGTGGCGTGGTAGGTTCTGTTCATGACTGGGTGCATATATGTATATTATATTAGTAACCAGCACATATGCATATAGCTATAGTTATTGCAGTAGTAATTAGATGATAACTAATCTAGTAGTTCTTCGTTTCATTGATTTCCGTATATGTGCACTTTTGTTTTTCAGACTAGAAGAGTATTCAAGCATTTCACTTTTGTGATCTAACTTTTCGATCGAGGTGAGTGGTTAAGCATGTGATCCCTTCTTTTGGATTCCCCTTGAGCCTATCTGTTCTTGACAATTCGTTTACTCGTTGTAATTCGATAAGTGATGTTCTTATTTGTCACTCTCATAGTTATTGACGATTGACGTACCCTTTGGCATACAAGGTTTATTGATGATGTTTTCGATTGTTGGATTGCCCATATTTTTCTTGTTGCTCCAAAATATTATTGTGACTCTGCAACGACACGGGGAATAGTCCTGGCCGGTCAGGTGACTCCGGTTCGCCGTTGATTCTATTTGAGTTTGGGACCATGGACTATGTTTATATTTATTAAAGTCCAAGGAAAAGACCCGTGATATATCGTGGTGACTTTGGCCACTAGGGAAAAGACTTGTGAAATACCCTGTGACTCTAGTGCTCAACGGATAGGGAAAAGACTTGTGGAATACCCTGTGACCCTATTCCGGATTGGCTTAGGGAAAAGGTCCCAGGCGCCATCCTGTGGTGACTCTAAGTACGGTGTTGGATCCAACGGGCTAAGCCCTGAGAAAATATTTGGCAGTTGATATTTGGCATTTGGTAATTGGTAATTATGGTTCCCACTCCGGTTTATACTTCTGTTATCTTTGTTATCGTTGTTCATCATTCGGATATTCTTGGACTCATTGCTTGGTATAATTATTGTGGTGATTTGATTATTGTTCTTGCTATTCGTTAATCCATTATTCATCTTATGGATATTATTTGTTGAGCTGTTGATCCATTTGTTCAGTATTTGTTTTGTTGATAATATTCGTTGAACTATCTACCTCCCTTTTTAATCTTGAAACTATGCCACTTCTTTGGAAACCTTATTTTGTTCGTTCAAAAGTATGCCACTTTTTATCATCACCCTTAGCATGCTTAACTACTCACTGAGCGCGTCAGCTGACAGATTTATTCCACGTTATTTTTCAGGTTAGTTTCATGGAGCATTATAGTGGACTCTGCGGCGTTGTCGGGACTTTGTGTTTGGACCTCTAGGGCGTTTGCATTTTTATTTATTTTATTGAGTCAAACCGCTTCCGCACTTTTATTTATTAGCTTCCTCACTTTTATTAATTGGCAGTTCATTGTGGAATTTGGAGATTGGAAAAATATTGGTTTAGTGTCACACAAATTTTGCTTTAATAAAATATCTAGTTTTTTTTTTATTGATTGCGAGTTCTTAAAATATTATTTTTAATTAGGCTTCGTGTTCCATGATTGCTTCATGGTACACGGCCGGTCATGCTCCCGGATTTGGTGCGTGACAATTGAACTCATCTAAATGATCTTTAACAGGTATACCTTCTCGCATACGAAACGTATAAAGACGTTGTTTAAGATATAACCTGTTGGTGAGCGACTTCGTCATATATATGCCTTCCAACTTCAGCCAAATTCCTGCTGCTGAAGTTTCTTCTTCCACCTCGCGAAGAACGTCATCTGCCAAACTCAATTGAATAGAACTCAGAGCTTTGGCATCCGTATCATCCCAATCTTCCTCTTTGATTCCAGAACTAGTCTTGCCTAACAAAACTTTGTGTAATCCTTGTTGGGTTAACAGAGCCTTCATCTTTACTCTCCAAAGACTGAAAGTGCTGCTCTGCCCATCAAACTTCGCAATCTCGAATTTAGCCGCCATAGCCACAATCGGAAACGAAACCCTAGTTTAGGCGCAAGGTTGGTGCCTTGATTAAGTCTGTTGTAACGAACGCTATGAATGCAAGCTAAGAACGAGAAATTGAAAACTAAACAAGAAATCACAAAGACACAAGATATACGTGGTTCCCCAAGATGGGTACGTCCACGGGCGAGGAGAGGGAGGATTCACTAACCAACGTGAAGAAGAGATACAAAGAGCCGGCTATAATCCGTAACTCTAGAAAGGCCACATATATGAAAGCCCAAAAAGATACTTTAGAAGTTCCCCAAAAGCCCTATTTATAATAGGCTACAAAAACGGGAACAACTTAATTAACCAATGTGGGACTAAGGAATACAAGGCATTCCTAACAAAGTCCAGGTGAGGCGACTTGAAACCAACCCAGCCTAGGCGAGAAAGGCGCACACCTGGAGAAAGTCAACCGTGCGACAAGGTGCACACCTGTTTCAATTTTCGTCACAGGCTTAGAATCAGTAATGGTCTAGGTTAAACTTACCTTCAGGCCTAGAAGATCGATCATCTCTCATCTCTCTCTGTTGATCACCCCCAGATGAAACAAGTTCAACAGTAACCTCGGCTTGAGTTGATCATCTCTCATCTCTTTTGATCGATCATCTCTCTATCTGACTTAAGGGTTTGTTTGTGGAAAGTGAACTTTTTTGTTTGACTTTCAAAGAGGACAATTACAGGACAATAAAAACAGAGGACAATTACAAGACAATAAAAACATGGGATAGACAGAGCACATTGTTTTTTACTGTGTCCCATCTCTTCGAAATTGACGTTTTTATGCCCGAATCCGAGTTTGTGTCTATGTTTGTGCCCGTATTCTTAGTGAGCACGCACTACAGGGAGTAAGGTCATTACACTTGCTACCCAGAGCTATGGTTATTTGTCAATTTATTGGTCATCCAAATATATGAAACATGGAAGGGAGAACAAGAAATCTGCGCAGCAGTTAAGAAATCTGTGCAGCAGTTCAATCATTAGACACGAACCATGCAAATAGTGATGTTTTTTCAAAGTTGAAGTTAGACAAAACTAAGAAGAAAGTGATTTGGGACTGATGAACGGGCAATTTGCAGTAGATGATCACAAGTTAATACGTTGCTGAGAAAGAGAATGCAATGATATCTGCCGAACGCCAAGAGGCCTTTGGCCCAACCACATTAAGAGTGCACTTAAATGCAAGGAGAAAGGAGGTGAGGAGTTCAACTACTATTTCAAGGTACTAATCTCACTATTCTAACAATAAAAGGCCAGAGGCAGATGGAATTCATTATACAGTTGCAACGGCAACAACCTCCGGCATGAGGGCTAGGTTTCCCCGGAAAAAAACTATGATAGCGGAACCCAAAATTTTAATATAATATCAGATGATTGATCTAAAAATTGTAATGTAACATCAGATAGTTGCTCTATAAATTGTAGAACTTTCCTTTTTTGCCGTTCAAAAGAAAGGAGAATCTGTAAGACTTTCATTCAGAAAATATCTACAGCTAAAACCTTCTCTTTCTTTTTCTTTTTTTATGCACGTCCCCTAACAAGGGTGTCCAACTGTAGTCCCCTCATCCCATATTCCCCACTAATTGCCAGGCCTAAACCCCGGAGATGGGGTTTGCAACCTCTAGGTGGTGTGAGGAATGTAGATTAACAGTTAAACGGAATTTACTTTTACTACTTGAGGTGTTGATCAAATTTGAATATTTAAGTTAGGTCTCAAACGGCCATTCAAATTGGAACTCTAATCTTTATCTTCTGTTTTTGTTTTTTGCATGACCATGGTTAACAAACGGAGCTACGATCAACATTCATACCTGGTCATTGAACAAGGATTGGGCATTGGATGCTCTAGAACTGGAGTAGAAACTTTTAAGCTTCTTCATGTCGCTAATTCTAAGATACCGTAGTTGAGGTATGATGAAGGAACTAGAATCAGCCGGTTCTTCTTCTTTTTCATTCTCGAAGAATATTGATTCAATATTTGGGCAGCCTTCTACATACAGTTTTTGCAGATGCTGTAGCCGGGGAATTATATTGGAAGGAACCAAATTCATCAATGTCTTACACTGTTGGACTTTCATGTCCCTTAATTTGAAGAAGGACACTGTATTTTTGTCGAGCCAAGGTGATTGCTTGTCCCAAATCTCAACTATGTTACCCAACCGATCCACTTCAAAAACCTCCAAGACGGGTAAAATAACCTGCAAAGTAATTTAGAGCACTATTCTGTCAGTAATTCTTCCATCAAAAGGTTGACCCCTGAAATTATATTAAGCACGACAAAGTCCAATCTAAATTTAGAGCAATAAACAACTCAAACAACTATCCAATCTCCCTCCATGCCAAACACTACAATTTAATAATATAAGTAAAGAGCTATAAAACTAAAGAACTCAATAACATGAGATATACATGAAAATAACTTAGGGTCAACAAACTCTAAGCATAAAATCATGGCCTAATCTACTCAATTTTTCATAAATCAAAAGGTTGGGCAAAAGGACTACAAATTAGAAATTACCGACTTTTACCCCAAATCGCACCTAACTCTACTCCTTGCCTAGCACCCCATGCCCCTTCTTGATTCCATGGACTCCTCGAGCAATACCATCTCAATCTCCGTTCTAGAACGGCTCCGGTATCATCCGGCCATGTAGATTCATAGGCAACAGTGTGAATTTAAAAGAGATGAATTTTTTTCTGAAAAACAAATCAACCTAGAGAGAATACATTGGATATTAGAGTATTTCTCTAGGATGATAAAAGATAATCAAATGCTCAATTTAGATCATCATAAAAGCATAGCACACAAGAGATATGAGTGAAATTGATTTTCTCTCTCTAGAGCGGGCAAATGCAAGAGTGCGTATCCCAAGACAGTGAAAAATATGCTTATATATGAGCTGGTACGAAACCTAGAGCTAGCCAATAAGAAAAAGACACGTTGGGGTGCTAGCGCGCTACTGGGGCGCTCTTAGCCTGCCAGCTGGCGCTAGCGTGCTGCAGAGGTGCTCGCATTCAAACTCAGGAATTAAAATTAAATAAAAAATCAAGAACACTTTGAATAGCGCCACCGGAGGGCCCTAGCACTCTTAGGGCACGTACAAGTGCTAGCACGCTACTAGGTTGCTCCGCTAGCACAGCATTCTGTTCATCTAATGCCTAAGAAAATTTCCTCTTTCAGACCAAGGCCAATCAAACACTCTAAATGCTTTAGAAAAAATTTCCTGCATTACCCATAAAACAAACCAAGAGAGCTAATGCCATGGAATTAAAAATCTGATTACTCAATAATAGTTTAGGCATACTAGAAAAGGTGCATGGAAAAACATTACGCTAAATGCATATGAATGCATACACCTCTTTCGAACATAATCTGAGCATCCTTCAAGACATGAGCTTCTCAACATTTCTAGCTTCATTCACCGGGCATAGTGTCTAGACAAGATTAAAAAAAAAAAAACTCTCTCCCAAACCCAAATGAAAAAAAAGAACAAAATAGATTCCAGTAGTTTTGACAAAATCCAGAAAACGCCAATCATACTAACAATCTCCCTCTTTGGCTTTTTGGGACAAAATCATTTAAACAACAAAACCAATACATGGAAACAAATCCTAACAAGTTTGAGAAACTTCTAAAAACTCGAACACACTAGGCAATGAAGTTTCCATGATAAATACCAAGATCTTGCAAAGGTAACTCATCCAAGAACAAGCATGCGTGGACAAGATATGATAGCTACATAATATAGCGCAACGAAAATAGAAACAATTAGTAAAGCTATCACATGCATGCAAAGCATAAAGCAACAAGATGAGCGTAGCTAAAGAAAATTACAAGATCAAGCATAGGATAAGCAATCCTAAACCTAGAGCAACTTCTCTCCAAGCTTTCAAACCAAAGAACTTCTCCCCATTTTTTATCACGGAAAGGCAAAAGGGCGGAACGAACACCCAAATGCTCCCCCTCACACCATGCAATGCTCATAAACCAAGCATTCAACCACATAAAGCAAGTGAGCATGCAACAAGATAAAAACACAAGCCAAAAGCAACTTTTAACGAGAACGAATAAATACCGCCCCTTACGCAATACCAACTCAATTGCGCACCCAAGTACAAAAATGCTCCCAAAAAAAAATGCATACGTCATACCCAAGCTTAATGAAGGAAAGCTCTTGAAAATTTTAGAACCAAGCATTGAAGACACAAAACACCTGTTAAGAACAACGCATATTATGAGTAAATCCTTAATCACACCATCAAACTTGATAGTGCTTTGTGATTTCTACTGATATACTACGTACCTACAAAGTAATTAAACAGGAAAAAATGTTGAGCACATTTCTACCAAAAAATATAGTAATAAGCCGAGTTAAAAAAAAAAAAACATTAGTGCTAAGGATAAAAAAACATAACATATTTATTAAGAAAGTAACTTACATAGAAAAAAATTAAATTGCTTGAATTGTCTTGCCGATCATGTCTAAGAACATGCACTACACAATATTAGGGCTGCTAAACGAACCAAACAGCTCAAGCCGAGCTCTAGCTTGGCTCAAATTTTGGCTTGTTCAAATTCGTTTATAAGAAATATAAGCCAAGCTCAATCACGTTTTTTCATTTGTATATGAATTTAAGCCAAGCTTGAGTATATGGGTGTTTGGCTCGATAGGTTCATGAACAAATGGGTCATTCCTTAAATAATAAACATATGGGGGTAGATTAATAAATATTCCAAAATATAATATAAGAGTCACGTTCAATATAGATATTTCACAAGTTTTACAGTACTATTGCCTCCAAATAGGAAACCTCCTAGGTAAGATATCGAAATTTAGAGCTACATTAATGAGTTTAAACTTAAGCTCAAACTTGAAACTCAAAACTTCATGACCCTAAGCTCATGCTTGGAAGCTCGAATTGGGCTTGAATATTTCACAAGTCAAGCCAAGCTTATCACGAACACAAAATTTCAAATGCAAGCCAAGCTTGAGCACTTAGTTCCAAAAAGTTTTCAAGCTCAAGTCAAGCTTGAACACTAATAACAAGGAGTCAAGCCTAGCCTGAACAATGCTTTGTTTGGCTCAGTTAGCACCCCTACACAATATTAGCAGTCTTGCACCCATTGCTTAAAATTGTTAAGTACAAAACATGTAGCCCTTGGTTTGGGCACTTTTGAATTTTGAATATTATATATTAGAGAGTTCTAAATAGTACGTGGGGGCTATTTTTGCATTAGACATCATTGTTCTAATATGTGAAATAAAAAGGTTAGAATGGAATGATATTCGAAATGTCTTAGAGTGATTAAAAGTAAAATTGTGAAGTGCAAATAAAAAGACAAAATGAAAGAAATGAACTTAAAACATAAATTTTGCTATAATATATATATATATATATATATATATATATATATATATATATATTCTAATAAGGGCGCCTTTACCGTATTACGGTAAGGGCTTCCCCTTTTCTTCCATTTTCTAATCAAATTTCGATGATCCGAGCCGCTCAATGTGTTCAGAACGTGATTTTAAGGGTACTCGCGAGATATCAACAAAAAAAAAGAAAGATCGGGAAGGGCTTGATTCGAGCAGTTTTTATTTGAACCGTTCAATAAAATACAAACAAAAATTGCTCAGATCAAGCCCTTTTCGGTCTTTTTTTTGCTAATTTCTTGAATGGTACCCGTAAAATCACATTCTGAACACATTGAGCGGCTCGGATCATCGCAAATTGGTCAGGAAAGGGACCTCCTTATTAGAAGTTTGGTGTGTGTGTGTGTGTATATATAATTATATATATATATAATTAACGAGTCTTTATGGAAAATAAATTTGCAAAAGAGAACTTTAATTTATTTAAGAAAGTAGACAAAGATAATAGGGATGTAAGTGTTATAAGAGAGAAAATGTGTATAATTTTTGAATAAAAATTGTCATGACCTTTATAATTTAGAATAAAATTGAAATTATTAAAAATTATAGTGGTGGTCTCTTTTGTCCCTCCACCACAAGGGGTTGGCTTGCCGTCAATGCGGCACTAAAGCCGAATGTTCAACTCATTGCTCAACCTAAGAGGACAATGATAAAGGTTACCTTTTCATTGAAAAGAGGTTGGGCACGAGCAGAAGAGCTTTCCATGGTTGTTCCCATCTTCTCCTTTTTGGCATAAAAGCTTTTGAGGTTCGGTAGATTTGTCAATTCCAGTTTCTTCAATTTACTGAACTTCACCTCACATATGATTTCATTTCCATCCTTTTGTCCTTCAAATCCAACTATTCCCTCCATGATTTCACAGGATCTTACTTCTAGTTTTTCCAAGTGGACAAGTTCTTTTGCGGTGGTTGGGGTGAAGAGATACTTTAATTCAAACTCTTCAATAGTTAGCACAGTCAACTTATTGGACAACCGAAAGGGATACACAGTTAACTGAATTCCTTTTAGTACTAGCACTTCAGCTTTGTCCACCAAAGAAATGAACTCATTTCTTAACTGAATCCCTTCTGCTTTCAACATGCATGTTCGAGTAGTACTTAGTTTTCTGTCCCAAGGATAAAATTCTGAACCCACTGATATCTTAAATCCCTTCAGGTTTGCGAATATTAGCTCATCATTTGGTAGTAGCTTGACATCTGGTATATGGATTTGTAAAGTGGTTAATTGCCCGTCATTCAATAACCGCCTTAGGTCCTCGAGGCTCACATTGTCTCTGTTGCTCGTGTCTTGTTGCTCGTCTATTGTGGCCTTCCATTCCGCAAATTCAAATGGAAAGTACAATTCCTCTAGGCCAGTCAAATTGGATATGACACCTCGTGGAATCACCCTGAGTTTGTCACAATCTTTGAGATCTAACACCCGTAAACTAGTCAATTGTCCGATCTCTGGTGGCAATGCCTCAATACGAGAACGCCGAATGCCAAGCACCTCAAGGTTACTCTTCAAGTGCTTAAGTACAGCGATATCTGCCAACTCGCATCCATCCAGATACAGCATCCGAAGCTTTGCCAGTTTTGCAAATGATGATGGGAGTCGCTGCATACACATTGTTGTAATCTCTAAAACTGAAAGTTGTGTCATCCCATTGAAAAAATTGTCTGGAAACTCAACATCTGAAAGTTTGCTATTCTCAACAATTAATGTGTGGAGTTGTGGATACACCAACCCACTGGGAAGCCTTTTAATATCTTTGAAAGCTAATGAGATTGCTGAGTACGATGGCGCATTCGTGGGAATCAGTGGCCATTGAGGGGCACCATGATCTATGAGAAATGCTTCATCCTGATCTCTTGCAATTGAGATACCCACATCTCTTATGACATCATGAATTCTAACAACATTTTCATGACTGCCGGTTGTCAACAAAGAAGCTGATTTGAGGGCATCAACCACTGTATGCATGGCATTTCTTGCTTCGTCAAGTGTAAATGGATTTTGAGCAAGCAAACTCCTAGCGATGCAAAGTCTCATCAATTCGTCAATCGGAATATCAGCATCCTCATGAAATAAACAACAGAGTAAGAAGCAGGATTGTGCATCTGAACGGGATTGTGTATCCGAGGACCGCGAATGGGATTGTGCATCTGGGGACCGTAACATATCGTAGCTCACATATAAGGAGGCCCAAACACTTGGGTCAACACCTTCAATTTGTGTGAACATGTGCCTCTCCAGCTTAACCAAAGCGTTCTTCCATGTGCGGTATGGCTTATCTTCCAATGCGGCTCCAATAGCATTTATGGCGACCGGCAAACCTTTGCATTTTCTACACACTTTTTGTGCTATGGAATCTATTTCTGGCCGAGACTCGATAGTTTTTCCCACCTTCTTCTTGAATAAGTCCATTGCTTCTGCCTCCGATAGCTCTCCAATTCGAAAATTTCTATCAGCTTTCATTGTGATTCTTAACAAATCTTCCTTTCGAGATGTTAACACAACTTTGCAGTCTTTTTTTTCATTTGTGCAAGGAATGCCTATTGCCTCCATTTTCACTTCTTTCCAAATATCATCCAATATGATGAGATATTTATCCCCGTTTGTGAATTTATTCCATAATTCAATAGCCCTTCTCTTTTGATCATTCGCCTCGGCCTTGAATTCAAAATTTAAGCTGTCAGCTAATTTTGATTGTACGTCCTTCACATTGAGATCCTTAGAGACAACTGCCATTGTAACTTGCTTAAAAGTTCCATCTTTTTGCATTTGTTTGGCCACCTCCTTGACTAATGTGGTCTTACCGACCCCACCTAGGCCAAATACACCAATCATGTTAACGTTTGAATCTTTTAATGCATCCATAATAACCTTGAAAATTGGTGCTCTAGAATCAAAGTTAACATAATTCTTGTTAGATAGAGATTCAAGTTCTGGAGGACGCGGCCTAGGGTGGGAAATTTGATTAAAATTGTTGTATTTAATAATGAGTCCATCAGCTTCCGCTATCTTCTCTTCTGCTTGTTTGCTAAAATTGTACTGCCACGTGATGTCAGGACGTGAGCATTCAGACGTGGAACATATGTTGGCCTTAGCAGTACTTTCCCTGATAAGTTGCTCAATATCATCTTTCAAACTGCTTGCGTCTGTTTGCCAGTGCGAAACATTAACCTCAATCTCATCACCGCGACCATTAGCCTTGCTAACTTTTCTTGTGATTGTTTCCCTACAATCGTCAAGATCTCTCAGTTTATCTTTCAGCTTCTGGAGGTTCTCCTTGTAGTGACTCCAAGGGTGGGAAATTTGATGATTAAAATCGTTGTATTTCACAATGAGTGCATCAGCATCCGCCATCTTCACTTCTGCCTGTTTGCTAAATTTGTATCGCCACACGATGTTAGGACATGAGCATGCAATACAAGATATGCTGGCCTTAGTAGTACTTTCTCCGATAAGTTGCTCAATATCAACTTTCAAACTGTCTGCGTCCATTTGCCAGTGCAAAAGACTAGCCTCAATCTCGTCATCGAGACCAATGGCCTCACTAACTTCTCTTGTGATTGTTTCCGTACAATCGCCAAGATCTCTCAATTTAACTTGTAGCTTCTGGAGGTTCTCCGTGTAGTGGCGAACATATTTCCATGCTTTGATCGCTTCGTCAAAGCCTAGACCTCCCAACTTCTCACATATGCATTGAGGAGTACACATTTTCAGCCAGGGGTTATTTCGTCTGATATTCCCAAAAGATGTTAAAGTGATGGCGATGCGATTCAAATTTGACAAGATAAAGCTCTTTGTATCTGCAGCAAAAAATGAAAATAAATTAGAAAGAAATTAAGGAAGATAAGAGCAATAACATATCACAAGCTAATTAACGAAAATACTTTCTTTCGACAACTCAAAGAGAGTAGAATATTCAACCTCTAGCTTTTCAAATTATTTTTTTTCCTGGAGACAATAGTTTCCCCACATTACGCCTCCACTCTGCTCTGCAGGTTTATTTTGATGGGAAATAGAGAGACTCAACTTCAGTCAATACACAAACAACTTAATTTCTCAAAAATACCTACACACTCAAACAATAGAATATTTCAACTCACTCACACATACATCAAAGTTGGAGGGGCAAACCCCCTCGGGGATCTCTTTCAAATTCAAAAAGAATTTTTCAAAAAATTCCCCTTAGATTCCCCCTACTTCCAACATTTCTCTCTATATCTCTCTCCACTTATTACCCCTACAATTTTTCAAAATTTTTTTCAAAAACCAAACCAAACAAGGCATGATCAATTTCCTTACACGCAAGAATGGCCCACTAGTGAATCAAGCTCTTCATTTCCAACATAATATATGTAAGGTAAAGGGGAGACACACATAGCTTACTTTTGCTGATCAAATGAAAAAAAACTAAGAAAAAATGGAACTCAGGTGTTGTTCCCCTAAGCATTTTCTGGATTTTTTTTCTTCTTTTGTCCTTATTTAAATTTTTTTTGTATTTGTTAGTTTTGCACCTCACTATTTTGATTTTTTTGATTCATCTTGTCAAGACGAATCCGAAAAATAAAAAATTATGACTTTTACCCATATATTTTGGAAATTAACCACTTTTAGCAACAAAAAAAAAAAGGCAAGAAAGTTGGCTTTTCTAGCTTAAAATTAGATATTCCCAAAAATATTTGGGTAAGATTCCACTCGTAGAAACGAATCAATGATCCACAAAAATTTTGCGAAAAACTAACGAATACGATATTTTTTTTGAATAAGGATAAAATTTCCAAAAAGTGCTAAAAGTTAAGAGAAATAGGGTCTCATTAATAATACATAAGTGGTGATTCTGTTGGGCAGTGTGAAGAACTGAGTCTTTCTAAATTTGCTGAAAATTTGGTTTGGGCAAGTTTGGAATTGGGCCGGGCGAAAAGGAAAAGGGAAGTTCGCCTGGGTGGGATTGAAAGTGGCCCGAGCAGTTTTGTAGCGTAGACAGGTTTCTTGCTCTCTTAATATTTTGCACGGGCGGTCGTGACTTCCACTTGGGCGGCCGTACGTGAAACAGACCTGTATTTAAACCCGGAAACAGGTTTTTTAGGGTTAGAACTTCATATTTTTTGAGAGAACAAACTGTTGTAGAGAGAGACCAGGAGAGTTTCCTCCATTGATATTCTAGTGAACTGGTGTGACTCCTGAGGAGTAAGCAAATTGCCGAACCTCGTATATCTATGTGTTCTCTTTCTTTCTCTATTTCTCTGGTTTGTTTTTTTGCGATTCATAGCATTCATGATCCTGAGAGTTTGTGTGTTGGTGTTTTTAAGACCGTAATTCAATGGGCTTTAATCCCACAAATTCTTTTTCTTTTTTTTATGTCAAAGAAAATTTCATTAACCATAAAAGTAAAAGATGATTGGTTCTTCGTTCTTATATATCCTTGGTATCTTAGTGGGATTTGGTTATGTTATGTAAAGTTAAGAAGTGGTCAATACGAAAACTTGTCAAAGAAAATACCCTATGGATTTGCTGATCGATGTTTATTAGGAGATGAATAATAATAGGGGGATTTAAATAATCATCTTCAGACCCAAACGAATATAAGTATTCATCCAAGACTTTTTGAACATTTATATTTTCATCCTGAATCTTTTATAATCCCGATAGTACCGTTATATAAGGCAAAATTGTGGGAGGGATTACGGAGGTCAACAGGATTATGAGTGGGATGGTTTTGAATCTTTTGATGACGAAATCGGCTCGGATTCATTCTTGGATTTCGTTCGAAATTTCCCCATGCACTTGCCTCCGAGATTGTTCATTTTTATTTTTTTTTTGTGATTCTTTATGTGAATCTTTTTGGCTGGGAAAGGTAGTAAGAACAGTGGTATTGGTTGGGAGGGGTTGGTGGTTTTACATTTCATGGTTTATTTAGGATTCTATGATTTTAGATTCCATGGTTTATTTAGGATTTCATGGGTTATTTGATTCTTCTGATTTGGGATTTGAGACATTTGATAACATATGTTATTTTATGGTCTCAAAAATATTTAATGGTTTATTCGGTTACAATTTCATGGTTTGTTTAATTCATAGTGTTACGTTGAAATTTATGAAATTCATGAAATCCTCAATTCATGGCTTATGTGTTGGAATTTACGAGAATTCATGAAAATCCTAAATAAACCATGAAATTCATAATTCATGGTTTATACCGTGAAATTTACGAAAATTCATAAAATTAAGAATTTGAAAAATTCATGAAATTAAAGAGAGAATTATTTAGAATATATCCATTAAGAATTTGAAAATTTGAGAATTCAAATTCTCCCATTCATATCCATTAATGATCCCATAATTTTAGGTTACTATAATTACTACAATCCCACTAATTTAGGAATAGAAATATATACATACATATGGATATTTTATTAAAAGGGTAAGATAGGTAATTCACCATCTGAAAAGATGAAAATATAACTGTTCAAAATGACCTGGATGAATGCTTACGTGGGATGAGATTTGAGAATGAATATTTAAAAACTCCATAATAATAAGCATGGTCATGATTCCCGTGTTTCATTGTGCATAGATATTATATTAAAAAAAATCAATCCAATAAAAAAAATTGTTGAAAGTGTGGGATTTTTAATCGTCGTTGTATTAGTAGTAGTTTTGTTAAGGTTATGAGTCACGACTGCTTAATTGGTAGCGGCCATCTAGTGCGCTACCGCTGTATCAAGAAAGGAGTGGTTGGGTTGGTTGGGGTATACGGAAAGGGATTGTTACAATGTGTATGGTGATTAGACAGTTAAGTGATGTTTTGAAAGTTAAATGCATTACAATATCGTTAGCATGGAATTATGACAATTTCATGAAAGAGGAAATTTGTGTGAGTAAGCTTGTGAGATTAGAGTTGTTATTGTGTGTATCAAAAATTTATATGTCAAGTTATTAACTTAGGCCCCGTTTGATAATGGGGATAAATAGATGGGATTCGCAAGGAGATAGGATTAGGATTAGGATTGAGATTGGAAATGAGATGGGATTATTAATGAGAATGGATTGATAATGAGTATGTTTGTTTGGGATGGGATTAGATGATGGGATTATTAACATCATGTTTGTTTGAGATGGGATTAGATGATAAGATTGGATTGATAGAAGAAATTGGTAATGAAAAGGGATTAGTAATGAGAAGGGGTTAGGATCGGACTACGAATACCAAGTCCCACGGGGTATTGCTAATACCTCCTAATCCCCGGATTCGGCATCCCAACGGACTAATAGTCCGAACCTTTTTTTGTTACCAAACAAAGTATTAATAATCCCATGGGATTATTACTCCGATCCCAACTCCCAAACCTATTATCAAACGGGGCCTTAAAGCTTTATTTGTACCCAACACTATTACCAATGTTGAAAACAGTAACACTTTTGGCAACTTACAAAAAAGTAGACCAAAAAAAGACTACTAAAAAACTAGAAGTGGGATAAAATGGTGTGCTCTTAACCCACACCAATTTATCTCCATAAGAAAGACAATGCATGCACGTACCAAATTCCCAATGCAACTATTTCAATTTCAAAGGGGTGATGTTCATCTTCCCAAAACCAGCTTTGCTCGGCCCGGTTGTCAAACGCACGGAACAGAGGTTAAACTTTCAAGAAGACTTCACCCATGATCGGTGAACATAGATCGATCACTGCTTCACCCACGGCAGTGTGGAGACTTCACCCACAGTGAAGACAGATTGAACAGCTGCAAGATTACGCCGGAGAAGACCAACAAGAGTCAAATGTTGCTCCCATTTCTTCTTTTTCTCTCTTTCCCCTCCATTTCCATTTTTTGTTTTTCCACTAGTGCGGTAGGCGGTGCCAGTGCTGGCCCCGATATTTGGGTTGCCCTAATCCAATCTTATGCTTTATTGCCCACTAACTATTAAATCATACAAAATATTCAAAAAAAAAAACATACAAGTTCAAAAAAAATTCAAAATAACATTGTTCTATTAGCTTGAATAACATCAAAATGTTAACCTTGGTTATAATGCTTTATGTCTAGCATGATCTGATTCAAAGAAAACAACTTCTCTTGCATTTTTTGAAGTAAAATTTTTAATTGAGTTATTGTATTTTACTTATCCAAAAACTCGGGACCTATTCAGCTAACCTTTTTATGTGGCTTTCTAGACTTTTTAGTTGATATATGCGAGGAGAATGACCTGTCTCAAAAAGTATAAAAAGTTTTAAAAAAAAAGTGCGCCAAAAGTGCTCTTAACGGCTTCTCATTTTAAATTGAGATCATAATCAATCTCTATTGTGAAATGGTAGTTCGAAGGTAAAAATAAAAATTGTGTTGGATAGATCTTTTGTACTTTTGGTTTCCTTATTGATGTACCCCTTCGAGCTTTAATATATAGTTTCTTTTGCCGAGCAAAAAAATAAAAAATAAGAATTGTGTTAGCTTGCTCGATTTATTTGAACTTTAACTTTTTTTGATCAAATGTAAGAACATATCACTTATACATCACTCTTGTGTTTGTTAAATTGAAAATTTCCAACAAAGTAATTTATTTTCAGCAATATTGTGGATTGAGAGGAAAATAATAAGAGGTAGAAAAAAATAGAGAAATAAAGATAATTTCCATATTATTGCAAATCAGAAAGAAAACAAAAAGAAGTAACAAAGGAAATAGAGGATGGAGGGCCACCTAAGAATCGAACTGGCTGCACCCGAAACTTACACAACTTGTAGAGACCAGCAACACCATGGAACTGTCTTGCGCCAGTACAGGAAACACTTTTATATTTATATCTAACTTTATTGTTATTTTTTTGGGGGTTGCCTCAGCCCGAGGATTGCTCAAGCCCCAGGACTTGCAGGGCTTACACCAAGGCCGACCCTGGGCGGTACAAACTGCCGGAAAACCAATGACAAGGCCGAAACTCACCAGTACTGTAGACACCCTATTCTGGACTATCTAGACCATTACGTCTGCGGTCTCTTTTTGTTACCCCAATGATGATAAACGGTCGAAAACTCTCCAAGGTCGATGGAAGGTCATAAGCTTTGAGTATTGAACCCTCCTCTTTCAACCCTTCTCGAATCCCTTCAAATCCTTCAAAATTCAGGGCCAGATATGCCTCAGCAAAGCCTTACTTGCATACGCCAGGTCCAAACTTGGCGTGCGCCATCCAACTGCCACGTGTCAGTCATCGACCATTGACTTAGTTGATCATGGCGCACGCCACCTTAAACCTGGCGCACGCCAGTCATGTCCAGTCAAGCCATCACTGTTCACCCACGTGCTCGGGACTTTTGTGGCCACCCTGACGTAGCCCACAGTCCCTGATGATTACTCTCGGCGGGCCGGCTCCCCTTCTCTCTTACACCCTCCATCAAGCCAAGTCCCATACATTTAATGCATGGGAGGCTCTTCTTCTTAACCTAACCAACCCTAACCCAACTGATTAAGGCTCTGCCTCAGTCCCTCTCTCCTTTATCAATACACCCCCCCCCCCCCCCCCCCCCCCCCCCCCCCCCCCCTTGCATTCATTTGCAAGGGGTTAACCACATTCAAGAAGCCCAAGCTTTGTCTCTTCTCTCTCTTGTTCTCTCTTCTCCATTGAAAGAGTAAGAGTGAGAGGGGTAGTTCACACAGCACCCCACTGTCCAGTCTCCACAAAGCCTCCATCTTCAACCCCCAAGGCTCAAACCATGCTTCCATCCCTTGCACCAAAGGTATACCACCTTTGCGTGGCTTTCTGTTTTCAGCCCCTGAGGGGATCCAGAAGGGTTCTGGCTAGTAACTGATACTAGTCCAGGCCCCTCTCTGGTAAAATAAATCCCTCGAAGGACCTAAGCCATGGCGCACGCCATCTCTATCATGCCGTACGCCACCTTTGGTTGTATGTGCACAGCTGGCGTGGGGATCATGAAGTGTCCATTTGTTGTTTATTTCCTTTCTGTCATCACCTTCTAGCATGATAATAACCAGTTTATTGTTTTCTGTATTCTAGAACTGTTCAAATGTAGCTTTCAATACTTGTATCTTTCTTGCTTTCAAGGCCACTGGGGTATTTCTGGTCATGTTCCAGAACCCAGATGATGTAAAGCCAAACACTGGTTGGCATGCAAACCCGGCGTATGGTCGCTATGAGGTGGCGTACGGCATGCATGGCACAGACCAATGCCTGGCCCTTACATCGCAATTCAATCCTGGCCTCTTATTCCTCCCCACTCTGTTTATGGGGTTTGCTTTGTTGTTCTCCTAGCTCTTAGCCTTCCTTTATGTCTGTACATGTACATAATCTATATTATCAACTGCGTGGTTTGTCCTGGGTGTGCACTGGTCCATTCCAGAGCCCAAAGGATTGAGAGTAGGAGCTGTGAGGAATCAGCAGAGTAGTGTACGCCAGCTTGAAGGTGGCGTGCGCAGGGTGTGCTGGCGTGCAGTGGCCTGGCCATTGCGTGCCAGCATGTCGCCTGCTCATGCACCCGACGGGCAGCGTACATCATCCCGTTGAACTTCTGGCAGTGCTTTTTCTCAATCTATGTACTTACATTTAATTCAGTTCAAGCAACCAAACTAGCATCCATAAACATTTTTGTCATATAAATTGCAAGCTTGTTACAGTTTTAATCCCTATTAACTCTTCCCCCGCCCTAACTGGCCAAAAATGATCAAAATGAGAGAAAAATGCAAATGTTTTAATAGAAATGCCCGAGTAGAGACCGATCTCCGGATTGGGCGAGAGGGGTGCCATAAAACCCTTCCCCTCTCGTAACCTGGCTCCCGAACCTCAGCTATTGAAGGTGACGACGGACCAGTCTACGCCTCTTCAAAATCAAATCAAACTTTTTTTCAAATCAAAGCAAAATGTAGCAAACGTTCTCGAGTTCGGTTCCTTGGGTGCCTCACCGCTAAAACCCGAGTGGCGACTCTGAATCGAAGCGTTTCGCCGTGCTATTTTTCAAGAGGGCTGCCCCCCAAACAAATTCTTACAAACCAAAATCGGGCGATTTTTGGGGCGTGTGCCCACAAGTACCATCCGGTAATGGTGGTATGCACCAAATAGTTTGACAAAATGGAATTGCACCTCTGATGTACCAGAATCTCTACAAAATGATACGTACCGGCTGGTACGGAACGATATTCACACCCTTGCATTGGAGTGAATATGGAGGTTTACCGACTTCATTATTAGTAGTTATAGGGTTCTTAATTTATTTGCTAGTAAAAAAGTTAAGACTAACTTTAAGGGATAACTTACCAACGTGTTTTGAAATGACAAGAGAAATATAAATGCAAGAATCTTTGGTGATAAATTTGGGTTGGTGCATGGAGTTAGTCTTCAAGATGCGATAGAGATTTAAGGTTTTTTAGGTGGTGATGTGTATTATATGTTTTTGTTATGATAAGTAGATGGTTATTAATGTTGTATTGGGAAGTGAGACAAAGGGCTAAGTACTTCTTTTTTTTTTTGAAAGGCACAAAAATTTCATTAATTTCTAAAATTGTAAAAAAGATAAGGGCTAAGTAGTTTGATTATTAGTTAAGAAGACACTACTAATTATTGAGGTTTGATTATTGATAAAGGCCGTAGATATGTGTATTTTTTTTTTTTTGAAAGGCAAAAAAATTATTAATCTTGAAAAATAAATTACGAAGATTAAAAATGAACGGAGATAGCTTCAAGCTGAAGGAGAGAAAACCCACAAGGGGAAACAACCACTCCAGTAATCATAAGCCAACACGGACCCTAAGGAAAAAATGACAAACCAAGTTGGCAAGAAGCCAACAGAAGAACACCTAAGGCCCAAAGCAAAAAACCAAAAGGGCACACCCAAAATCGAAGTTGGTAGATTTGTGTATTAGTAATTACTAAAGCCCTTGGCATATTCTTTTGGTTGCTTCATAAGATTTTGTTTAGACTTTAGCGTTATCATTGGTATCCGTCTTGAACTTTGCTTTAGGTGATTAGATTAGATTGTATTTATTGTAGAATTCTGGTTTTGCCACCATGTGATTGGATATATTAAATAGACTATGAAATTTGGGAGACTTGTTTGTTACATAAAAATTTAAAATTGTAATCCGAATTTGATAATTTGTTTGGATTCTCGTGAGGACTAATTTAAGAATGGTTCAACGGAACTGTTTGGAAGGTATGTTGTAAGAAGTGTGGTTGATTATTAAATTGATCAACAACAAGAGGTGATATGTTGGGCTGTAGGACTTGCGATATTGTGATAAATATCCATATATATGAGGATTAAGGGGGTGGATAGTAGAAATTTGGGTTTTTCTGTGAGACTAGTAGTATTAATTCTAGATGTCGAATACTTTTTTTCTTTTTGTAACCGAGAAATAGTCTTAGAGCCAAGTCACTAAATGGATCCGACTACGCAACCCAAACCTCTGGAGGATCTAGCGTGGCCATACCAGTCACGGCTCTCTACTTACTTTAGATTACTCATCCAGTGGAGAATCGAACCCGAGACTGAGGAATACTCCTAAAACTTAGGCATCTGCCCTAAATACTGGGGCAACTTGTGAGTGTGGATAGATGTTGAATACTTAGAGCTTTATTTGGGCTAGAATTATTTTGGATTCTTTCCATGACTGCTAATTCTACATTGACTGATGACTTGGTTAATTATCTTGTCTTCTATTTTCAGATAGTACTTCTATTAGGTGAACCTTGAACATAATTTCGGAGACATATTTATTGGTTTGCCGTTGGGCCGGGAGTGGTAAGATATGTTACAAAGGAGGGGGGAGGGGGGAAATCACATTGGGAGACGTCTATGTATGTCGGGAAATTGATTGTTGTGTTATACTATTAATAATGATGGAGTATATTATGGATGGAGAATAAATTCTTTACACCGCCGGTGTAAACATTTGTTTCCTTCAAATTAATTAAATTGCGCCACGTTGCAAAACAGTGGTCACAATCAATAAAATATGACGACGTGGCGCAATATAATTGATTTGGAGGAAACAAATGTTTACACCGGCGGTGTAAAAAATTTAATCTCTTATGGATGAGGCGTCTGTTTTGTTTAGCAATCTTATTTGAGGTAATAATTAAGATTTTATGTTTTTGTGCTTGGCAAGCTTGGATTATGGGGAAACTGTTGAAGCTGAGAGCTACCTGTCACGGCTGGATTAAACACACCATTGACAATGGGGAAGATACCTTCCTATGCACTGATAATTAGCACCCTTTAGGTGCGTTATATCAAAGCTTTGGGGAGGCAGCGGTGGCAAATAGAGGTCTTGCCTTGCATGCTAAAGTGGCTTCTATTATTGATCAAGGTGGATGGAATTGGCCAAGGCAAAGGAACAGAGCTATTTTGAACGTCATAAAGAATACTCCTGATAATTTTCTGCCTTCCATATATGAGTGTGACAAGGTGGTCTGGACCTTAACTGCAAATGGTTCCTTCTCTGTTAAATCTACTTGGGAGGCATGCAGACATCGATCTCCTATCCAACCTTGGCATTCCTAGGTCTGGTTCAATAAAGGTGTGCCACGATGGAGCTTTATTGAGTGGCTTGCTATCCTGGATAGGCTGTTCACTAGAGACAGATTAATTGGTTAGTTGGGGTGTAGCTGTGAGTTTTCAGTTTGTGTTGTGTTTGCATGGCATCGCGCATTCCTTGGTCTGGTTCAATCAAGGTATGTCACATTGGAGCTTTATTGAGTGGCTTGCTACTCTGGGCAGGCTATCCACTAGAGACAGATTGGTTAGTTGGGGTGTAGCTGTGAGTTTCTAGTGTGTGTTGTCTTTGCATGGCATCAAGTCTCATAATCGTCTATTTTTTTCGTGTGACTTCTCTGCTTACATATGGAAGCTAATTCTGGTCCGCAATGGCATCTATAAGGTTGTGTTGGCTCTATCTCAAGAACTTGATTGGGCTATGTAGCATCGTGCAGGTAAAGGGTTCCAGGATTACATCTATAAGTTGTCCTTGGCTGCTTCAATTTTTTTTCTTTGGGGAGAACAAAATTCTAGGATTTTCCAAGGCAGGTCCAGAGGTGTCCCTGAGGTTGTTCATGCTATTCTTGAAGCCATCCGAGCCAGGTTAAGCTCTTGGACCACAACGAAGTTTACTGTCTAGAATAGGGGACTGTTTGATGATTGACTTCTAGATAAGAGATTTATTTTTTCGGTTGAATCTGATGTATAGTTGAGCCAAGGGTATGTCCCTATAAATTTTTGTAGCTTTTTGCGATTGTTTGGTGAAATAAAATTTTTCCTTCCCAAAAAAAAAAAAAAAAAGTGATGTAGAACACGTGGAGGCCCAATTCCATAATCAGCAGGACCGAGCTACGCCTCAGAAGCCCAAATAGTGTTTAATTTCAGATTACCAAAATTGGCAAAATTTGGACGAGCTCGGAATAGGCCCAAACTTGGTGGGCTGACTTATTTTCGCGCTCCGGACAGTAGTCATAACCATAGGTTGATGATGAACGGTGCTTTTAGGCCTAATTCCTTCGTTTAAGCTTTTTATTGCGTTATTTTGCCGTTTTAGGAAAGATTTGTTTCGTTAATAATTCTTGGGCCGTAATTCCTTTTAAGTTTATTTTTTTTTGGGAAAGTCTTGTTTTTTTTTTTTTTTTTCCGTTTTCAGTTTTAGAAAAAACCGCAAATTGTGAGACTTTTTATTTTCCAAGTTTATTTTTAGGGTTTCTAGGGTTTCGGCTTATATAAGGGTTTGCAACCTAGAATTTATACAATTTTTATCAATAATATTGCAGAGATTCTCTCTTTTTTTCTTGTACGCAAGATTTGCTCGTTGTGACGAGTCATTTATCTCGTTTGGACTAATACGCTAACTAGTCTCTCGTAAATTTTGCTGCGTCAAGAAGCTTGGTATCCACTACTCACCAACATATCTTTGAATCTCGTCGGCGGCAAATCTCTGAGGCCGTGATGCCGGTGCATGATGGTGCTGCCTGAGGTGGACCAGATGGGGCATGTTCAGGGCTGCTTTGCTGTGACGCTGACCGAGGAAAAGGTCGTGGTGGTTGTGGCAGGGGTAGTTTTGGGTATGTCTTTGGGGTCGCTATGAGGCCGATTTAAGGGATAATTGCGGTTGTTTTGGGGGTCAGGGCTGATTTAGGGGTTATTGTGAGGTCGATTTTGGAGTTTGTTAAACAGCTAGGAGTGATTTGGGGTCTAATTTTGGGTTGTGAGGCTGATTTAGAGGTATTTGGGGCTAATTATGAGTTTTTTGGGGGGCTGTTTTTCTGGTTGATTTGGGGGGTTTTGTGAGGTTGATTTAGGAGAAAAACTTTGTGTTGTTATGGAGGCTCCGTACACTAAATTTTACGGAGCTCGTCCAAAATACTCTAGATTAAAAACCAATTTTTACGGTCAAAATTATTTTTTACCGATCAAAATTTGAAAACATATTTCAACTATTAATTGTCAAGATGAACGGGTGAGATTATACAGAACCGTTCCGTAAATAAGTTTCTCTCTTGTTTTAGGGGCACTTTGAGGCTGATTGAGTGCCGCTGTGGGGGCTGATTATGTGACGTCTAGGGGTTGTTTAGTGGCAGTAGTAGGTGCTGATCGTGTGAGAGCAATGACGGCTGCATTGGGCTGTTTGGGTGGTGTAAGTTGTGGAGTTGGCACTTTGCTTAACTGCATTTTCTTTTTCTTGTTTTTTCTTTTAAAATTGAAAAACATTAAAAGGCTGTGAGATAGGTTGAGAATTTGCAAGAAATAGTAGGAGTGTATTGTGCACTCACAGAGACTCTTTCAATACCTTTCTTTTCTTATTTTACAGTTTCATTCTTTAATTCTTGTGATGAATGAAATTTTTCTTTGCCGATAAAAATTTTCTTTGCCGATAATGAAAATGTTCATCGTTCTGTCTTGTGTTTGAACATGCATCATTTTCCCTAGCAATGTCTTGCAATCTTTACTTGGGCAAGTTATGTTCGGCGTGAAGTCAAGGCCGGCCCTGTGGCTAGGCCCACTAGGCGATGGCCTAGGGCCTCCCCAAAAAGCCCAAAAATTAGGGCCCCTCACCATATAGGTTAACATAGTATACTAGGAGTCTTTAGGTCAAACATTTGTACCCAAAACTAATTTAACTGAGTGAGGCCATTCAAAAACTAGGGCCCAAATGTTATTGTAAACCCAATTTGGCAATTCCTAAACTTTTACTCTTAAAAGAAAAAAAATACAGTAGAATTTTACACAGAAAAAAACCCAGTCGGTTTTCGTCACCGTAAAATTTCATCTCCTGCTTGTGGGTTGTGGCCTTAACCCTCAAATTCCAAATCAAAGCAAACCCACAAAATACTTTTAGCACTTGAAGAGGTAAAAACGCAATACAACATGCAAGAATCGATTTTCGTGGCAAGGAATATAGCTACCATTTAAATATGATATTGATTCGCTATTGCCTTGTCGGATTGCTTTCTTGCCTCTCGGAATCATCTTTTCATTCCTTGCAAGTTTTATATTTGCGATGATTTGTATGTTTTGAAAATATAACATTTCCAAATGTGAAGGGCCCCAAATTAGTTGGTCACCTAAGGCCCCGGAAAACTCAGGGCCGGGCCTGAGGTTGTGAAGCCTGATGCTTTGTGTTTTTGATAAGTGAAGCCTGATGCTGTTTTCTGCGTTTTCTGAAAATCCCGTCAGGACAGAATTGCGGGCCGTCCGCAGTGCACAGAAAACTGGGAGGTCCTAGAATATCTCGCTCAGGTGGTCGTGAGTTCCACCCGGGCAGTCCGTACGCGAGATAGAATGTATTTAAGCCCCAAAACAGATTTTTAGAGTCAAAACTTCATATTTTTTAGAGGAAAAGTTGTTGTACTTGAAGAGAGAAACTAGGAGAGTTTCCTCCATTGATTCTAGTGGACTATTGTGGCTCCGAAGGAGTAGGTAAGTTGTCGAATCTCATATATCTGTGTGTTCTCTTTCTCTTTCTCTAGTTTGTGTTAGGGGTGCAGACAACCTTTTGAATGGGATCCGACCTACTCCCTCCATTTCAAATTGAAAGTAATGATAGTCCTTTTCCAAAAATGGATGGAAAAATTTGTTAGTTTTTCAAAAATGTCCCTCATAAGTGAATATAAGTGTTGTAGAGTAGGTAGAATATAGGGGTAATGGTAGAAATGATTAGTATTATAGGTGTAATTATTGCATGTCCCATTAAATAGTTGGAATCCCCAAGAAGGACTCTCAATTTGGAACGGATGGAGTATTTTACACTGCATTTTGTATATAATTAGGTTAATGCCTTTTTCGAGAAAAACAAGGAGAGGCAAGAGAAAATGCAAGTCTCTCAGAGAGATTGCGAGAAGATTTGTACTCTTGATTCGATTTCATAGTGGGCTGGTGTGGCTCCCGTGGTTTTTCCTCACGTTGAGGTTTTCCATGTATATCTTGTGTTCTTTCTTCCTTTTTTCGTTACGCACTATTATTTATGTTTGCTTGCAATTTCTGTGATCATAGTTTCCAAGATCCGTAGAGCGTTGTGAGTTGAACAAGGAGTTCAATTCCTAACAGTTTGTTTTTCTGTGATTTATAACATCCAAAATCCTGAGAGTTTGTGTGTTGATGAGTTTGAACGCGTAGTTCAATCATCTTCAATCCTAACAAGTTAGTGGTTTGATTCTTTAAAGTTTGAACCATCATCTTACAAGTATTAAAAATCTTTTAAACCTTGCAAGTTCTACCATAGTTTACTTTCTTTTCCTTTTCTGTTTAGGGGGCACGCACTTGTATAAAAAAGAAGAAGATCTGTTTATAACCAATTACGTAGAATCAAATGAAACCGAGCCGCGTTGAAGGCATACCTCTTGTCGCAAGCATAAAATGAATAGGAAACTCGAGTTTTGAATGCAGAGAGTGAGATGATCGGCTTGAATTAGAAGCTGCAAACATATATAATTTTATATTTATTAACGAATATCACCCACTGGAACAAAATCAATCCCATTATAAGGAACTCTATACAAAGGCAACCCATCTATTAGGATCAATTATTACCTTTAGGTCTCGTTCAGTTGCCAGGAAAGTACAGGAAAGGATAGGAAAATCAATTTTTCCATAACTTTCCTAGTGTTCAGTTGGCAGGAAAATTCTAGGACTTTCCAATTTAAGTTTTCCTGCAGGAATTACTTTCATGCAAAAGTGATCCTGCAAAAAACACAGGATTTTGCGTTGCGGGAAAATGAAAATGAGTGAACACTCACAAAATTTTCCCGAAAGTTTCTTTTTCCTGACAAATGAACAACTAAACCTTAATTTTTATTGCAAAATTCTTTTGTCAAATGAACACTCACAGAAAAATAATTTTTTTTTTCTTTTACTTTACCTCACTTCACTTTTTCTAGGAACCAATTTCCCACACAACTTTCTCGACAACTGAACAGAGCCTTATTGCAGGAGACTTATTTTCCTTCCAATTTGGTTGTTTCCGTTTCCTATACGTATGGTTGTATTCTTCCATTGAAACTTAAGAAAATAAAAACAATTTATTCAGTTGTTATCAATATTTCGTCACCACACTTGATGATCATAATGCCCCACTAGTTCTGGGAAAGAAACTCAAAATAGCAAATTATCCATAGGGGCCATGGACGGTATAGATCAACATAAAAATTACAAAAATTGACGGTATATCTACAAATTTGATAAATCCATCACCTAACATGTATTTGAATGATGATAAATTATCAAACTGAAACGATAAATTATCAATTCAAAAAAAGATGGTAAATTAATGGTTAGTAATCAGAAAGAGTAAATTAGAGGCAGCACAAACAACGCCTATAGTCTGAACTCAGAAATGATAACACTTAAAATAACGCTAGTGTAGGAAAACTTGAAACAGTAAAGGCAGCATACACTTAGGCTCCGTTCAGTTGTCGAGAAAGTTGTGTGGGAAATTGATTCCCAGAAAAAGTGAAGTGATGTGAAGTAAAAGAAAAAGAAAATTATTTTCCTGTGAGTGTTCATTTGACAAAAGAATTTTGCAAGAAAAATTAAGGTTTAGTTGTTCATTTGTCAGGAAAAAGAAACTTTTGGGAAAATTTTGTGAGTGTTCACTCATTTTCCTTTTCCCGCGACGCAAAATCCTGTGTTTTTTGCAGGATCACTTTTGCAGGAAAGTAATTCCTGCAGGAAAACTTAAATTGGTAAGTCCTAGAATTTTCCTACCAACTGAACACTAGGAAAGTTATGGAAAAATTGATATTCCCATCCTTTCCTGTACTTTCCTGGCAACTGAACGGAGCCTAAGATCATTAGAAGTGATCGGGATCTCAAACATTAGACCCTCTCTTTTTCTTCTTTTGTATTTTTTTTTATTGTCACCTATTTGACCTTTGAGCAACAATGTCATGTAAAAGAAAGTTGAGTTTCTGCGGAAGAATAAAAACTAGAACCACAAGTTAGGTATCTAATGATGAACTAAAGAGATCAAACACCATTTCTTCCCTCCGAATTCGTTTGTTTGCCTCAAAGATTGTCTTTATGAGTCAACTTACTAGCAATTAATCTTATTTGGTAGATCTGAATTAATTTTATTGGAAGAAGTTCAATAGGGTGATTCTACAATACAAACTATTTTAGAGGCACATATTTCAAAATTTGACAAATAAATTGAGACAGAAAGAATATTTTCTAAGCAATTCAAGTAGTAAAAAAAAATTGTTTTTGCCATTAAAAAAAACAATTAGTGTAATTTATTAAATTAAGAGCAACTTTGCTTCTAACTCACCCGTACATTTTAGAATAAATAAACACTAGCTATGTTACCCACCGCTCCAGCTGACTTGTTAACCATTAGTCTAATCACGTGGCTCAAAAGGTTAATCTCAAGTTATACAGTAGCTGCCCGCAAATCCTTGTATAAAATTTCATCTTTTTCCAATTAATCAACAGTATAAAGTAGTCCATTAACAGGCCTAGGTGGGTGGTAGTTGAGAGTTGACATTAATCAAGGTGGTACTTGGCAAGTGGAGGAAAAATCATGATCAGAGCTAATAATCAACAGATATTCTCAACGAAAGTTAAACAATGAACGACTCAGATTATATTATAGGCACGGAACAGGATGGGTGCAGAAAAGACCTCAAGCTTCCGACTAAGTGACTGTGTTCCGATTATTTTTTCCTTTTGTTTTTTTAGCTGATTCCCATATTGTTCTTAGTAGAGAATGGAAATCATATTCCGAGCAATTTTTTTTTTTTTTTTTTTGGGTAGGTCTTTAGCCTTTGACAAATAAATTAGCAATATTTTTTTTTCAACTTCGAACTACGACTTCATTAAATACGATCGAGAATTACACTGATGAAATAAACAAAAGTAGTCACCTGAAGTGAGAACAAGTAAACCCTTTCAATGCTTTCATCGATATCAACTAGTCTTTTAGCATATTAATTGTTGGGATCTGAAAGGCTAACATTGAGCAAGTAATTTATCTGGGAACCGAGAAATTGAATACTTTCCAAACTACTCATAAAAACAGTACCATCATCTCAACAATATATAGAAAGATTTTGTTCTACACACACACACACTTCAATGGAAATGAATTTAATGTGAGCTAGCTATATGTAACATGCATCACCAAAAGGGTAAATGTTCATAGAATATATACCTGAATAAATTAGTTTGTGAAGATTCGAAGATAGGAGCCAGACCACGGGAAATCGCAAACTCAAGCTTGAGTGGTAGAGTAGATGGATGGATGGATTGACTGGACAGGTGGAAACACTAGGCCCTTAAAGATCTACTTTGGGTAACCAATGAGCTCCCCTGAGGATCTCTTTTTGTCTTTGTGATTGGTATCGCTTTTGATCGATATGTGGACTTTCGTCAATCGTCACTATAGCTCCGATACCATGAATGAACTTAGGAATTCTGTGTAATTTGATCTAATTAAGAACAGAGAAAAACAAATCAAGAAGAGGAGAGAGAAGGAAAGGAAAAACTTTGAGAGAGGAAGGGAAGAATTCGATTGCAAATAGAAGATTACAGCTGTTATAAACACTAAATATTTGGGAAAATTTCTCTTATATCCCTTCGACTTTAAGCGAAAATTCAATTTGGTCCTTCACCTTTCAATTTGGACAAATAAATACTTCTAGTTTCGAATTTGTTTCAATGTCATCCCTCTGTCAGCTTCCGTTAATGTTTTGGCTGGAAATTGATCATGTGCCCAGCACATGACCAATTTTGAGGGGTATATTTGTCCATTCACGTCTCTTTCTTCCAGACATTATTCCCCTCTAATTTCCCAAAATCCCTGTCTCTCTCTCATCTCCCATGTCACCACCACCAGAAACTCAGATCACCACAAGCCACCAGCTATCATCACCCGAAACCACCAAAAACCATCAGCCACTACACTAACCACCAGAAACCACCTCAAATAACCACCAACCGCCACCACTCCCACCGCAATCACTGCGAAACACCACCACCCGTTTCACTACCACCATCATTCAACACCACCAATCAGCGCCAGCACAAACCTGAATTCAAACTCCCAAACACTCCAATTTTGAATTTTAGAACCCCATTGTAGAAACCCCTAAATTCGAAATTAAAACCCTAACCTCAAACCCCCAATTTGGAAACCCCAATTTCGGATTTCAATCCCCCAATTCGGAATCCCCAATTTCAGAATTCAAACCCCAATTCAAATCGTATGAGAACCAAGCCCTTACCTCAATATATCGTGTCGCCATCCACAACCCCAACCACTACTCGTCACCATCATAAACCTCCACCGCCGTACATCAGTCACAGAGGAGAGGGGGGATTTCGGATTCTCCAAACCTAAGAACCTTAGAATCGCGCAGAAAATCCGAATAAGAGGGAGATTGATGGGTGAAATTTATTTGAGAGAGGAAAATCTGAGAGAGAGAGAGAGAGAGAGAGAGAGAGAGAGGGTTTTCTTCTTCGTTAGGTGGTGGCCGGTGGGAGATGGGAGAGGAGAGAGACGGGAATTTTCAGATATCAGAGGGGAATAATGGTTGGAAGAAAGAGACATGAATGGACAAATATACCCCTCAAAATTGGTCATGTGCTGGGCACATGATCAATTTCCATCTAAAACGTTAACGGAAGCCAACGGAGGGTTGACATTGAAACAAATTCGAAACTAGAAGTATTTATTTGTCTAAATTGAAAGGTGAAGGACCAAATTGAATTTTCGCTTAAAGTCGAAGGGATATAAAGGAAAATTTCTCTATAGGTACACTACATTGTTACACTGCATGTTATGTGAGGTCTAATTTGCATTTCTCTAAAATTTAAAAGAGGTCTAATTCGCATTTCACTAAAATTTAAAAAAATATTCATAAATTTTAAAATATTTTTCATGGGGCCATGTAAACCTTGAACACCTCATCTTGTTTGACACCTTTCACACGTGGGAACAAAACAGCTCTAACCTCCACCAATTCAAACATCAATTTATTTTTTTAATTCATTAAGCTTGATATACTCTATTTTAGGAGACTTAAGGAGTAGAATAGGAGTATACGGGAGACACCAACTACACGATCTGCACTTCACTTCACTTGCAAACCTCATCCTATTTAACTGCGGTTACGTACACACTATTTTTTTGAATTATTGATGTAAAATACTAGTATAGGCTCAGTTGTTGCCATAATTACAACGATACCACTCCGTACATGCTCCACGCTATTCCAAAAGTTCTTTTCCATTTTCTTTATCTTTTTAGCTTTCCTCTTGTTATATGGAGAAGAAAAATGGTCCCTAGTAATTTTTGAGTGGAAGCATAATGATAACAATTTTGTGCACCTTCACCTCTTATAATAGTTACCTTACACACATTTGTGAGGTATGTTGTGGGTCTTCCTACAATAATCGGAAACCGTGAATTTTGTAAAATTTCATTTCTTAATTAGGAAGCCCCATAAATATTAAGCTCAATTGCATATTGGTAATTAAATTAATCGAAGAAAATTCAATAATGCTCTATTTAGTTCTAGACTCAATAGTTGGATTTTGCATATCAAATTCATTACCGATATCCGATTAAGTGAAATTTTTGCAGAACTCTTATCAAATCATTTTGAATGATGGGGCAAAATACTACTACTTAGGTTTGTTTTTGCTTAATATTTCTGGAGAATTATTATTTGTCTTCATTCAATATATTTTTGCATTTGTTAATTTTGCGTCAATTTTCATGGATTTGTTGGTTCATCTCAACCAAAGAATTATTCAAAATATCTTCGCATTTCATATCTTTGCATCAATTTTTGATAGGTTATTAGTTCGTCTCTACAAGAAGAATCCATACAACAAAAAATTATGACTCAAAATTAAAATTTTATTGAATAAAGACAGAATGATTCAAAAACATGCATGTTTTGGATTTTGTTGTCTTTATTAAAAAAATTAGTTTCGAATATAATATTTTACTTTTTAGATTCCTCTCATTAACATAAATCAATAATCTACAAAATATTGATGCAAAACTAACTACTACAAAAATATTTTGAGTAAAAACAGAAAAATAATTCGAACGAGTTATTAAGCCAAACCACCAATATTTTTTTGGCAACTTCGAACTACTACTTTAATACGATCGAGAATTACACTGTTGATTAATAAACAAGAGTCTCCAGTGAGAACGCAAGTGACCCTTTTCATCGATACATATCAACTGGTCTTTTACTAGCATATTGTTGGTTTCGGATCCAGGGCCGGCTTATAGGCAAGGCCGGGGAAGCCGGCGCTTCCGACCCCCGAAAAAAATTAAAAACGAGGGCCCCTAAATTTTTAGGATCCCTATATATATATATATGGTCCAAAAAAAATTGCATTTACCTCCTTTATACAAAATAGGCCAAATTAAAATTTAGAAGCCACAAAATAGGTCCAAATTGGGGAATTACTCATTAGAAACACTAAGATGTTAAAAGAGAAAAAGAAAATAAGACGTATTCCATAGCAAATACATATTCTTTATTTATTTGTTTCGAATTTGCTATTTGATTTCTTTTAATACTACTCCCTTTATCCCAATTTATTTGTCCAATTTGGGAAATACAATTTTTTAAGAGAACATAATCATTGCACCAATAAATGATCAACTTTCGAAAAGTTATCCTCTAAACTTTTTTTAAAAAATTACTTTAGTTCAAATGGTAAGGGACAAAAATGAAATTTTGTAGCTTTTGGTCCCTTGATTTTTTAAAGTGGACAAATATTTCGGGACAAGTAAAAGTCAAAAAGTAGATAAATAAATTGGGACGGATGGAGTAAAAAAATGCATGACGGCCTCATTTTCAAAACGCGCTTCTGGCCCCCGAAAGTCATGAGCCGGCCCTGTTCGGATCCTCTGTGAGAATTGCCCTTCGCATATTGTTGGGATCTGAAAGGCTAAAATCGAGCAAGTAATTTCTCTAGGAACCTAGAGGCTTATTTACCTTTTTGGTTTCCAAAATATTAGTGTGGGCTCCCCGCACCGCCGACGGCGCGCGCCCGAAAAAAAAGAGAGAGTCGCCACCCGGATTTTTGAGATGACTGATCCGAAAAACCGAGAGCCCGATTTGAAAAGAAAGGCTTTTGGTCTTGCGAAAACGTTGAGATTTTGGGTTCGGGAGTCACGTTACGAACGGAGAAGGTTTCGTTGGAAAAGCACCCCATTCGCTCGGCAAAGCCGGTCTCTACTAAACCTTTCGAAAGAGGGGATTTGAAATATTTTTCGGAAAAACCAAACTCTTTAAATAAGCAAGTAAAGGGAAAGGGGACAAGGGCAATAAGTCACGTAGGCGTGCTCGTGGTGTCAGCTGTACAATGATGATAAAGATGATGCAAGATGAGAGAAACGTTTATTCAAAACTGTCTGGATCACAGTGTCCTTGTACGTGGCGTTTCGTAATACCACGCACGGTTTTACAAAACGCCGCGCGGGGTTCCTCTACATTGTCAGGTTTTATGAAACTTCAGAACGCCACCCGGCGTCTTGGATAGAGCGCACGGGGTTTCAATGCCAACATCAGAAAAACATTTGGGTTATCAAATGGTTCTGAAAAGTACCATCCTTTCAGGCTATGGGCGGGAAAGAGGTTTTTGAACTTCTGATCTTTCGGAATAGCCCCAAAAATGCTTCATTTTCCTAGAAAAAGGGAGAAAAGCCATGTATGGCTTGTAGATATGATCTGTTTTTGGGAAAATATCAAAACCTGATATTTCAATAAAAGACTTATCAGAGGATAACGATGATCTAGATGGTTTGAGCGAAGC
The DNA here is from genome assembly GCA_019656295.1 of Rhododendron mucronatum var. ripense. Lineage (NCBI taxonomy): Eukaryota > Viridiplantae > Streptophyta > Magnoliopsida > Ericales > Ericaceae > Rhododendron > Rhododendron mucronatum. The sequence continues at coordinate 133,127 of BPLT01000109.1, forward strand.
AAACAGTAAACCTAAAATGCCGTGCGTTTGAGAAGGATACGTAGCGCGACGGACCAAAACACCGCGCGGTGCATCCTCTTTGGCACAGAGATCTGTTTTTGTTCTAAAAATAATTTTTAAGTCAGGATCTGACCCAAAAGGGGGGGTCGATCCTGACTACAGTGAGGTTCCCCAAGGGATATGGACAAGGCCTACCCCAAGGAAACTAGTTTGTACCTTTAATCCTTGAGCTTGGATGAAAATGGATGTCTTCGAGGGAGTTTGGATGACAATGGCCAAGGAGGAAAAGAACGGATATGGTTGGATGGAAGAGGTGGTTTGGGAGTGAGAGGCCTTGAAGTGAGTAAAAGAACTTGCTTCAATTGTGAGGGAAAAGATGAAGGATTTTGAGGAAGAAAAGGGGTTTGAGAATGTTTTTGGGAGCACTTTCTCAAGGCTTGGGAATGAGGAGTGGGGGTGAAAGCATGATGAGAGAGAAAGAAAATTTAGGGTCCCTTTCTCTTGAGTGGAGGGTTATATTTATAGACAAAAGCCAAGGATTTTGAATTTCAAATGGTAGAGGTCTTTTCTGGGCGGGCCAGAAGTGCCCTTTCAGCTGAGTTAGCTTGTAGGAGTGGTTCAAGTGGGCGTAGCCGACGGCTAGCCGAGCCAGTCAAAACTTTTTCCAAAATGCCGTGCGGTTGACCTCATGACCTCGTGCGGCGTAATGAAATCTATTATGCCGTACGGTGTAGAGATGTGTCGTGAAGTACTTAAGGGTCCAGTCCTGGACTTTTGGGCTTGCTCTGGGCTTTCGGCTCTGGGCTTTTGATTTGGCTCTGGGCCTTTTGGTTTTGTTCTGAGCTTTTGGCTCTGGGCTTTTGATTTATTTTGGGAGAGTCCCATGTCCAAGCTCTCGGAGGTATTTGGTTCCTTTGTTTCATCATCGGGAATTTAAGAGTACTTTCGAGGCCCGGATTGGGGTGTCTACAATTAGCAAGTGGCCAATTTCATCCTCAATCTAAACATTTGTCCAATTTCGTCCTAACATTTAAAATACATGTCAATTTGGTCCCCACTTCTAATGGCATCTCTCTTGTCTGGTAAAATGGAGGGCATCTGTGATATTTGACCCCATACACTACAACAAAATGGAAAAAAAACTAAAAAAAAACCCCATCAGTGGCCTTCCAATATCGATCTGAAGAAAGAGGAGGTGGGAAAGGGAGATTCTAACAGGAAAGGAGAGGCACTCTCAATTAACAACGCTCTTCGTAGACAATCTCCCCTCGGATATTATAAAGATTTGGATCTACACAACTTATTTTTAAGAAGTCTTTGGTCTAGCAGAATCAAGGTGTGCACTTAGATATTTGGAGTAAGGAGGTCGGAAGTTCAACTTCTCTAATATTCTAATTTAACTATTCTAAGAATACTAAATTTCACCGAGAAAAAAAAACTGTAAAAGATACAAAAATAAGATGAAATAAACAAGTTAGGCAAAATAAAATCACTTTGAAAAGTGTCTTTACGGCAGCAGGGAATTTGAATATAGTTGTTGGAGTTTAAAATCCTATCCACGTAGAAACCCAAGTTTTCCACCACCAATAATTGTGGGTTTCACCGTGCGTATATAGAAAATTTTGAATCGTTTATTTTGTAAGGCTCACAAATTAGTATATTATCACAAAAAGATAAGCTTTTATCGGACATGAATAGGTATTAAAAATTAAATTTTGGATTTATAAAATTGACAGAAGATAAGTTTAAAGTTAAATTATCCATGTCCGACTATTTTATAAACTAAAATTTAATTTTTAATGTAACTATCGATATCCAATAAACATGGTTTTTTACGTGAATGTACTACTTTGCGAGCCAAGATGAACGGTTCAGATTATTGAAAAAATTATACGGTGGAGCCCGCCATAGGTGATGAAAACCCACCAAAGGTACAATTGTTGTCATTCCTTTGAATTTGCATAATTACAATACAATTTCCTAAAATAGCGTTGCTATTGTGCATTGCAGGATCCCTCGCAACATAAACATTTTGGATCGGAGGAGATTTGAGGTCCAACTTTACTCCTGACCCCCACTTTTAATTTGCCCTCAACGCTAATTTCAGGATAGTCTCTATAATAGGTTATACGATGTAGATGGGTCGTGCTGTTGGACGATCTGTATTGTGTTGAGTCGAGTCATGCCATTGAGACGATCTGTAACTATTTTGAGATAGCATTTAGAGTGTATGAATCCCTTGAATCTTTTGGGGACTATCTTAAGGGATTGCAACCCTTAACAATCTCTGACGATAGTCTTGTATTTATGTTGAATAGTTACTCTTACGACAATTCTTTTAGGGGGATACGATCGACAAGAAGAGATTGCATCTGATAAAATGGGAGAGTATAACGAAGAAAAAGGAAGCTGGGGGTTTAGGGGTGAGAAGGCTACTACAACAGAACGTAGCTTTGCTTGCTAAATGGTGGTGGAGGTTTAGTCAGGACAATGAATCTTTGTGGGTGAAGGTGGTAAGGTCGAAATACAAATTGGATCAGAGGAGTTGGCTTCCGGAATACCCAACAAGAGGCTCCGTTTCAACTGTTTGGAATGATATATGTGCGGTGGGTGATCCTAGTTCGAGTATAGGTGGGATTGTGAAAGAGGGTTTCAAAATTAAAGTTTAATCGGGCAACAATACTTACTTTTGGAACCACAGTTGGTTAGGACCGTACACTCTCAAAGAGGAGTTTCCAGAATTGTTCATGTTATCCTCTCAAAAAGATGATGTGATTAGCAACATTTGGGGAGGGGTGGAAGATGGAAACTGGGGACTGATTTTTAAAAGAAGGCTACGTGATAGGGAGAATCAACAGCTGGGGGCATTGATACAAAGATTGCAATCCTATGCAATGGATCCGTCCAAGCCTGACTCTTTGCTATGGAAGTGGACGGAGGACAAGAGGTTTTCAGTAAGGTCAGTGTACGAACAATGGGAGTCGTTATCTCTGGATCGGAACTTAGTTCTAGGTTCGGTTTGGAAGAATTTATGCCCCCCTAAGGTGGAAATCTTGGCTTGGATGGTTATTCAGGAAAGGGTGGCCACAAGGTCGGTTCTACTAAGTAAGAACATTGTGTTGAACGATCAATCATGCCCGTTGTGCTCGCTGCATCTGGAATCGCCTAATCATTTATTCCTCCATTGTAAGTTCTCTTGGTCTGTTTGGTCTCAAATTTAGTTTGGTGACATTTTTTCTGGGTTTGTCCATCCTCGATAGCCGGAATGGCGAGTTGGTGGTTTGATTCTACCTTCCGCAACCTAGAAAAACACATTTGGGAAGCTTGTTTCTATGCGACAATCTGGACAATTTGGATTATGCGGAATAAGCTTATATTTCAGGGCGTGACAAGCAGCTCAGAGGAGGTAGTGGATTTAATTAAGTACAGGGTGGCCATGTGGATGAAGGTTAAATTTGAGATTAAGGTGTATTCAATTGAGGAGTTCAAAGGGTTCTTAGATGGTATTCGGTTGTTAAAATTGTAATCCTTAGGGAGCCTTCATCCAATCTCCTGCTGGATGAGTGTTGCTTTGTTTTTCTTTTCGCGGAGTTGAGTTAGTTGAACTGTGTTAATCCTTGTAACCTTTTGATTTTAATAAAATTTCCTTTTGCCGAGCAAAAAAAAACATAGTTGAGATGTAGGTCGTTGGTTGTGATACCTTCTATTCTCGTTAATTTTTAATCATTGTAACTTTGGTTTGTTGATTAATAAAATTTTCTTTGCTAATAAGAAAAAAAAAGAAAAAGATGTGGAATCGGAATCCCTAGTATCGTTCTCAATTAATCTAACATCTATTAATTGCTTTCTTAGATTAATTTTAGTTTAAAGAAACCATTCCAAACGTCCATTCACTTTCGAATTAAATTAGAAATAGATTAAATTTACCGTAACTAGTTTAAATTCCATGCATATCATTTTGGATCTAACCGCTAGTCTTCGAATTAATAGGTAATTCTTAAAAATGTAAATATAATTTTGGTGCGGCAAATCATTAAGCAATCGTGCCCCTATTCAATGATCAGCACAAAAGGTCTTCTTGCGCTAGGATACAAAAGCACGACCACAAACTGTAATCTCACTCCGGCCGCACACTATTGAAGCGCACAGTCACACTATCGAAGAGCTTCTCCCAACACCTTCCTATTGCTCACACAATATAATTAAGATGAGAATATAATATAAAAGAAAACAAAAGTAACCAAAAAAATACCGAAAATTATTCAATACTCCCAGAGTATATGAACAGTATACTCCCTCCTCTCACATAACATGTGAGTCCCATATGTGTCCTTTGTGTGGGACTCATATGTTATGTGAGAGGAATGAGCATACTGTTCATATACTCTGAGAATATTGAATAATTACTCAAATGATACTTGGGAAGGTCGCAAACTTGTACTCTTGAAATGCTAAAGCATCCCCCTAATTTATAAGAGCATCTCAAAACACCCCTCATTCCTCCACATCTCTATATTTTATTTTACGGGTTGGAACAAATGCGTCCTCCAAAATACTTTGATAACGATAGGTTTCTAACGTTACATGATAATCCCATTACAACATCATAACTCACATGTTAAAAATCTAATATAATTGAGAGGTTTAATGGAAAACCAAGAATAAAAAATTGAAATCAAATCTGGGGTTACAAATATATGGGAGTTACAAAATCATGTATGAAACGTTTTGAATTTCATTAAAATATTACCACACGAAACCTAACTAACTAAAGCTGGTTCGAATCTAGTGGACAAACGTTGGAATCATCCTGAGCTAAGTTTGGACCATACCCCACCAAAGAACTTAAGCTGATGCCATCGGTTTTAAAGAATTTCTGCAGCCAGAACCGAGTATCAATGGCCTCTTTGTCCATCCACACACCAATCTCATTGACCGGGAAGGAAGTAAGCATGCGGCATTTTAGTTGGTGCAAGTAAATTAATTCGGGAAATAATAACCTCAGTTGGCTCCAATCTATCTTTAAGTCACTCAAGTACTTCAAACGCAATATCTCCACTTTCCATTGCTCCCCTGGGCGTTCCTGTAATTGCCCCAGATCACATAAGTTCCCTCCTCTAATGTAGAGTTTCTTTAGTTCCTTCAGATTGGCAGGCCACAGCCAATGGGGTAGACTCGTCACAGGGAAACCTTGAAGGTCTAGTTTCTGCAGTCTAAGACGACGGCCATTTGCTCTAGAATTTGAGGGCATAATTGTTGTCTTGCCGTCAATTTTTTCGTCTTGCAAAGAGCATCCTCCCCATGATATTGTCAACTTTAGTAGGCCTTCAAAGTTTCCTAAAGCATTAAGGTCCGACATTGTAGGAAACTCTTTCACACTTGTGTAGATGTTAAGTTTTCTCAACTTTTGCAGTTCTGACAAATCGTGAAGAGTACACGATTGTGTTTTGTTCTTGACATGCCCAATGAAGAATCCCTTAAGAACGTCAAGGTTTGATAGCTGAGCAAGACTCTCGGGCATGTGTTCCAAAAAGTAACACTCGGACAAGTCCAAGTGTGTCAAATTCTTGAGCGAACCGATATTTTTAGGAATCGCCTCAAGATTATGACAAGCTCGGAGATCTAAGATCTTCAGCTCGTTAAGCTCGTTAAGCTCCAAAATCAAAGTGGGAAGCTTTGTAATCAAGGAAATTCCTCGAAGGCTAAGAAAAGTTAAGCTTTTCAGCTTCTTCAGTCCATCGAAAATTTTGACGTCTTCTAGTTCAATGTGGTGCTTAGCTGAGCTTTGCCATCTTCCAAGATGAAGACTTTGGATATTTTTCACATTATCAAACATTTCAGGCTTCCAATCAATAATGGCCTCACCAACGTTGATCAGACATGAGTTCCCAGCTAGACAACCATAACAATCTCCCAAATTCAGTAGATCAAGAGCTCCATTAATTGAAATAAATCCATTATCTTCCGCTATTTTGTATAAAGAAGATCGATAAGAAAGATTTATCCTACAACTGTTTGGCTCCGAGGAGCAACGCTCAATGAAGTTCTTTGCAATAAGCTCATCCAAGATCCTTTTGCCAGCATCCTCTTCAAGGGGAAGTTGTTCTCTCTCTTTTGGCGACAGATGCTTGGAAATATATCCCTGGCCTATCCACAAGTAAATCATCGTCGTTCTCTTTATAAATGCCTCTGGTGGGAACTTGAAGAAACATAACAAACAACATCGCCATGGCTCCGGAAGCTCAAGGAAAGCGTTCTCCAAATCACACTTGACCTCTGGCTTCTCAGAGAAGAAGTGCATCTGCTTGACCTCTGGCTTCTCAAAGGCCTGCATTTTTCCCTTTCCAGCCCCATTTATATTAGGCCACTCCCTATGTTGTGATTTGGAATTGGAAGAATGGTGCGAAGGGATCTGGCCTTTAAGCTTGACCTCTGGCTTCTCAAAGGCCTGCATTTTTCCATTTTCAGCCCCATTTATATTAGGCCACTCCCTATGTTGTGATTTGGAATCGGAAGAACGGTGCGATGGGATCTGGCCTTTAAGCTTCGTGATGGCCTTTCTTACTTCGACAAAGTCACTCTCACTACTCGGTAATTTTGGTAGCTCCTTGAAATTCTTATGGGCCTGGTTGATTTTCTCATTTGTATGGTGCGTGTACTTCATCAAGGCCAAATACAAGAGGAGGAGATCCTTCTGGATCATTTCAGAAGAGTGGGAAAGAGCTCCACCGTGGTTGTCATCTGACTCATCTTCGTTGGTGGTTCCACTGCTGGAAGCTGCATTGTGGTGGTTGTTTTCAAGCGAAGGGATCGGGTCTTCAAGCTTCCTGATGGCCCTTCGTACTTCGTCAAAGTTTCTCTCACGAATCGGTGATTTTAGTAGCTCCTTCAATTTCTCACGGACCTGGTTGATTTTCTCATTTGTATGGTGCATGTACTTCATCAAGGCCGAATCCAAGAGGGGGAGATCCTCATGGATCATTTCAGGAGAGAGGGAAAGAGCTCCTCCGTGGTTGTCATCTTCGTTGGTGATTTCACTGCTGGAAGCTGCATTGTAGTGGTTGTTCTCAAGCGGTTTTTTGCCTTTCTGATCTGCGTTCTCAAGCGGTTTGGATTCGGTAGAATTGTTGATGGTTGGAGTCTCACGAGGTGATGAGGGAGGGGATTCACTGCTAGGACTGGCCATGCTCTTTCAAAGAGAGAGACTTTGATGATTTTGAGGAGAAAATCAAGCAGAAGGTTAAGGCGCAACCCTCCTGCTTGGTGTTGGAGATGTATGTGTTTGGATTTGGGTGTGAATGGTTTTCTAAAGCTCAGAGGTAAGTGACGACTCATTGAGGTTGAGGAGTTCCGCTTAATTTTTAGGATTTTTTGAAGTTTTGTTCTTATTAAAAAAGTCCGTGTTTGTTAGTTTTTCGCCAAATTTAATCTTGTGCATCAGATAAGTAAATTTTTTTTACTTTTAGCTAAATATTTTTCAAAAATATCTACTTTTAAGCCAAAAAAATGAAAAAAAAAATGGCACTTTTTATCTTAAGAATGGATATTTTTCAGAACATTTGGGTAAAAATAAAAAACAATTAGGTTTTCCCATTTCTCTCATCGAGACGAATCAATAATTCATAAAAATTTGACGCAAAATTAACAAACGCAAAAAAATAAGGACAAAACTCTCTCTTTTCGCACTTTTTGCTAGTAGAACTCTCCTCCGGGATGTGGTTTAATAAAGATTGCATGCCCACTGAGACTAAACTTCAAATCCAGCCCAGTTGTGTATTTTTTTGGTACACCAGAAAATCAAAAAAACAAAACTACATTCTCTCAAATACCACTCCCCTCATGCCTCTACGACGGGTGTAATATCATCTGGCGAGATAACGTGCAACACCAATTTCTCCCCTTATAAATATTTCTGTAGGGGTGGGACTTCTCCTCGTAATTTTACAGGATAGTTTAACATTTTATCACAATATAAGAGTTTTTTTTTCTTCTTGAAAATACTTTATACTTGTGGGACAACTTCAGCGAGAAGATGCACATTCTATTATAGACAAGGGACACCGCCGGTCTGGAAATACGAAAAATAACAAACAAAACAAAAACCAAAAAAGCCGCTCAGTGTTGATGTCGGACCCAAAGCTCTGCTGCTCATGGAGGTGGGTCATGGGTGGGTGGAGGATCGCTACCGGATCTGCACTAAGTTGCCACAAGATCGCCATTGTATATGCATTAAGACGCCTTCATCGTTGTCGTTGGAGAGTTCAAGAAACCGCCGCCCACAGCTAACAAACCATAAATGGTATAACATGTTATGCAATTATGTGGATTATTTTTTAAAATAGCATAACATTTTTTATTATTATATTATTAGGTCATAACATTTTTTTGTAAAATGGCATAACATAATCACTTGAAGGCACAACATAACCACTCAAAGGCATAACACTTTTTAAAAATGGCATAACAAATGTTATGCTATTACAAAAATGACATAACACAATCACTCAAAAACACAACATTAACATTTGGGAGGCATAATCGGTGTCCCTTTTTGGGTAGGGGACACCATAGCATTTGGGAAAATGCTACGGTGTCTACCTTCCATTTGGGGACAACGTAATTTTTGACATAATCTCATCATTACAAGCATAACAAAGACCAATGACATGTATAACTAAGGCCTTAACAAGGCATAACCAAAAAGTGTTATGCCTTAAAAAGTGTTTTGGCATAATAATTAAAAGACACCATAACATCATCCAAAATGTAGGCTCTGTTTGTTTGGGGTGAATTTTCTTAATTTTTGGTGTTTGGTAGCACAAAAGTTGGGGAAAACTTTTTAGAAGTAAAATATTTTACACCAAATCAGTAGAAAATAACTTACCACTGAAATCTCCGTAAGTTATTTTACCATTGCTAATTAATCACGACCCTCTCTTCCACTAAATCAACAGTCACTTGCCAAGAATTGGAACTTTCAGTTTCATTCTCTCTCTCTCTCTCTCTCTCTCTCTCTCTCTCTCTCTCTCTCTCTCTCTCTCTCTCTCTTATGTATTGTATATGTTTACATGTATCTGTTGGTATAAAGAATTCGTATCAAATTTGTTGCGGAGACATGATCCCCACATCCAACAAAACCCAATTGCTAACATTTCACATTTTATTCTTCCAAAACCGATCACCTTGGCTGTATGGGAATGTTTGTTTACAAAAGTTCAAAATACTGTTTTTAAGAATGTACCAAACACCAACAAATATAAGTTCAAAAATTATTTTACATGTAAAAGATTTTTCATAAAATATTTTTTGTTGTAAAATATTTTACATCGAAACAAACGGAGCCGTAATGTCATTTCATTTTTTAAAAAGTGTTATGCCTTTAGAGTGGTTATGTTATGCAATTTTGAAAAATGTTATGCTTAATAATAATAATAATAATAATAATAATAATAATAAAAGTGTTCTACCATTTATCAAAAAGTGTTATGCCTTTAAATAATTTAATATTATACCTTCGAATGGTTATGTTCTATGAGAATAGACTAGCATTATCCAACATAGACACCAGACAACTCTCAGAAATAGTGATTTCAACTCTTAGAAATAGTTCGATTGTGAGAAATAGCTTGTGATCATTGATCATTGGAGGTCCAACTTGCACATGCTTCCAATAAAGTCATCGAAAGGCAAGCCAACGACAAAAATAATTGAGTTCCACTCATTTTAAATCAAATCAATTATCTGATAAAGCGGATTTGATTTTTTTTTTTTTTTTGATTGGGTGTGACAAGATTTTGAAGAAATGTAACTCGTAATCATATGAATTGGATCTAAATGACTTTTTAGCATATGATTTGTTATCTTGAAGATGTGTTTATGAACGGTTTTAATTATCAAAGTAGGTCCAATAAAGTTATGAAAGTCCACAAATGAAAAATGAAATTTGAAATTTGTGCTTACTCGGTACCCAACGCCAATAAGGACCCATCGATATACATGGAAGCAGGCAGGGTCTTGTAATGCAAGGGTGTACTAGACGAGGACCATCCGTTTCCTCTATAGATAGTTCAATTTTGGTAAAACACTCTTACTAGTCAAAGTTAATTTTTACAATACTTGGACAGTTTATATGCCACACAAGAGAACCCCACCTACAATACTTGGCTGTTTGCCGGATTCAAATACCTGAAATCCTAGTTAGGTCGGGTTCACCCGATCCAATTCAAATAAGGTGCTGATCTGATTCGCAACTACTCCCTAGCAAATCTTCAACAGTTCATAGTTTCTCCGCAACAAACAAGAGGGGAGCTATGTTGGGGTTGTTCCTAGCAAATCACTGGTCAACAAAAAAGGAAAATAGAAGAAGAGGCAATTCTATATTTCTTTCACAACAAACAACCAAAATCCTTACAGGAAGCTCCTCTCCAAATTAGTAAGATTCAAGTGGAGGCCCAAGGTGTACAGGGTTGTTCAAACAGAATATACATATCATGTCTCTTTTTTTTTTTTTTTTATGTAGTGTCGTCAATTCACCACTAACAACCATGAGATGCGGAGCTATGTTGGGGCTCGGGGGTCCTAGCCCTCCCCGTCCAGGCTTCCCAAGCGTTCGAATTTTAAAATTTTTATTTTGTACATACTTGATTTTAAATATTATTGATAATTATTCATGTATAACTATTTATAATCTTAATAATTTTGTTTTTATTTGATTAAAAAATCAATTATTTTATATTCTCATTTCTCAATTTTGTTCATAAATAAAAAATAAGCACGTGACAGTTGAAATAGCATAAATGAAAAAATAAAATGATTAGTACTCTCTAACTGCATTAGGCTATAATAATTTCAATGTACAAATGTAATATATTGGAAAGGAAAAATCTTATGATATAATAAGTATACATTCCGAAAAAAAATATGTCTATTAAATCGGCCCCCAAAATCAAAATCCTGACTCTGCCACTAACTACAATGACTTCTTGTAAGATAGTGTCGTTGATTCACCCTCTAGTCTACCACGCATGGCTTCCTGCAAATCAACTCACGACTATCTTGCGAAGGAAATAATGTCAAATCATTTTCTGTTAATACCAGAATGTTTTTATGTATAAGAACCTTATACCCGCACATGGTAATTCATTAGAAATTCTTCCACTCAAGCACTAATAAAAATAAAATTGATACATGGGCAATCTTTAGCGAATTATAAAGAGCTATTAACGTTCACCATAGACTAGATATTCAACTCTCAGAAAATGTCCGCAAGGCTAGCCACCGACAAAAATTCTTTGAGCTCTGATCCACTATTTTTTTTTGGTGCTTCATACAAATTTAATTGAAGACTTACGAGCACAACAAATAGCTATGATCTTTATGCTTTATTATAGTAGTGTTCTGATCAAACAAATGCATGCCGTAACGGATTTCCATTATATGTGGTTTGATCAAACAATGAATTAATGCCTTCAATTCTTTCCTAAGTATGCCTTAAACTCCACAATGATGCAAAGAAGATATCCGACACACTTGGGTCTGAATATAAGATTATTGAACCTAAACTAAGAACAAAAGATGATAAAAGGACGGAATATGGACAAAACTCACTTCTAAGACTTACTCTAACTTAGGTTGTTCATCATTGTTCATGTTTATGTGAATGAGATGAGCATTTCAAAATTTTCTAACAATATTTGCCGAACTCTTGCCACTCTCAAGCAATGTGAGACTCTCTTAACATCCCCCCTCATGTGCAGCCACGTTTGAAGTCTGTCACTTGTGGCCTCTTTTTGGGTTCTATCATCGTGTAGCCTTTTTGTTAATCTGTCATTGCAGGGTGTGGATTGTGAATTGAGGAGTCTATAGCCTTTTGATTGGAAGCTATAACCCACAAAGATACACTTTTAGAACTTCAACATAACAAATGGACTCAAAAACCTTCAAAATGATTGAAGGATGGTTTTCTCCCACTCCAATCTTGAAATGGAATTATGTTTTCAATGGCCTTTGTTGGGCATCAATTCATCAAGGAACAAACCATGGCACAATCTACCGTGGAGGCCGAGTATGTTTTGGCATCATTGGGAACTTCTCAAGCTATTTGGTTAAGAAGGATCTTGGAGGATGTAGGTCAAAAGCAAGGAGAAACTACTCCAATTTTGTGTGACAACAAGTCTACAATCGCAATAACAAAAGAATCTCGTCTTCCGCAATCATACCAAACACATTGCAATCAATCATCACTCCATTCGAGAGGCCATGGAAGATGAAGAGATTTAACTCAAGTATTGTGCAACCAAAAACCAAGTGGCGGACATCTTCACCATAGCTCTTTCAAAGGAAAAGTTCCTTTATTTTAGAGAAATGTTGGGTGTTACAACAAGGGATTAAGGCAGAGTGTTAAAATTAATGCTGTTTGTCTTTTATTGCTATGTGTTAATGCTTATGTTAGTTTTGTTATTGTTTAAAGTGTGGTGTCTATTTTAGTCTTTTTATCTCCTTCCAATGTAAAACAGTAAAAGGCTTTGCCGTAGACTTTGGGGGTATGAATGAAAAACGTGAGAAGCAGCCAAGAGTTGGACTTGGAGTCCCTCTAGCGAGTTTCCCTCGCTGCAGTTTGCAGTGCCAGAAAAACGGCCACGTTTTGTCGGCAAGCAATGCAGTCCCATTTGCACTTTTATCCTCTCTTTTTTTCCCCTTAATTACAGATATTATGTGGGGCCTACTTCGGAGTTTTACGCAAGTAATTAGAGTTGTTCATGCCTTGTTCCTTTTGGCTTTCAAAAAGCATTTTTCAAAAAATACCATCTAGATTTCCCCTAAATTCCTCATATTTTCAACATTTCTCTCTCTATCTCTCTCCACTTATTACCCCAACTATTTTTAAAAAAAAAATTTCAAATCCAAATCCAAACACAGCATCAATAATTTAAAAATTATTTTTTGAGTAGTCTGGTAAAAAATCAGTTCAATCAGACAATTGTATATAGTTGATCCAATCATTTAATTTTTCATTCAAAATTTAGGATCTTGAATACTGAATGAATTTTGAAGAAGTAAAGGCTTGTTGAGAAGAGCGCTTACTAACAAAATTATCTTCGTTAGACATCAATAGATATCAAAATGGTTTATATTTGTAAAATATTTTTGCGTTTTCAGACCTATCAATCATTATAATTTTTTTGATAGGTGCTCTTCTCAACAACATCTACATTATATGTGGTTCAGATCAACGATATACTGAACACATAATTGTCTAACTTTCTTTCAAAATTCATTCAGTATTCAGGATCCTAAATTATGAATTAAAAATTAAATAATTTTACACAATTTTCTAATTGGGCCGAATTTTATGAGACTGCTCAAAAGATTATTTTTAAATTACAGAACGACTTCGATTATTTGTATGAGGTTCCAAAATAGGCTCCACACAACCTTCATAACTACTATAAGAGAGAAATAGAGGACATGTGCAAGTAAGGCTACCTAATTTGCCAACAAAACGTGGCCGTTTTCTGCCGCTACAAATTGCAGGGAGTTTGCCTCAGGACTTCAAGTCCCCAAGAGCTACCTGCCCCCTTTTGAGATCCATAGCCTTACCTCTCTCCTCCCCGGTTTCTGCCGAGAAATCACAGTCCATTTCCTTCTTCATTTTTTATTCCTTCTCCACTAAAATTAAAAAATAGCTTGGGGTAATGCCAACAAAGTCTTCATGACAAGGCTCAACAACCTGTCCTGGCTTTTGCTGCCCTACTTTTTATGCGAAAACTTCTTTTTATTTGAATAATAAAAATGCTGCAAAAGAACGAGGTTTTTTATGTGAATACTGCTTTTCATGTGAATTAAAATGCTACAAACGAACGGGCCGGGCTTTTTATGCGAGTACTGCTTTTTATGTGAATAATAAAAACGCTGCAAAAGCTTTTTATGAGTGAATACAGCTTTTTATGTGAAAAATGCCGCAAACGAATGAGGCGTTCTGGGGAGGACATGCAGCTGTCAAAAATCAGCTCATTATAATTCATATAAGTGTTTGATCTAATCTTATAACTCGTATCTAATCAAAAACTTATTCATTAGTGTGTGGGAAATGGGGCCTAACTGCTCCAGTGTCTTCATTTGCAGCACTCCACTATGCTAATCATTTTTATTAATTTAATCATAGTTGCGTAGGTCCTGCACACATGAAGATGCATGTACCATGAAAGTTTGAGGCACACATCTCTCAAATTAATCAAATTAAAAAATATTAAAGAGGAGATGAAGAGTGAAAAAGTCATATACGTAACCACCAAAAACTCAACATAAAACAAAGTTGAATTCATTAGAAAAACAGTAAATATGTTCCAAAATGTATAGGGTCTAACTAATCAATTGCAATTAGCATTTTAATAACACATACATATATAGACGGGCATTAGCTGATCGGGGTATAATAATATATATACGGAGTATAAAAAAAAAATCTACGGAAAAAGTGAAATTATTGGAGTTGATCATAATTGAAGGTAGAGGAAGGTTCCATCCACTGGTGCGAATTCAAATTATCGCTCGTCATTGGTATTTTATTTTTTATTATTAGTAAAGCTAAGAATGATTTAGCGCTCTTTTGCGCTTCGTGTGTTGAATTTTTATGATTTGAGTTGATAATTTTAGGTGATAGGAAATTAATGGGGTTCAACCGGTTGTAAATTGAGCCATGCTATGGGGCATTTCTATTTTTTAGCCAAAATTGTGTACACCAGCGAATGTTAGCGGGGTGTTAGTATGTTAATCAACAAAGAGTTCAGTCCTGAACCCCAAATTCGCCTCCTGTGGGGCTCATACCTCCACCTCCACTGTGGAGGAGGGTGAGACAACTAACTTCATTAGAAAGAGTTTCTCTGCGATGGGTCATTTGCAAGACAACTGATATTACAAAGGGTGGAGGCTTAATTTGACGAATCCTATGCCGACCGGATTAGTTTTAAATGGATATATATAGTATGAGGATCGAGAGATGAGGGAAACATATATTCCCCTCTTATGTACTCCTATATAAGAACCGTTCTACCCGTACATATGTTTGTTACACAGACATTATACAGATTTTATTGTGGGGCCATGAACGTTCGAGGAAAGCACACATCTCTCAAATTAATCAAATTAAAAAATATTAAAGAGGAGATGAAGAGTGAAAAAGTCATGTACGTAACCACCAAAAACTCGACATAATGATTACAAATTGAAGACTATGGAGCAAACATTATTTTTTGAAGAGTGCTATGTACAAAGAAAATGTACCCGGAAATTATCTCGAAAGAGCAAATCAACGGTACAGATGCACTTTGCATGTACTACTGGAATGTTCGAACAAGAAAATAAAATTTAAAAAGCACATCTCCAAATTTATTGATCCAACAAATTCATCGATCTACTTGCTCACGATCAGTTTCGCCCTTGCATTCCCTTCTCTTATTCGAAATTGATCACCTATGCCAAGTTGAACCATCAACAACCATATTAAAGCGAGGAGTTGTCCACCTTTACTGAGTTGTGCCATGTGGGCATGGGCTCTGCAATGACACGCTGCATAGGACATCAATTCAACCCAGACTTTGCTTATTATCTTCCACCTTTCAAGCGGTTCTAATTCTTTCAGCTCTTTGGCCAGCCTGCACGCATCAAACAACACAGATTTGCTTCTGTCTCCCTTAACAGCAATAGGTTCAACTTCTGTATTAACCTTGAGGATACTTCTGCAAGCATTTTCCTTTAATAATTCATCCCCTTCCTTTTTCCTTTTGAAGCAGCATTTATAAAAGCAGCAGATGTATTTGAAACAGGTGACAAATTTCTGACAGGTGTCCTTCTCTTCCTCTAATACATCCCTTCCACGAAAGAATTTTTTGGCCTCAGCACAAGTATCTCTGAACCTTATCTGCCCAATACCTGCTATATTGGACAACATTGTGGACTGCATAACTAGCAAGTATAACAAGTAATCCGATAGGTGTTTAGAGAACTCGCAGTTTTTATCATTTCTGTCTTTGACATCTGTGTCGTAGTAGCAAAGTTCTGTGGCAATGTGCCACAAAATTATGCTCTCATCAAATTCAACATCGTTGATCCAACAGAGTAAGTTGGCACGACTTTCATACCGTAGAATCCAATCCCCTCTGGCGGAAAATATCTCCTTGGCCGTTTCTAAGTCGTCTGCCTGCTTAGATTTCTTTTTCAGCTCATCGAAAATAAAATCTCTCAAGCTAGTGGTGAAATCCACAGGGTTCACATAGTTCATCCCATCTAGCATATTGGTTAGGCTAAAAAAAGCAATAGTTTTCTCCCACCATTCAATACGTGGGTGCAGACAATAATTTATCAAGTTATACTGTGAGAGAGATTTAGACCACCTGAGGCGCACAATATGCATGATCTTCCCGGGGGAAAACCATTTGAGCTTGTTTTTAGGCCACCTTACCCTATTAACATTGAGCAAGCATTGCAGTATCTTAATAAACCAATTGGGGTGTTTTGACTTTGTGAGGGCCACAACAGTCCAATCAGAGTAAAGGATCATTAAGAAAGCTATTAAATCGAGAGCAATAGCACCAATAAGCAACGTGTAGGAAACTGCAATATCAAACTTGTAAAATTTCCTCTTTTCGATTAAACGGAAAAGCACAAGCGCTGCACAAGTCAAACTAAACGAAATTATCCGAAGAGGATATCCAAGAAACCTACCTTGCACCACCCTGGCCTTAGTATAGTGAATATCATAGAAAAAATTGAGTTCTACCTCAATAATATGGAAAGCATCTGTTGCCGTTCGGTTGAGGAAATAATCTCGGCTCTCATTGCGCTGACTGATGCTGAAGATCAAATCTGCAATCAGACCTTTGAAAGTGGTATATACTTATGAGCAGTTTGTACCACCTCCAAACAAGACAAGTCTTTCTTGGCTTCATTACTGTTAAAAAAGGTAATTTGTAATCTTCTAGAATGATATAGAATAAGTATCTAAGTTTAAAATAATTAGAAGTATGTAGAAGTAATAATTACACTTAGAAGTGTGTAGAAGTAATAAATATCTTAGAAGATATTTGTATAGATAATTCTAGAAGAAGCTTGAAAGATGTATTGTAATTAAGCATATAGATGATTCTAGAAAATAGGAGATCCTTGTAATTAGCCCATGTGCTTATCTCTAGACAATTCTAGAGAAGTGTAGGATGGTGGAAGTGCTCTATAAATAGAGCCTTGTTGTACTCATTTTGTAGCAATGAAAATCAAATTAAAGCCTTACACAACTTGTCCTTATAACACCTCTCAACCATCCTTTCCCACTCTCTTGTCTAATTTACTACAAAATCTAACCTAGCACCCCAACAATTTTGGTATCAGAGCTAAGTTAACCGATCCATCCTTGTCCTTCTTTCATCCACCAATGGAGTCCAACTCTTCCACTTTCAACTATGCACAAAATCTCATCCCTATATTTGAGGGAGAGAGCTATGACTATTAGAGCATCCAAATGCAAACTTTATTTGTCTCACAAGAATTGTGGGATCTTGTTGAAAGCGGATACGAGGCACCGGCAAATGCCGAAGAAGAAGCAACTTGGACGGAAGCAAGGAAGAAGAAGTTCAAGGAGAACAAGAAGAAAGATGCTTTGGCTCTCCTCAACATTCAACGTGGGGTAAGCAAATCTATCTTTCCAAGAATTATGGGTGCAAAAACTTCAAAAGAAGCATGGGAAATATTGAAAATTGAATATCAAGGTTATGATAAGGTTATCTCCATTAAACTTCAAACACTATGGAGAGACTTTGATAATCTAGCAATGAAGGAAAATGAAACCATTCAAATGTTCTTTTCCCGAGTTGCTGGAATTATCAATCAAATTCGAAGTTATGGAGATACTCTTCCGGATAAAAGAATCGTTGAAAAGGTTCTTAGAAGTTTGCCTCCAAAGTTTGATCATGTTGTAGCTGCTATCGAAGAATCTAAGGATTTGTCTAAACTTACTCGACATGAACTAATGAGTTCTCTCGAGGCCCATGAACAAAGAATGAGCAGGTTCACAAATCAATCCTTGGAGCAAGCATTTCAAAGCAAAATCAATTTTGGTGGAAAGAACCAAGAAGATCAAGAGAAGGGTTCATCTCAAGGAGGAGGCATAAACGGACAAAGACGTGGAGGCCAAAATGCATTTCAAGCCCGGAACAAAGGAAAAGGATATGACAATCAGAGGAATCCTAATGGCGGTAACTCTAACTCTTCTTGCATTATTTGCAAAAAATCTAATCATGCATCCAAAGATTGTAGATTTAAATGCAAGAGATGCAAGATTTCTAATCATTCTGATCGAGATTGCTGGTTCAATCAAGAAAAAAATAAGGCTAATTTTTCAGAAGAAAATGAAGCTGAACACCTATTCTCTTGCATGAATGCTCAACAAGAGTCAGATAACATTTGGTATCTAGATAGTGGATGCAGTAATCATATGACAGGCGATCGTAAAAAGTTCGTGCAGCTTGACGATAAAATCTCTTCACAAGTAAAGCTGGGAGATGGGAAGCTGCAAAATGTGAAAGGAAAAGGAGTTATCGCTGTCTACACGAAGGGAGGTAACAAAAAATTAATTTCAGATGTCCTTTATGTTCCTGGGCTTACTCAAAACTTATTAAGTGTGGGGCAATTACTTCAAAAAGGATATGCACTAAACTTTGACAAAGATGAGTGCATTATTATTGACAAGAAGAAAAATTTTAAAGTGGCAAAAGTCAAAATGACTCCAAATAAAGTTTTTCCGTTAATAATGCCACTTAATGAAAATTTTGCCCTTAAAGGAGAAAAAATTGATGACTCATATTTGTGGCATCTAAGATATGGCCACTTAAATTACAAGGGCATGAGATTGTTAAAGGAGAAAAATATGGTGAAAGGGCTACCAAATATTGATAAAATTGATAAAGTTTGTGAAGGGTGCATATATGGAAAAATGCATAGACTCCCATTTCCAAAGTCCGCTTGGAGAGCTAAAGCGCCTTTGGAATTGGTGCATTCTGATATTTTTGGCCCTACCAGAACACCATCTCTTTGTGGAAAAAGATATTTTCTCCTCTTTGTTGACGACTATACAAGGATGATGTGGCTATACATCCTTGACAAAAAATCAGAAGCTTTCTCTGTATTTCTCAAATTTCAAGCCTTGGTGGAGAGACAAAGCGGAAGACAAATAAAGACACTTCGGACAGATCGTGGTGACGAATTCATCTACACTCCATTCATGGATTATTGCAAGGAAAAAGGAATCAAGAGGCAACTTACAATCCGAAAAAACACCTCAACAAAATGGAGTGGCAGAACGGAAGAACCGGACAATTGCAGAGATGGCACGGAGCATGCTTAAAGGTAAAGGGCTTCCTAACTCATTCTGGGCCGAAGCTGTCAACACTGCTGTTTTTATCCTCAACCGTTCTCCCACTAAGGCAGTTCGAAACAAGACACCATATGAGGCGTGGTACAAAGAGAAGCCTCAGGTAAATTTTCTAAAAAATTTCGGTTGCATTGCATATGCATTAGTTCCCTCAGAAAAAAGGGAAAAATTTGACGAAAAAGGAGAGAAATATATTTTCATTGGATATAGTGACGAATCCAAGGGTTATCGTCTCTATAATCCAAACACAAATAAATTTATAGTTTCTCGAGATGTAATATTTGATGAAGCTGCTGTGTGGAAGTGGGAGGACAATTCCTTCCAAGACCCAAAGTTTTTTGAGCCTGATGATGCAGGACATGAGCGAGAAACCTTAACTCCGAACCCAAGTCCAAATCAAAGCCCACTGACCAGTCCAGAGAGCTCATCGTCGGATAATCTCAATCCGACAAGAAAGGTACGTTCCTTACGAGATATATATGACTCGTGTGATTTGCCTTCTTCACGTGTGAACCACATAATTTTGAAGAAGCTGCAAAAGAAGAAATTTGGCTAAAAGCAATGAATGAAGAAATTGCAACTATCGAGAAAAATCACACGTGGGATCTTGTGGAGCTACCAAAAGGAAAGGACGTAATTGGACTCAAATGGGTCTATAAGACAAAATACAAAGAAGATGGATCCATCCAAAAACACAAGGCCCGCTTAGTGGCTAAAGGCTATTCCCAACAACCTGGAATAGACTTTAATGAGACTTTTGCTCCAGTCGCAAGAATGGAGACAATACGGGCAGTCTTGGCCTTAGCCGCACAAAACGAGCTTCCTGTATATCAGCTCGATGTCAAATCTGCCTTTCTCAATGGTGAACTAGAAGAAGAGGTTTATGTGGAGCAACCACAAGGCTATAAAGTCAAAGGAGAGGAAGGCAAGGTGTATCGACTTCGGAAAGCCCTCTACGGCTTGAAGCAAGCACCGCGAGCTTGGAATAGCAATATTGACAAGTACTTCTGTCAAAGCGGATTTCAAAGAAGCCAAAGCGAACCATCCCTATATGTCAAAAAAGGAGGTACGCAAGATTTTCTCATTGTTTGCCTCTATGTCGATGATTTAATCTACACAGGCACCAATGTAGCAATGCTCGATGAATTTAAAAATGCTATGATGAAGGAATATGAGATGACAGATCTAGGCCTTATGAGATATTTTCTCGGCATTCAAGTAAAGCAATCCAAAGGAGAGATTTTTATCTCTCAAGAAAAATATCTTGAAGACTTATTAAAGAAATTCCGCATGAACAACTGCAAACCAGTCTCTACTCCACTCTCTTTAAATGAGAAGTTGCAATTAAATGATGGAGCGGAGAAGGTCGATGCTACGGCCTATCGAAGATTGGTTGGATCACTAAACTATCTCACTCATACAAGGCCTGATATTGTATATTCTGTAAATCTTATCTCGAGATTTATGCACGAGCCGAGCAAGCTACATTATGCAGCAGCCAAGCGGATCCTCCGTTATCTTCAAGGAACGAAGAAACTTGGCATCAAGTACATAAAAGAAAATGACTGCAAGCTTATTGGCTACACCGATAGTGATTGGGCTGGATCAATCGATGATCGAAAAAGCACATCTGGCCAAGTATTTTGCTTGGGAACTAAAATTATATCTTGGAGTTTAAAAAAGCAAAAGACAATTGCCTTGTCCTCAGCAGAAGCAGAGTATATTGCAGCAACAGATGCAGCATGTGAAGCTGTATGGCTCAGAAGAATTCTTTCTGATATGGAGCATAAAGAAGAAGGGCCTACAGTCATCTACTGCGATAATATGTCAGCTATAGCAATGAGCAAAAATCCAGTCTTTCATGGCAGGACAAAGCACATTGAGCTCCGACATCACTTTATCAGAGACTTAGTGCAAAATGGAGAAATTCAGCTTGAATTTGTCAACACCAAGGAGCAGCTTGCAGACATCATGACCAAGTCAGTAGCATCAGAAAAATTTGCTCAGTTTCAAGAGATCATGAAGATTACAAATTAAGGAGGAGTGTTAAAAAAGGTAATTTGTAATCTTCTAGAATGATATAGAATAAGTATCTAAGTTTAAAATAATTAGAAGTATGTAGAAGTAATAATTACACTTAGAAGTGTGTAGAAGTAATAAATATCTTAGAAGATATTTGTATAGATAATTCTAGAAGAAGCTTGAAAGATGTATTGTAATTAAGCATATAGATGATTCTAGAAAATAGGAGATCCTTGTAATTAGCCCATGTGCTTATCTCTAGACAATTCTAGAGAAGTGTAGGATGGTGGAAGTGCTCTATAAATAGAGCCTTGTTGTACTCATTTTGTAGCAATGAAAATCAAATTAAAGCCTTACACAACTTGTCCTTATAACACCTCTCAACCATCCTTTCCCACTCTCTTGTCTAATTTACTACAAAATCTAACCTAGCACCCCAACAATTACTTCCTGTATAGTTGGTCCTACTGCTAGGTTCAGGAATCATCTCTATCTCCGTCGGAAGTTTTGCTGCCTTCTTTGAAGCGTACTCATCCATGAACTTCGCATAGTTAGGCCCAGGATCAGGATCTGTGAGAAAAGAGTCTTTGATTATACGAGAGCTAGCGAGATAAAGAGCACGTGTTCGCTCAATGTACTTGATGACTCCAGCAATAAATATGAGCAATGTGGGGATCCAAAGCTTGTGATTGGGAAATGATTGAACGAAGGCATAACCGACAACCCAGCATTGGAATCCCAGACTCAGGAAATGCCTGAGCCAGAGCTCATTATCCTCGAGGGCAAAAGCTGTAATGGTGTCGGGACCCCCAAGGTGTACCAAGAGAAAGGGAGCCCAGAATGCGAGAAGGGTCGGATCAGTGGAAGGGCCAGAGATTTGACCCTGGCTATGGGAAATGAGTCCCGCAGCAAAGTTAGCTGTTGCGTCCGCAAGCAGGTACGCACACCATATGGGGATGGTTATCCAAGCCTTTGACACTCGCTTTCTCAAAGGTGCAAGGAATATCAAAAGGATTTGTAGGCTGAGACTAATGAGCATCACAACCCGGAGATCCCACGTTTGCCAGCGCAACTTCCACCTCTCTACTATCTCCATTGTGCAAACCCACTGCCCACTTACTCTCTCTCTCACGGAGGAAGGCACACGCACCTAGTTGCTAAATGGCGACGGTACATATTAGAACACCCAATAATCTGAATGTATAGTTTGGAAAATCTTGGGTCCGCAACTGTCTGCGGAGGGAGGGATACGCGTGAGATTAGACTGAGGGAGAAATCAGAGTGGGAGGGAGAGAAGTGGGGTAAATCCTTGGTCCACAATTGTGTAGTTGCATAGAGATTGTGCTTAGAAATTTTGAGACCCCAATACAAACAAGGCCCGCATGGGGTCCTCCTCCCTCGTGTAGTTGTAGTCTTGCAGTCTCACTTTTCGAGAAATTTTTCTGTGTCGGGTGGGTATCACATGATACCCGTTCGGCGCATCCAGACCGTCCAAAAGTGTTTTGGATAGTTCGGATTTTAAAAAAACTTTTTCTGAAGAAAAGTAAATTTCTTTTCCGAATTTTTTTTCTTAAAATTCAAACCGTTCAGAACACTTTTAGATGGTTTTGACTTATGAGTGGGCATCAAGTGAAGTATACCAACCCGGCATTGAAAAATTGTTTGGAATGCGTAATGACAAGAGTAATAATTTTGTGTGGTTGAGGGGAAATTATAAGTGTAGGGTGTACGCTGAAAAATCTGCCCCCAGTCTTCTTTTTGTTTCAGTTGTTGTCCACGGGCCAATTGGTTTGGCTCTATTGAAGCATGGTAGTGGTACGAAGAGACATTTATTAAATTATTGCACCCTTTTCTATTTTCTGGGTACTCTTCTGTCTCCTGCGTAAAATGGTTTTTTAAGAACATCTCCAACTCATCTTTAAAATTTCAAAGTGAAAAATAAATGTGACATATTGAATGAATATTTTATAATTTATTCTCACTATAAGAGAGAAATTTAAGAGGAACACATCGTACTTTTTAGATATTTGAGTCTCTAAATTACCTTTGGTTCTCTAAATATGGAGACCCTACTTGATGATATACTTGATTGAGGAAATGTGAAGACAATTAAATTTGATTATTGGCAAAAGGTTGATAGTTTTGATTATCTAATAGTCAAAATTTGATGAGTTGCTAAGATGTTTTTAAGTTTGGTTATTTCAATGTGAGCTCTTTTTGAGCAAATATTGCAAACTTTATAAACTTTTTTTGTTTTGATTATACCACTGTGGATGCTCTTAGAGATGGGTTGGAGATGCTATTTAGAGAACCAAGTATCTAAAAATTACAAAGTGTCCCCAACATTCTCTCATAAAGTGTAAAATATGTCACATTCATTCTCTATTTTAAACTTTCAAATATGGTTGGAGATGTAATTGTGGTTTCCATTCATTCTGGAATGGGACCAATTATGCCATTGCTAATGGAAAGGGCCACTGCTCTTAATTAAAAAAGCGTTGGCAAGAACAGAGAGATGAGGTGCATCCCTCAAATGATGACGATGCCATAGAGATGATGTACAGTGGCTGACCTCACCAAAGAGGTGAGGTGGAAATTTTGTACCCGTGAAAACTATGGACCCGGTTATGATGCCTAAGTCCAGTTTCCTCTATCGTTGGATCTTTCTTCTTTAATCTTCACCAATAGTTTAATTCCCCTCGTAGTAAGTGTTCTCTATAACTGCTCCAGTGTAACCAACCATATATTGTGGTAAGGTTATTATAGTAATAAATGGTATGTAAATCGATAATCATTGGTCAACAAAAATGGAAAATAGAATAAGAGGCAGTTCTATACTTCATTCTCACAACAAACAACCGAAACGAGCAAGTAGAGTGGTAGCGTAGTGCATGGTAGGCACCATGTATTCCTCATATATTTAAAGTTTAAATCTCAGTAACTACAACTAACAATACTAATTTTTGGCTGAGCAAATTAAAACAAAAAAAACGGAGATGGATATTTGAACTGTTGGTTAATGTAATCAAAACATTTGAGCAATGAGCATCTCAATGATATCGGACATGAATTTTGCTATCACCCCGAAGCTTGATACCAGCAAAAGAGAAGAGCGAAAGCTGGATTAAATATCCCCAACGTTCATGATCTCTTTTTTCTTAAACCATATATGTACTCCCTTATGAAGCATCGACTATACGGTTCGCTTGTTATTTGGCTGCTTGGGGCTATATCCTTTTTCCCTTATGAAGCATCCACTCTAGCAATATGAACCACTGCGGTTTCCTTAATAAAACTTTTTTGCTTATAAAAAAATAAAGGGAAAATTTCAAATTGCAGCAGACCTTTCACACAAATTATACATAGGCACCTGACCTTTTAATATTATCAAAACAACACCTGCCCTATTTAAAAATCCATCAATTTTTCACCCGTCGTTAACTTTTCATCCAAAAACATGCGGAAATGCTGAAATGGCCTACCCCTAGCCATTTGGAGGGAAATCAATATACATTTTGGGGAGAAAACATATTACTCTACTGATTTCTTCCGCCAAAACCCATTACACATTAAACATTACATTTTTTACCAAATAAATAAAAATTTGATTAGAAACTGAAAAAACACTTCTACAAAAAAAAAAAATCTTGAGTAAAAGAATTTATTTTCTTAGACGAACAAACACAGGTTAATGTACAATCCTCCTTACCCTTCCACTTAACTTTTTTTTATAACTTTTAGTTTTGTCTTATTTGAATTTTTTTGTATTTCATAGTTTTGCGCGTCATTTTTTTGGTTTTTTTATTCATCTCTACGAGACGAATCAAAAAAATAAAAATATTATATATTTACCCAAATATTTTGGGGAAGTCAATTTTTTGGACTTAAATGTGGTTATTTCCTAAAATATTTGGGTAAAAAGAAAAAAATATACTTTTTCAATTCGTATTGTCGAGACGAATCAATAAGTTACAAAAAGTTGGCGCAAAACTAACAAACATGAAAAAAAGAAAAGAAAAACAAAACGAAAAGTTATAGAAAAAGTAAAAATAGTTGTTATTAGAACTCCATAGCCCCACAGGTGAGTTTTGGCAGGAGAAATCAGTAGAGTAATGTGTTTTCCCCAAAATGTATATTGATTTCCCTCCAAATGGCTAGGGGTAGGCCATTTCAGCATTTTCGTTTGTTTTTTAATGGAAAGTTAACGATAGATGAAAACTTGATGGGTTTTAAATAGGTCAAGTGTTTTTTTATAATATTAAAAGGTCAGGTATCTATGCGTGATTTGTGTGAAAGATCATGTGCTATTTTGAAATATGTGAACCATTGCTTAAAACACGCAAGCATCTAGGGTGACCAAATATATATCCGCGCACAGAAGAAGTTGAAAACGAGCGCAAATAGCAGGTTTAGATTCCATCTTCGCTGTCTGAAAGCAAGCAATCATGTACTTGCTCCCTAAGAAGAAAAAACACAAAAATTTATACAATGCAAGGAAATTGGAAAACAGAATTCTTGAACCAATTATCCATTTTCAGAAGTGAAGAAGCCACAAATACAATATAGGTCTCAGATAATCACGATCATTGAAAGTTATCGATCTTTCAAACAAATTAAGATCGAAGTTCCACATAGCATTGAGCGATGTTAAATGTATAAAATACCTGCAAAACTAGGACAATGGTCTGGAATCCGTGTCCAAGATATTTAGTTGGACTTACGCCCCAGCAAGCATTTTTGTAATGCAGAGTTATATATGGGTGGAACTTCTATACTCTGAGCGAAACATTGCAAGGCACTTTAATTTTATAGACTATGTTTCCGATCATGTAAAAGAAATATACTGAAATTTAAATATTTCAATGTATCTCCAAGTCCTCCACGGAAAGTAGATGAGGCGGACACTTAGACAATTAGTACCTGAACGGTTGCACACAATATCCAAGTCCATGTAACGTAGGTCTCAAGTAAGGCAAGGTATGAAACATGGATACTGATACGAAATGTGGAATGCGATATGATACGTCTGTAATCACTGATCTTCTTTTTTGTTTTTTCCAACTTGCATGTGCTTCCAATCAAGTCACCGAAAGGCAAGCCATCGACAAAAATTATTGAGCTTACTTATTAAAGCAGATCAATTATATCCATCCATTTCGTATACCGAGTACTCCCTCCGTCCTTTATTTTGGAGTCCAGTATTCTATTTTGGATTGTCCCTTAATAAATATCCATTTTGTAAAGTTAGTGGGTAAAAATTGATACATTATCTATTTTATCCCTAAAAGTATATTCCATTTTGAAAAGCTAGTGAGTAAAAGTGTAATGATGATGGGTAAGTAGAAAAAGTTGATGTAAAATGTATAATGATAATATCTTTTTAATAAGTTGGAGTTACGAAGCAAGACACTTTAAAAAAACAGAGAAAGTAACATTTTGAAACAGTGAATTTGATTCTCTGGGGGTCATATGAATCCGATTAACATATTTAAAAAAGTATAATGATGATGGGTAAGTATGGAGAGTCGAGAAAAAAGTTGATGTGAAATGTATAATGATAATGTCTTTTTAATAAGTTGGAGTTACGAAGCAAGACACTTAAAAAAAAACAGAGAGTAAAATATTTGAAACAGTGAATTTGATTCTCTGGGGTCATATGAATCCGATTAAACATGATTGGTTATTTTGACTAAGGCCCGTAAATGAAGAAACTAGACGGTCTAGTTTTACTTTGACTTTTCTATATATTTCCAAATAAAAGCATACCGAAAATGAACATTTGTTCTCTCTATTATCTTATCCTCATTGGTACTTGTATGGAAGGTAGAAATCCGGGATTCAAAAATATTCAAAAAGTGCTGGAGAGGGATGTAGCAAAGGAAATTGGTAAGGTCAAAATTATTTAAAGTCTAGTATTTTATTTGGGTTGTCTCTTAATAAATGTCTATTTTGTAAAGTTAGTAGGTAAAAATTGGTATATTGTCTATTTTGTCTATAAAAATATATTCTATTTTAAAAAGTTAGTGAGTAAAAGTGTAGATTCTATTTTGAAAAGTTAGTGAGTAAAAGTGTAGATGATGATGGGTAAGTAGGAAAAGTAGAGGAAAAAGTTGATGTGAAAGATATAATGATAATATCTTTTTAATAAGTTGAAGTTACGAAACAACGACACTTAAAAAAGGACAGAGGGAGTATAAAGATGAAGGAGGCCTCAACAAAAGGACTATTTACCCCAAAAAATAAAATAAAATTAGAGGCCGTCCTGGTTTTTAGGCTCTATTTTATCTCAATCTTGAATATTATTTCCAAACCTGCTTAGACTCGGATATGTTAACTCATGACTTTTTTGCCCTTTTTATTTTGCATCGTCAACTCCATCTCGCCATTCCTCCTCTCTCTCTGCAGACGATAAACCTACCTCTCTCTCTCTCTCTCTCTCTCTCTCTCTCTCTCTCTCTCTCTCTTTTTTGTTTCTACGTCCATCATCTCTTCCTTGTTGATAATGTTCTGAGCGAGGCGAGCCAATGTCCATGGCCGTTGTCGGAGACTTGGACGAGTTTGAGGCCGCTGTCCTTGACGACGGCGTTGTCAGAGGTGGAGCCGGCGAAGAGGCTGCTCATCCATCATTGATATCCACCGTCATAGGCAGTCGGAAAGCACCTACGCTGTTCAAAACGCCTGATAGAACAAACACCGGAAACGACGGAGATGGCGACATCATGACAAATCGACACAAAAGGGTTGGAGGTGATGGGCAGTGGAGTACTCAGGATGACCGGTTCCGGCCGATCGACGGCAACGATCGATTGACGCAACGGTGGTGATCAATGTCCCTCAAAGAAAGGCTGTCGGCAGTGTTTGTACTATATATTCACCGCCCGTCGATACTCGACCGAAAGGTAGCAATTATGGAAATGCAACCTATTTTAATATTATTAGTATTTGTATTTGTATTTTAATAACATGTGCAGGACATTTGGCGTATCTCTATTTACTTGAAAGTTGAAAAGACACATATGGCATTGTCCTACACACTTAGAGGTTGAAAAGAACACTTGGCATGTTCCTACACACTTTGATGTTAGTGGGAAGTTATTTGGACAAGTGGAAGCAAAGGAGAATGAGGAGTATTGAAGAAGTTGGGAAGTTATTTCCTGCGTATATTTGTTTTCCTATAAATAGTCTTTTTAGGCCTCATTGTAAGGACACACACAAACAATGCCAAAAGGCCTTCATCTTTTCTTTTCTAGAAGTAGTCTTAACTTATAATTGTTTACTCGATTAACTTGATTGATTATTCTTCTACTTTGAAGATTAATAAAGTCCATTTTGTTAATCTTCTCTCATACTTCACCCACTTCATTGTTTGTTTCCAAAGAAATCCTGAAATACGGCAAGGAACCAAACTCCACTTTTTACACTCACATTCCAGCAAACCACAAACACGATTTCCCGTCGATTTCTTGTCGATTGAAAAGAAATCAGAAAATTGGTAAACAGGCAGGACACAAATTAAGACTGGATCAATAACAATAAAAATGGATCGCTAAAGCTTGTGGTAGTCACTCGTCTGTGTCGTAATATTGCTTCTAGACCTTTCATTTTTAGGTGGATGAATGCTCCAGTTGGAGAAGAACAGGAAAGGGACAAACATTTTCAATTTTGTAAATAAACTTTTGTATTTTCTGTAATTGTTAAGAAATATTCCATGTAAGATCTGGCCGTGAGAACATTGATAACTATATTTGATTTTGATTTTTTTTTTTTGTTCATGTGTGTATTTTCTTTGAGAATTGTGTATTTTTCTACTAGAACTATTTATTTTCTATCAAAACTATGTATTTTTTATGAGAACTGTGTATTTTTTATAAGAACTATGTATTTTCTATAAGAATTGTCTTTGAGAACTAGTTCACAAAGCTAGTTCTCGATGAGAATAGTCAGTTCTCATAGAATTGACTATGAGACTTGGCAGTTCACATAACCAGTTCTCATATCTCAGTTCACATAGCCAGTTAGTTCTCATAGAACTGACTATGAGACTTAGCAGTTAAAAATTCAATTCTAAATTAATTTATTTCCTATGTGAATTATTACCTTTTTAAGACATGGTGGTGAGATCATTTATAACTATATTTGATTTTGATTACCTTTTCGTTTTTGGTCAATTTTTGTTCGTGTGTGTATTTTCTATGAGAACTGTGTATTTTTTATGTGAACTGTGTATTTTTTTATGAGAACTGTGTATTTTTTATGAAAACTATCTATTAGAATCGTGTATTTTATATGTGAACTATGTATTTTAGTATGGTAAGATTATGTGAACTATGTATTTTTCAGTTCACATAGTCCAGTTCTCACAACCAGTTCACAAAGCTAATTCTCTATGAGAACAGTCATTTCTCATAGCCAATTCTCATAAAATTGACTGTGAAAACTGACAGTTCTTATAGAACTGATTATGAGAATTAGCAGTTCACAAGGCCAATTCGCATAGCCAAGGATATTTTTGTCCGAAATAATATAATTCAAGAATTGATTCTAAAAATATAGCTCTCATAACCTCAGTTCCCATAGCCATAGTTCAGGAGTATTTTTGTCCAAAATAATATGTTAACTCGGGCTATGTGAACTAGCGGGAATATTTTTGTCCGAAATATTATGCTAACTGGCTATGAGAATTGACAGTTCTCATAGCCAATGATATTTTTGTCCAAAATAATATGGGTCAGGAATTGATTCTAAAAATATGAACTTTACTAAAAATTGACATGTACATAAAAAGTTAAGAAAAATGAGTAAAATAGTAAAAATGCATGAAAAATTACGAAAAAAGACTAAAATAAAGAAAAAAAATATTTTTGTCAGAACTAAATTAAGACTGAACCTACTTTTTGGGGCTTGCCTCTAAATCCCCCAAAAAAATAATGCTCTATTGGTTGTTGTCTTGCTTTATGTCTTTTTATTGGGAAAATAATGGTCAATGACGTGTTTTGATAATTAATGTTCGTCACAGTCATTTTCAGTATTAACAAATATTCTTAGCATATCTGTAACGAGTATTAATTATCAAAACACGTCCTGAACCATTATTTTCCCCTTTTTATTTTACAAAAGTTGAAAAGTACATCTTCATTTGGTTTGTCCACGGGCCTACTCAAGTGGCCCTTTCTAGTTTGTGTTCCAGCTTAGCATAAAAAAGTAGGAGCATTGTGCTTGTTTTTCCTTTTCATGATCCGGATCCTAGGGGAGAATTCTTTCTCTGGTTCATGAGAGGATTTTCATTCAGCCAAACTGTTAATTTGGCAATCAGTCTCCGCTCCAGATTCTTAAAAAATAACAATCTATTTTCAAAATTTTTATTTCAGCAAGCCTATTATTTTTAAGCTTAAAATTGTAAATAAATACTTATTTTTTAAGGGGTAATCTAGAATGGGGCCCTAGGTCTTGTTCTAGAAACATTCTTAAAAAATAAGCAGTTTATTTTACATTTTCAAACTCAAAAATAATGTGAATTAAAAATTAATTTTTAATTTTTTTTGCACCGTTTAAAATATCTCAATGAAACAAGATCCATATTGCTAGAAAAATTATTTACTTAAATACATGATTTTTGAGTTTGAAATTGCCATGTTAAAATATAAGCAGCTTATTAGAGTACTAGAATGGGGCCTTAGTGGTTTGGATTAAAAACAAACTTTAATTTCCGAGGAAGGGTTAGGGAAGAGTTAACTTTCCCTTGACGAATTCGTTTTCAATCCGGACCATTGATTGTCAAGATGGACGGTCTGGATAAAAATTCTCACACGATTTTCCACTACAAGAAAAATTCAATTGGGTGATGAATGAAAATCGTCCCAAATTGCATGTTTTTCGTCACAAATAATATAGGAGACGAAAAAAAATTTGTCGACTAAAGGTTGTCGAGAATTCCTACCTGGTGACGAAATCTATTTTTCGTCACCTATAGTGCCTTTTGATGACGAAATATTTTGTCATCAAAAAGTAAATAATTGGTGGTGAAATTTTTTTCCACGCTTATTGTGCTTTTGACGACGAATTTTTTGTCATCAATACCTTTTGGCGACGAAAAAATTCATCACCGATGGATCACATCGGTGACGAAATTTTTCGTTGCGAAAGGTGTTTTCATATGGGAAAAGAAATCCTTCTTTCTTGCTCCTGCTGGGTTTCAAACCCAAGTCCCTTGAGTTTCACTACACACACTTTTCAATAAATATTTGAAATATCTAATATATAACACATATGTTTAACATGAAAATATATTTCGAATGTAATTTTGAACCTTTAAACCTTAAAATCAGCAATTTTGATAAACATGAAAGTTGTAGGCAATTGAGTTATTGTTCAAATCCAATTTGAATTATCTCAATTGGAGATTTTAGTAAAGAGTTATGTCTGAAATACATTTAGTGACAAAGCGCAATTCATAAATTTCGTCACCTCATCCACCACGCTCCTCCGAGGGGCCACATCACTCACACCATCCTCCTCAACAGACCGCTCCCTAGAAGCCCTAACCTCAAGCTTGGCCCGGAGCTTCCTCTTGCGAGACTTGAAACCCTTGGGATCTCCAGAACATCCTCAATCATTGCATCACTCTCCGGAGGGGCCGAAGGTGGTGTAATCTCGACCCTTGGTGGTTGATCACCACCGGGTATATCGTCACTACGATTCATGATTGCTAAAGGAGAGAGAGAGAGTACCAAGAGAGAGAGAAAGAGACGAGAGCAAAGAGACTAGAAAGAGTGAGGGCGCGAGAGAGAGAATTTCGAATGGTGGGGCGTACTGTGTACGCCTCACCCGTATATACCTCCCCTCGAACCAATTTGTCTGGAATTAAATTTGGACCGGGTTCAAAATCCATAGCACCGCACGGCATTTCTCCTAACACGCACGGTATATCGAACCAGCATGCAGAATTCTTGGGTCCTAAACCTTATTCAGGGCTTATTAGGGTTTCTCAAATTCACTTTTAGGCCCCATGCCTATTTGATGGTTCAATTTTCAAAACTCGAACTGCAGTTGTTACACCGCACATGCATTATTCCATAGCTACGCACGACATTCTGTTTTATTTCAGCAGTTCAAATTCTGTAGAACAGTTCCATGGTGATTGGGACTATGATGCAATCATGCATTTGAGGCTTCATGCAGGAATGGAGAAGAAGAGCACACAAGCAGATACGAGAAAAGGGGACTTTTCATTTCATAAAATCGGGGAAACCCCCGGAATTCGCATCACATAAAAAAAAAAAAACAAAAAAAACAAAAAACAAAAAGAAAATCCTTCTGCCCCCCTTTCTTCTTCCTCGTCCTCTATCTCAATTACTCCCCTCGCCGGACGCGTCATTCGCTTCGTCCGAGCGGTCGTCAGACCCGTTTGGATTCCCTTCGGAATCCTCTGTGGTATCGTCAGACCCGTGCTCTAGAGCGTATTCAAGGTCGTGCTTGTCGTCCAGTTGATCAAAAGCGAAATCCTGGAGGTTGGAGACAGCTCGATGAAGAATGCATATTGTCGAAACGAGCCTTGCAATTTGCCGGGTGAATTCCTCGATTTCCTCGCGATAAGAGGCCATTTTGGTCTCGAGGGAAATGACGCGTGCCATAAGACTGAAATTTGCTGTTGGGTTGGTTTCGGAAGTTGAATACAATGAGAAGATGAAGAGAATTGTAGAATTTTGAAGGTGGTGCATGGAATGAGGCACCATAATGGGCACCCTTAAACTAACCGACGGTTTTCGAAAATCGAAGGGTTGCATGGGAAATTGAAACACCACACGGTACCATACTAGACCGCACGGCATTTTAGGGCCATTAGATTAATTCATTTTCTTAGAAATTGATCAAGCCAATCACCAATATCCCCCTCGGGAATCAAATATTCCAGCCGCCTTACAGAAGAATCTCTTAAAATGTTGTGCCTTGGTCAAAAGATTAATGTGGTCCTCCGGAACTCGTCATAAGTTTCGTCCTCCGGGACTTGTCATAATTTTCGCTTCTCAAGATTCGTCAAATTTCGCCCCCTGAGGGTTTGTGTCGAATTTTGCCCTTTGAGGACTCGTCTCATTTCGAATTTTGCCCCCTGAGGGTTTGTCTCGAATTTTGCAGCTATTTGCATTTGTTTCACAACACATGGAACTACAACCACTCAATCTTATCAAGTTTATTGTATTGTCCTAATTGAACTACGTTGGTCTGATCCATACAAACAGGGTACGTAGACAGCTCCACAAGCGCGACCACCATCATCATTTGATTGCATTTCAACTTTCATACATTTTTGTCTCTGTTTAAAGACCTTAGAGCAACGAATTGGGATGCCTATTCTTTAAGCGTCACTGGTACCAACCAATAGTTTTCGAGTTCCGTTAAAGAGGGACTATTGTAGACACCCCAATCTGAACCTCAGAGGTTCTTTAAATGTCCCGATGATGAAATACCTCTCTAAACCAAAAGCCCAAAAGAAAGCCCAAGGGCCCGGGACTGGACTCTTAGTACCGCACGATATATCTCAACACTGCACGACATAACAAATTTCATTACGCCGCACGGGGTCATGAGGTCAACCGCACGACATTTTGATAAAGTTTTGACTGGCTGAGGAAGCTGTCAGCCACGTCCACTTGAGCCACAGCTATAAGTTAGCTTAGCTGAAAAAACACTTCTAGTCCGCCAGGAAAATACCTTCCCCATTTGAATTCAAAATCCTTAATTCTTGCCTATAAATACACCCCTCCACTCAAGAGAAAGGGGTTCTGAATTTTCTTTCTCTCTCATCATGCTTTCATACACATTCCTCACTTCTAAGTCTTGAGAAAGTTGCTCCCAAAATATTCTCTAGGCACTTTCTTTCTCTAAATGCCCTATTTTTCTCCCCATTATTAAAGTAAGCCTTTTACTCACTTTGAGATCCTACCTACTAAAACACCCAACAAACCATCCATGCCCACACTCATCTTTTCTCAACCAGCCTTGTCCATACTCATCCATCATCATCCGTCCTCATTCAAGCTCGAGAACCAAAGGTAAAAACCAAGTTTCCTTGGAGTAGGCCTTGTCCTTATCCTTGAGGGAACTCTTTTGTAGTTAGGCTTGACCCCCTTTTGGTTAAACACTGACTTAAAAAGCCATTTTCAAAAATAAAAATAGCCACTATGCTAGGCAGACCACGCCGTGCGGCATTATGATGAGTCGCACAGCGTAGTATGCTCAAACGCACGATCTTTTACTAATCGTTGTTTATTTGGTCAGACTGTCCGGATCATGACTATTCTTCATCGGGCTTGCTTGTCTTGTTGAAATATTGACATCAGTATCTTTAGAATGAGACCATATCTACGAGCTATGTTTTATTTCCTAAACAAGGCCCTTTTGCTTGCTCATGGCTTGAAGAAAGGGGTGTTATTCTGAAGAGAGACAGCTGTTGGGTATTTCGGATGACTCCAAAAGTTACGTACGGGATATCTAGAATACCGAGCGCTACTATGAGTACTGATGAATAGTCCAGTAATAGAATAGGTAGGCCGCACGGCATATCATAAGACCGTGCACGGTATTGTAATAAGCCGTGTGGTAATGGTTTTGATCTGGACAGTCCACTGGTTAGCTACTTCATTTCAAAACATCATACACTTATCATTCCTGTATAGGCAGCACCACATGCACGTCAATGTGATATATCCTCCCATGCCCCTTCCCTTTTTGCTTGTTTAATAAAGAGTCACACTTTGCAAAAGATTTGTGAAATGTTCCCCTTTTTAAAATGTTCAGTAGAGATCGGTCCTCACCAGGCGAGCAGGGTGCTTTTCAACAAAAAAAATTTCATTCGTAGCATGGCTCCCGAACCCAATATCTCAACGTTATCGCTAGACCAAAAGCTTTTCTTTTCAAAATAAGCTCACGGTTTCTCGGATCATCCATCTCAAAAATCCGGGTGGCGACTCTTCGGGTGCATCGGTCGGGGAGCCCACAACTTCTCTCTCTCTCTCTCTCTCTCTCTCTCTCTCTCTCTCCTCTCTCTCTCTCTCTCTCTCTCTCTCTCTCTCTCTCTCCCCTAAACGTTTTTTCCCAGTTCTCTTCCCTGTCTCCATGACCCTCACCGTCTCTCTGGTTCTCTCTCCACAGGTATGACTCTTTGTTCTAATTTTTTAAAACGGTTGTGAATCGAAAAATTAGTTGTTTAGAAAATTAGTTCTTTGTTCTCTATCCACGGTGAATTACCCTTTTTTTTTTGGTCAGTTCTTTGTTCTCTTTCCATGTTGTTTAGAAAATTAGTTCATGATTTTAATTGGGAGTTGGAGTGAATCGAAAAATTCTTCCGATAAGCACCCAATAATACATAGATCAAAATCGTAGATACAACTTTAATGAAGAGACCAAGCATTTGAAGGCGGTATCGATACTAAGAAATTCCGTATGATAGTATTTAAGAACAGATTGGGAATTGGAATTGTTATTGGGTATCGATATGCAGAAACGCAGTATCAATACCGGTTCGTTTTGCAGCCCAATAGGAATGTTTGAAAGAGATCCGGTATGGATACAAAGTTCCCAGTATCGATACCGAGTGCCTTCGTAGCGGATTTTTAGGGCGTCCTTTGGGATAGTTTGTGTACTAATGTGGGCTTGTATAAATACCCCATTATGTCACATATCCGAAAAAATACTAGATTTACTGCAATTTTTTTAGATCTAAGTAGGATTTCTTTTACTTGTTGCTCACTCTTCTTAATTAGTGTTCTTCATTTGTTCTTGACAAAATCTGCATTTTCTTCCATAATTAGTTGTTGTTTGCTATTTCACTCTTCTTTAAAGTTGTAGCTACGATTGTGATCTATCTTAATTTCTAGTTTAATTTGAATTCCATCGTGTTTTCAATAATTAGCTTTGTTGATTCAATTCTTAGTATGAGTGAGTAGATAATTAGGCTTGGTCATGGAGTGATTAGCACTCCATGACTTGAATTGATCATGATTTTCTCTCAATAAATCTTCATGTTTAGTTGGAAAATCAAAGTAGTTCGTGTTTGTCTATAAAATCTCGGCGGTGTTAACCTCTTTGATCATGCGTAGGCAAGAGCGAGCCTACTTGCCACGCATAGATTCTTAGAGCTTGTCATCTCTTGTGTTTGCTAGATGAATACTAGAACTAGCTTGGTATTTCGACTCCTTTTCTAGTAAATGAGCTTAATGATAAATCCTCCAGGTTGGGAGATTGTTGATGTGTATCTCAACCCGAGTAACTCAAGGGAGAGCTGATTGATTTGAGTTGTGGATGTTGAAATCCCCTAGACCTAGCCGCTTAGTTTAAATCATTTTCAAATCACACCTAAATTGCACTTTTTCTCCATTTCAAACTACACCTAAAACTTAGCCGCTTCAAGGCCACAATCCTTACATCTACAAATCCAATCAAGCCATGATGATTATCTCTTGCGTATGATCCCGGACTTCTGGATTATTATGCTTCAATGGACGAATTTACCCTACGCTTGGAGTGATCATATATTGATATATATATTGATATATCGATAGACGAAGCATCTTCCAAAAACCATATTGCACGGGCATAAGCTATTTGTCGAACCGCTTTTCCACCATCTCCCCTAAAACCAATTGGTGGTAGGAAGGGTTTCAATTAAGTCTTTTATGGCATTCGACATCGCACCCGCAAATCTATTTTTAGAGCGGTCGCAGGGAGTGGCATTGTATAACCAAATCCATGGGGGCACTCCGGGCCCAACAATCCCTCCCTCACGATGACGCTCCCGCGACTCGAACCCATGACTTCCTGGCTCTGATACCACTTGTCCGACCACTTTTCCACCATCTCTCCTAAAACCAATTGGTGGTAGGAAAGGTTTCAATTAAGTCTTTTATGGCATTCAACATCGCACCCGCAAGTCTGTTTTTAGAGCGGTCGCAGAGAGTGGCATTGTATAACCAAATCCATGAGGACACTTCGGGCCCAACACTATTGGTTGTTTTTAGAACTTTTTCAATTTTTGGTAATGAACTAAAAGAATTACCGGTTGTTGGTTCAGTCATTATAATGACTGATTATGGACTAATAGAATTGCCGATTGTTGATTATGGACTATAGTGACTGAATTTTTCAGTCATACCAAGACTTGATTTTTTGGTAATGATTTATTTGTGATGAAATTTGAAAATCAATACATAAACCCTAAATCGTGTATTGATTTTCAAATTTTATCACAAATAAAATCTTTGTATATGTATTTGCCAATCAAGCTCCCCGTAAAAATCAATACATTATCCCTAAGCCGATTGTTGATTCACAACCGTTTTAAAAAATTAGAACAAAGAGTCATACCTATGGAGAGAGAACCGGAGAGAGGGCGAGGGTCATGGAGACAGGAAAGAGAACTGGAAAAAAATGTTTAGAGGAGAGAGAGAGAGAGAGAAGTGAAAATGAGAATAAACGCTAATCTCTGATTATATCCCTTACCCAAAAATTGGCAAATCAAAAATTATTACCAAAAATTAAGCTCCCCAATCAAGTCTTTGTATATGTATTTGCCAATCAAGCCCCCCGTAAAAATCATTACCAAAAATTCTGTCATTATATTCTTTCTCCCAATCAAATCTTTGTATATGTATTTGCCATGCTAATCAAGATTTTCATAAATTAAGTGACTGAATATGATGACTGAACATTTCCAAATATTCAACATTCAAACTGAAAAAATCATTTCCAAAAACTGATAAAATCACTCTCAATCGTCGGATGAAATCAATCTGAGCCATCCAATGCCCAAGGGTTGAATAGAGGGTGGAGATTTATGCAGGGAAATGCATGTGTGTTAAATTCAACGGCCAAAATGTATGTAGGAAAAATATGTGGGTCACTACACCGTCACAATTTGGGTTATAGATTTCACTGGGGATCCAACTTGCACCTGCTCCCAATAAAGCCAACGAATTATACTTATTACAGTAGTTGACATACATTAGCGAATTATAAAGAGTGCACTTCGTGATGGTCTCCACATGGCATGGGATATCAATGTCCCTAATCAGGGACGGATGCACTATGGGGCACGTGGGAGCACTCAATTCAATTTTTTTTTTACAAACATTAATTATGAGAGTTTTAAAGTAAAAAATTAATTATGATTCCTAAGGATAAAATAATCAGACAAATATGATCTTCGCATCGGTTCGAACGGATTGAAAATTGGAATACTTAAGAATCTGCTCTTCATTTAATTCTACGGCTCTCTTAGGGTTCTCATTTGAGAGCTCTAGAACCAAATATTAATTATGACCCTTTAGGATAAAATAATAAGAAAAATAAGATCTTTTTACCAATTCCAATGGATTAAAAATTGGAGCAATTAAGTATTTACTCTTCATTTGGTTCTACATATGAGATCTCCAAAGATAAAAATTAATTATGACCCTTTAAAATAGTATGATTAGAAAAAAAAATCTTTGTATCTATTCAAATTGATTAAAAATTTGAGCACTTAATTTTTTGGACAATATTATAAGCACACACAATCACATTATAAATAATTCACTAATGAAAAAACATGAGCATTATTTTTTCCAATTTTGCCCCTTGATGGTGGCTCTCATTAGAGAAACCATAAAGGGATTACAACCCTTTTTGCATTTATTTTTAGGAATTTTTGAAATTATTTCCCTTTTCTCATATGATGAAGTTTAAATTTATATTATTGTGCTTGAATGTAAATTTTTGTTCAAATGTAGTAAAAATTGTGCTCCCATTAGAGAGAATTCTTGGATCCGTCCTTGTCCCTAATATTATATTGGTGTGGAATCTGATGCCTTACAATTGATCCAGTTGATGCAAATGTTTCTCACATGATCACATATTCACATGACTGGCATCATCATCACATGATTTCTGATTGCAGGTCCTTACTGGAATTCCTTGCCCCACGCGCTTAGAGAAACGAACGGAGATATATATGCTGACTTGGTTGCTACCTTGAACTTAGATTATTATTTTTTTCGACTTTTCGTAGATATTTCCGAAATTCTTGTGTAACAGTCGACGGAATCAGGATTGTGTATACGGGGGAAACTATGAAGAGTAAAAGCACAGTTACACAAGTACCACTACTCCGTAGACAAGTAAGTAAGTTGTTGATCTTCTAATCAGCTTGCTGATCTTCTAGTCTCAAATGAGTACATACAAATTCTGTCGATCCTGACATGATGCAAATTGTAATTTAAGAATTCTGCAAGAATCTCAAATCCAGCTAAGCAGTAAATATTTTAGAAGAGAGACATTGGGTTTCCGCACCCTTTTAATTTCTAGTAATATAATTCATTGGGAGTTCCAACTTGCACCTGCTCTTAATAAGTTTTTGTTCAACAAAGACTTTGTATTCAATTATCAATTATTGTTCGTAGTTACAATTCATTGGGAGTTACAACTTCATATAATGGTTAAATGAGTACAGGCGAATTCGGTCGATCCAGACATGAAGTAAATTGCAATTTAAGAATTTCGTGAGAATCTCAAATCCAGCTAAGCAGTAAATATTTAGAAGAGAGACATTGGGCTCCTCGTCTTTTAATTTCCAACAATATAATTCATTAGGAGTTCCAACTCCCAATAAAGCCAACGAATCATATAATGGTTAAATGAGTACATGCAAATTCAGTCGATCTAAACATTATGCAAATTGCAATTTAAGAATTCCGCGAGAATCTCATATCCAACTAAGCAGTAAATATTTTACAAGAGAGACATTGGGCTCCTCGTCTTTTTAATTTCCAACAATATAATTCATTAGGAGTTCCAACTTCCAATAAAGCCAACGAATCATATAATGGTTAAATGAGTACATGCAAATTCAGTCGATCTAAACATTATGCAAATTGCAATTTAAGAATTCCGCGAGAATCTCAAATCCAGCTAAGCAGTAAATATTTTACAAGAGAGACATTGGGCTCCTCGTCTTTTTAATTTCCAACAATATAATTCATTAGGAGTTCCAACTCCCAATAAAGCCAACGAATCATATAATGGTTAAATGAGTACTTGCAAATTCAGTGGATCTAAACATTATGCAAATTGCAATTTAAGAATTCCGCGAGAATCTCAAATCCAGCTAAGCGGTAAATATTTTACAAGAGAGACATTGGGCTCCTCGTCTTTTTAATTTCCAACAATATAATTCATTAGGAGTTCCAACTCCCAATAAAGCCAACGAATCATATAATGGTTAAATGAGTACTTGCAAATTCAGTGGATCTAAACATTATGCAAATTGCAATTAAGAATTCCGCGAGAATCTCAAATCCAACTAAGCGGTAAATATTTTAGAATAGAGACATTGGGCTCCTCGTCTTTTTAATTTCCAATATAATTCATTAGGAGTTCCAACTTGCACCTGCTCCCAATAAAGTCAACGGAGTACATAAGTTGGCAAACACAGTAAATTAGAACGTCTTCAATTCTCAATTATAATACGTAGTTATAATTCATTGGGAGTTCGAACTTGCACCTGCTCCCAATATAGCCAACGAATCATATAAAGGTTAAACGTCAGTCGATCCAGACATGATGCAAATTGCATTTTAAGAATTCCACGAGAATCTCAAATCCAGCTAAGCAGTAAATATTTTAGAAGACAGACATAGGTTTCCTCACTATTGTAATTTCCAATGAAATGCAGGATGGGTCGCCACTCTGGTATCTAATGTACTAATTGTAAACATCTACTCCTTGAGAATATTAGTAAGGTACTAATTGTAGCAATGGGCATCTTCTGGTCATCTCCATATGAGAGGTCAAGATTCGAGTCCCGTTGTGGGCGTTTGGAATTCAGGACTATGGATAGCCTCTGAAACTCTTTGTTTACTAACCTCCTAACATGCACTCTGCTTATGTATACAATATTTAAAAAAAAAGGTGCTAATTGTAGACATTGGCTTGTGAGCTTTTTTCCTGGTCTCTATCTAAGAGCAATGTAATAATCAAAAATGAATAATTAAAATTTGCCACGTCAGCTTTTGATTATTCATTTAGAGGGTTACTAATTGTAGACATTGGCTTGTGGCTTGTGTAAAAACGGTTTTTGAAAACAGTTTTTTTTTTTTAAATAACAGTTTTTCAAAATAACAGTTTTTTTAAACTATTTTTAAAAAAAAATTCTAAAAAAAATAGTTTTTAAAAGTTATTTTTTGAAAACATTGTTGAGAGAAAGAATGTTTTGTGTAATGATGTGTGTATTTAATTGAGAAAATGTGGGGATGATTAGATTTGATTATTGACAAAAAGTTGTTAGTTTTGATTATTCCCAAAATTTGATGAGTTGCTAAAAGATTGCTAAGTTTGATTATTACAATGTGAGCACTTTTTTGAGCAAACATTGCTAACTTTAGCAACCTTTTAATTTTGATTATTACATTGCGAATGCTCTAATGTACTAATTGTAGGCATTTACACCAGGGACTTGCTTCTCACATGCATTGACAAAGTTGATAGGTGCGAGTTAAAAATGGTCGAAGTTGATGCGGGATTAGGGTCAGGGTTTCTTTTCGATGGGCTTATCCCAATTATTGTTTGGGCTTCGGCATTTTAGGCGTAGGCTT
Source organism: Rhododendron mucronatum var. ripense (assembly GCA_019656295.1). Taxonomy (NCBI): domain Eukaryota; kingdom Viridiplantae; phylum Streptophyta; class Magnoliopsida; order Ericales; family Ericaceae; genus Rhododendron; species Rhododendron mucronatum. Next base: position 175,190 of record BPLT01000109.1, read on the forward strand.
GTCCCATTGGAATTTTTTCATTAGTTCCTTGGCAATAGAGGGTTTGAGTCGGGCATAGAATTTTTCTTAGAGCATTTCCGTTGTAATAACCAAATGGGTGTGGATAAGCAAACTTCATTCTCCTTGTTTCTATCAGTCTTTGTAACAATTTCAAATATTAATAAAATTTTGTTGTCGTTCCAAAAAAAACTTAGCATTTCGTCACAAGAATAATTACCCCCAAGTAATAATGGATTATCTATCAATGGTCTAAGAAAAAAAAAAGTGGTGCTAATGCAAAACTTGTTTTTGTTAATGTCAAAATTGTTGAGCATAAAATGCTTGTACAATGGGCAAAATACAAATCTCTCATCCTAAAAAAATCTCACGCACAACAATTTCGGAATTAACAAAAATAGTTTTGACTTTATTATTTCCCAAAAACCAAGAAGGGAGATAATTCTACATTTCATTCTCCAGCAAACTTAACAACAATGCTCAAAAAATACCCGACATTGTAATAAGCAAAGTTACAAGTCTTTTAGCAAATAAGCAAATTTTACTCATTCCATAACCAAATTTAACAACTTTTACCAATAACCAAAACTCAATAACTCAAAAACACTCCAAATTGGAATCGTCTCATCGAGACGAATAATTTTGTATGGTCGGGTACGTGATTGAAACTCGTTTGAAATTGACGTGCATTGTGTATTATGGGTTTTTTTTTGTTAGGTATGTAAAAATAACCAATGTAGAGATAGAGGTTATTAAATTTGATTATAGACTAAATGAATAATCAAATACTGACATAACACATCTTGGTTATTGATTGTGATTATTACCATTGCGGATGCTCTTAGCTTTGTTACAGAACTTCATTCTCCTTGTTCCTATTGGTCTTTTAACAATTTCAAATATTAATGAAATTTTGTTGTCGTTCAAAAAAAAATTCGGCATTTCGTCACAATAATAATTACCCCTAAGTAATAATGGATTATCTATCATTGGTCTAAGAAAAAAAAAGTGGTGCTAATGTAAAATTGTTTTTGTTAATGTCAAAATTGTAGAGCATAAAATGCTTGTACAATGTGCAAAATACAAATCTCTCATGCATCCTTAAAAAAAAATAAAAAATCTCACGCACAACAGTTTCGAAATTTACAAAAACAGTTTTGACTTTATTATTTCTCAAAGCCAAGGGAGATAATTCTACATTTCATTCTTCAGCAAACTTCGAGAAAGCAGTCGATTTTTTCCTCAGATATGTATATTTTAACCGTCAATTGATGTAAACAAAACATGTGAGCAGATCAAACGTGAATTTGCATCACCTCCAAGTTTCGGATTTGGGGTTGGTGCTGCGCAATGCTGCGCAGTTCTAAGCCGTTGGATCGTGCATCTAACGGCTCGGATCTTATCTTGACAATCAACGATCGAGAGCCATTCATTGCCGAGATGAGATCCTAGCCGTCGAATGCACTATCCGACGGCTCGGAGGTGCGCAGCTTGGTGCTATGCACTTCACTGCACAGCACCATCCCCCATTTCGTTTCGCATACGCAAAAGAGGAGCGAAAGCTTGATTATTAAATAACAAACACACATGATATCTTGTCGCCAAGACGATATATAAAGCCTACTAGGTGCGGCCATGTCCAAGGCATGAATGTCATGCCCATTGAAGAGGAAAGGCGTATTACAAAGATTGATAAAAGTACCAAGAGTCTAGCTGATTTACATGTAGATTATATACTGCATACCCTATTTACAAATGCTAACGTAACGTGATTGTAGTAAAGTTTATGATAGGTAGATACATGGTCCTAAAATATTAGAAAGCAAATCATGCACACCAAAAGAATTACGGCTCGAGATAGATGGTCATTTGTTAGACTCTCAAATCAGCCACACAGATTTTTGTAGGGTCAGTTCTCGTGCCAACTCTCGTTGCAGACAGAACTTTGAAGCCCCTATGCACACATTCGGCAAGAAGTGCCACCTATTTCACACTATGAATCCAGAAATCGTAAATTGAAAAGTAAAACCTCTATCATATTCACAAGGTATTTGAACTCATGATAGACAACTTAATATCTGGAATGTGGGTAGTTCAAAATAATTTTCCGCTAAAACCTAATCATTCACAAGTTCCAAACTATAAATTCTCAAAATGCATCATTCAAGGTAGAATGAAAGACCTTTGAAAGTGCAATATTTTCCAGACCCTATGTCCATTAATGCTACTATATGCTCTTGCCTAAATAATTAATGCCTTGTTCTTTTCCCTTTTTGAAAAAAAAAATTCCAACTCAAAAAATACTTATTACCTCTACTTTCAATCATTGCTTTCCACTCATTACCCCTATCTCTAATTATTATTCTCATTTCTCTCTCTATCTCTCTCCACTCATTATCCATACTTTCAATCATTACTCTCATTCTCTCTCCACTCATAACCGTAAAAAATTTCTCAAAAACTCATCCAAACACAGTTTAAACATGGCAATTCGCAAAACAACCATACATGCCTATCACACACACGCACGCAAGCGCACACACATATCTCACTTCAGCAACAAATTATGACTCTAAACTTCTGAACGTAACTGTAACAGTAAAAAAGGTTGAGCCAAGTAGTCATTTTTCGTAAGCATTCAAGGATGATAATACTCACCATGAACAAATACTGTATCCTATCTTCGTGTCTATGTTGTCAATGCAGTCCAACACAAAATCAGGGTGGCAAGAAAGAATTTCTTCTTCAGAGGATTCATCATATAATAGCACTTTTGCCTCAACAAGGCATTCTGGGAATACCGATAAGAAATGCTTCTTCAGGCAATGGGCTTTTGGGACACCGGCATTTTCTCTTGTCGCAACAGCGTGCCTATTTAGTGATGAAACCAACACATAATTTAGATCAAATCATGGTTTCTGTGAATACTCTAATCCAAATTTAAATGCGGGTTCTTACTCCATCGTTGGCAAGGGCAATATCCATGATAGCAGCAGTTTCCATCACCCATGACAGAGGGTTCCACACAAAGGTGCCGTTCTGCTTTTTTTTTTAAACATTCTTTTTCAAAAAGAAGATAATTTCAAACTCAAATATAATGAAAATGAAAAATAATTTTTTCATTTTTTTACACCGTTTAAAAGATCTCAATGAGATCTATCAAACAAGTCCATATTGGTAGAAAAATTATTTGCGTAAATACATAATTTTTGAGCTTGAAATTACCTTCCCTTTAAAAGTTCATTTTTTCAGAAACTGGAACAGGTTAAAAGCCTAACAACTTCAAGAATTTACTCTCCTGAAATGCTGAGAAGATAATAAACTTTATTATCAGAATTTCAGTCCAAAAAGCCAACAGACTGGAAATACAAAAGGAGGGTGTTCGATAAGAAACAGATGCCTTCTTCTTCTCGAGTTTGTTATAGCCAAAAAGCTCAAGCCTTTGCTGAGCAGACTCGGCGGATAAACGTTCTTAGAACATCTCAGATTCTGAAAAACTACCTAAATGGGTATGTTTTACTGGACTCAAAAAACCCAATTCCATCAAACCCCAAAAAATAAAAAATCAAACAAAAGCAACAAATTTGACACAGCATAATCAAGAAAACCACATGTAATTATCAGATATCAAATCCATTACCAAATCCATAGCTTCCTTCAACACAACCTCCAGAACTTCAGGCCTCTCTCTCACACACACACATACACACCAGTTTTAGATCAGAACCCATCAAAAGAAACCTGCAAAATTAAAATATTCAATCAAAGGCTACCCAAAAATGAAAACATGATTGTGAAGTTGAATTGGGCTTTGTAGAAGAGAATGCGGTCATCTGGGTTCCCAATTAAATATGTTCCGACAACCAAATTTTTTACTTCAAAAGAAAGTTTATCTTATCCACAAACACAAACAAAATTTCGCACCCTAGTCACCATTTCGTCACTCTGTGTAACTTGCAGTAGTATATAGTATACACAATTAACAAGTAACTAAAGAAGCAAAGGTTTTTACTTTTACCTACCAGCATCAGCGATGCCCGAAACTCCACAATTTATGAGAACCACCAGTAGATTGGCAAGCTCCGCACAGTGTCGTCATTTCTTGATACCCAATTGGCCAACCATTCCTTTCTCGGCTTTGCTCTTCTGTAAACTCGCTTTCATTTGTTCCCAAGAGACTCGATCAAAAAGATAAATTAACAAAAGTCTGTCTATACATTCTACAAGTGTAAATGAAGATAGGGCTGTAAACATAGATATAGTCATGTGTGTGTGTGTATTGTATAGTCGCTTTGATTTCTTGATTTCTTTGCCTGATGATGGAAGATCGTACAAATATGGGATACGATAGGGCAAGTATATGCCATTGCCTAAACTATAGTTTCAGAATTTTAACCAAAAAATACCTACAATTCAAGACAATTTTTTTATCTAAATGATATTTTTGGTATTTTTAGTGAAAACAAGCGTTATTTTGGCATCTATCCGAAAAAATAACATAGCATAAACTCACCCAAATGACGATGGAGTAAAATGGAAAGTTCTCCGAATTTGGGTGAATGACGATGAAGTAAAATGAAAAATTCTCCAACCATCCATTTAGGCAAAATTACACAATAAAAGATACCTATCATGATACAAGTTTGATCTCGACCAAATCACAGATTTGGAACATATGGTCACCTCATTTCAACCAAAAAAGAATTGGGAAAATGACGGCTCAAGACATGTTTTGATAATTAATACCCGCCAAGGATATGCTAAGAATATTTGTTAATGCTGAAAATATCCTTGGCGGGTATTAATTATCAAAACACGTCCTTGGCCGTCATTTTCCCAAAAAAACCACCCATGTATCCACATAATAAATCATCCATTTAGCACTAATTAGCTGATAAAACAAAACAAGACCAAACATAAACAGCGACAAAACCACAGACAGACAGACAGACGGAGGGAATTTCACATCACACGCATCATGTCTTTCAAATGTTCCAAACTTTGACAACTCCAAACTTCATTACCAAGCTATTAGATGAAAATTCCCAAACATGTGCAGCGATTGGGCAGAACATAGACCACTTTGAATTAATGTTGCTCTTACGTTCTCAAAAGCTTCAGCTTGTTTCACTGATTCCTGGTTGCTAGTGGTTCATTCGCATGCACCCTACAGAGTTCAACAAATTCATCCAAAGCTCTTGCTAAAATTAGGGTCTCGTCCATCCATACATTCTTGCTAAAATTTGCCCGTGGTTTGAACAGATTATATCAAATAGGCCCAGCAACTTTGCTCTCTCCTCTCCCTCATAACCTATGAAGCACCGACACCTCTAAAAGTCGAGGTATCACAGCTTCAGACACGGAGACACCGTGGGATACGTACGGGACACGCCACGTGGCGTGTCCCATAATTTAATTTGAATTTTTGACGGGGACACCGCGGGGACACGGTTGGGACACCGCGGGGGACACCGATGGGGACACGGCAGGGGCCAAACTGTAATTTTTTTAAAATTTTTGGGGACCAAACTGTAATTTTTGAAAAAATTGAGGGTCAAACTGTAATTTTTTAAAATAAAATATGGGGCCAAATTATAAATTTTTTAAAATTTCTGGGTGCTAAACTATAATTATTTATTTATTTATATATATAAATAAATAAATATACATGTGGCGTGTTCCCCGCCGTGTCCATGTCCCCATTTTTTTAGAATTCCGGTGTCCCGGTGTCGGTTTCGTGTCTGTGTCGGTGCATCATAGCTCATAACTCGATCCCAATTGCCTCCAAATATCACCTAGCTATTCATTCTCCATATGCTCCGGTCTAGAGCGAAAAAGGGACAACAACCAAGCTTTCACCACTATATTAGAGTTCAACAGCACATGTGATGTGATCTCAAGGTGACCCAGTATCAATTGGTCAAGTTCACTAAGTGCACCCGATAAATTATATAGCTAAAAAAAAAAGAGTAAACATAATCAGCCTAACATAAGAGCGTAATCGATAGCTAACATAACTTTTCTGATACCTAGGCCACAACAATATAGATAATACCAATTCTTTATTATAACCAAAGATTTGCGATAGTAAGGAGAGAGAGCAGCTTCGTATGTAGTCCTAAAATAATTCCATTGCGGTTGTGTTCCGAATTGCTCAATCCCGAAAAAATACAACCAAATCAAAACTTTGTTAAAAAGTGCAGGAATTGTGTAACATGCATGTCATCCTAGCTTATCTAGACTTAAAAGTAAAATTAGCTAACATATCGAATGTAAGTGAAGTCAACTATCAGAAAATAAGGCAACAAAACTGGAATGTTCAAAACTAATGGCATTGTACCTTTTGATTCAACATTCCTCTAACCTCCCTCCTTAACCCACCATTTTTTAGTTTAAAAAAGAGAAGGCCTTTAATCCGTGACTAATGTCCTGCACAATAACAATAGGTTTATGGAAGTAGCCATGGCACTCGCATACTTAAACTTCTAAGCAAGTCCAATTCTGCATTACTGTGCAATTACCCTTTTGATTTAACCTCAATAGAATACCCTTCCCTAGGACCGTCTGCACCCCATGGAGGTGTCCGGCTTCTCCCCAGCTTCAAATAGGATTACCCACCAATGGATCTAATCAATTTTGCCCGAGCTTCAAAAAGGAAGCATGTAACCTATTTCAACAAATGAATTTGCAAATTAGAGAGCCCTACATTTCAACAATGTCTATTCAACTGTTTCCGACTAATGCAGTCTCCCTCGGGTCAAAATTAAATACACTGTAAAATAATAGACTACCGGTGCCAAGTTTAGGAAAAAAAAGATTACCCATGCCTAAAGGCACTTCCCAAAACATACGAATTGAAACTAAACTGATCAATATCTGGCACTATTTATCATATCCACCAAAATCAACCATCATCTCAAAATCTGTTTTTCTCATTTGAAGATAGGTAGAATAAGCATCACATTCCAGTCTTTCAAATTTTCCAAAAATAGTCAAAAGTCGGACATACCTTCCGAATGCTGCACCGGTTTCCCTTGCCAAAATCAATAACAATATTACCTTCACAAAACTTCCATCAATTTTTATACTGAAACAATTGTTGAGAATGAGATAACTTACCAACGAAGATGATCGCTATTACGATCGAAGGGGCTCCTGCTCCTCCAAAACCCAGCCATGGCCTCCATCACTTCCTTCTCTCTCTACAGCAAGCATCATAAGCCACATCGCAAGTGCAATTCAGAATCACCTGACGAAGCTGTCTCCGACATCCGGCCGAGCAATCAATGCACCATAAGCTCCCGTACGCAGCGGATGCCCGCATTGGATTATTGCAATCAAAACACATTTGGAAAAAGAACCCCCCCTAAGGAAATCAGAATTGAGTGATCTACAAAAAAAATTAAAACAGATTTGAACTATACGTACCTTGTTCTCGGACTTGGCTCTCAGTTTTCTGAAGACAGCATTGGTGAGCTGTGCCAGTGAGGTTCTCAGTCGTTTGATGGTGTTGAGAGATAGAGAGAGAGTTGCCCTAGTGAAGAGAAGAATGTGGTGGATGGTGATTGGTGGCGTGTATTTCGGGGGAGGAGAGTGTAAAGCGGAGGAAAATAATTGGACGGGAGAAAACCACGTGTACTCAAAAAGGCAATGGCACATTCTCAATTGCCCCTTAAGACACCCGTAATTACGAAGATAGGACCGAGCAAATGGACTGAATTACCCCCACCCTCTAGCCTTGTGGCTGCCCAATCAAGGGACTTAATTGGAAAAATCAAGCCAATTTGGCATCCGAAAAACTCCTCCTCATTACACGGTAGGATACGTTACCCTTGTTATTAGGTTGCTTGCTGCTATAGCCTTGTCCCCCTTATGAATTTTTGACCCTAGCAATGTGAACCATTGCTTAAAATGCGCAAGCATCTAAAGTGAGAAGATTTATCTGCAGAAGAATTTGAAAACGAGAAAATAGCAGGTTCAGGTTCCATCTTTGCTGTCTAAAACCAAGCAATCTTGTATCTGCCCCCTAAGAGGAGAACGCATAAACAAAGCAGTTATCCGATGCAAGGAAATTGGAAAACAAAATTTTTAAACACATTTTCAGAATGGAGGAGCCACAAATACACGTGGTCTCCAGATAATCATACTCATTAAAAGTATTGTTTTAAAAAACTTACAAAGTTCCACATAGCCTTGAGCTATGTTACATGGGCCCTTCTAAATGAACAAAATATCACTAGGATAAGGGTGTGGGCTCCGTGTCCAACACATTTAGTTGGACAGACACATAGCAAACATATTTTGTGATGCAAAGTTACCCTGAACCATGCGTAGAACTTTCATATTGTGTAAGAAACACCCTAAGGCACTTTGTAACCACTATTCATCGGAGAACATAAAAGAAATATACTAGAAGTTCTACTATTTGGGCAAATCCCCGAGTTCTAAATAGGAAATTAGATTAACCGGACACTTAGACACATACCTGCGTGTCTACAACCGATACCTGAGTCCATGTAACACAGGCCCCAAGGCACGATAAATTAAGGTCTCATGCGAAAAGCAAGTCATTTACCGATGGAAAAAGAAACTCATAGAGGTCTTGGTATAATCTTAATTGAAATCATCCCTAATCACCCGCAAATTACATGCATAAAGAACATGTAAGTGTAACGTTTTAGTTTCTTACCTTAGCCATCTCCAATTGCAATGATAATCATTCTTTGCTAGGGCAATGACTGGCTGTGGTAAAAGTGAATAGAAGTGCTCCACGGATGAGGGTTCCTTGGGAAGGATCTGACAACTCAAACAACATTTAGCCCCAAATGTTTCAGCACTTAATTGTCCAATCTCAATATCATTCAAACTTAACAAGTCGGAAGTGCTGAGTGGGCTATTGCAGATGGGACAGAATGACTCTGGGGGAAGTGATTTATTCGACTTCAGATTATATTTCTTTTGACGCCTTTGGCTTTGGGATGCCAAATGACAATTAAGGTCGTCACTCTCTGGCATTCTATTGAAATCAAATGGAGTAAGCTTTCCGGCTGTTCTTAAAATTGTGCACTCTCGAGATGCATTTTCTTCCTAAAACACAAAAGCTATACGATGAAATTGCAGATTCTGGGAGTACATGGAAACAACATTCAACACTCTTAGCTGATTTGACTTGAAGAATGAACTTTCACAAGGGTTTATACTTGAAAGCTGAAGGGAAAGTAAATTCCAAGCAGATCACAAGTAATTTCAGCAAGATGCAAATCTCAAACTTTCAAATGAATTTAAATGTTATATTTCTGATGGTAAGCTCTTTATCTACACCATATAACAATCAGTGTAACTATTAAAATTGCATTCAAAAAGTATATATCCACAATTGGCATTCTACCTGCAACTGTTTTACAAACTATGAGACTAAACCATTGATGCCAGAACGAGTATCAAGAACCTCCACTGTTTTCAAGCTGCCCTGCCAAGATAAGATCAGTCCCATCATGGTGAAAACGTATTAATGAACTTCCCATTGCATGTGGCAAAGGAAAAACATTTCGCATGTAAATGCTTCACATGCTTATGTCGATAATGTAGTCACACTGAGTAACGCATACAAGATGTAGAATTTTTACCACCTATGACGCATATTCCTGGTCCTTTTTTCAGCAGTTCGTGTCAATTGATTGGATGAACAAATGGGCATATTTGTGGGAAGAAATTCAAGAGTTTTTCACCCATAAAAAAAAACTCTGTTAATTCTGGAAGACAGTTTTCTAAACCATCAACAAATGAATAAAATAGAGTATGAAAGATTTTTTAAGATGTCAAGAATATCAAAAATGATCAAACATAAAGGACTCCAGGTAGGATAGTAGATTACTAGCCATAACTACAATTCTACTTCATATTGGTCATCGTAGAATGAACCCACGCAATAGCAAACCAAAACAACACTTTCCCAAAATCATAATTCAAAGTGAAAAGGGTTCAGTTTAACAAGAGCTTATGTCCAGCACTATCAACCTTGCACTGTTCCAACTATGGCAGTCAAGAGTTGGTTTTGTGCCCCCAAATTTGATGTCTGCAGCTGCGTTAACTTACTGCTTAACTATACTTCAGCCAACTAGCTCGGCCTGCTGCTATTGGACTTTAAAATAGCTAAATACTCCGTATATGAAGAGGAAAGACTCACTAAGTGGTAAAAGCATTAAAAAAAAAAACTGTCAAGGCAACAAAGCATGTTCAGCTCTTGTGTGAAACAGTCAGGTAGCGGAAGCACCACTGGTACCCCCCACCTTGCATCAACATATAGTTTATCTGCTGCTAAAGAGTAACCCTGGCCCTGGCAAAAGAACACAATATTACCTCCCACTATTTCAATTAAGTTTAAAATCATTAGAACCTTCACCTTTCATCGTTAATGAAAGAAAGAATTCTTTATACGTCTATATTCATTTGAACCTTCAGCTTTTATCAGTTAATGAAAGATGGAATCTGTTCTCTCCATTTCTTTCAAAGAGTTTAGAAAAGAGAGGCTAACCTTAACAGTTGCTGTGATGACCTGGCAAGCTATCTTTGATGTACATGATCCAAACAGAAGTTTGGTGTATCCATTTTCAATGGCAATCTGCATAACAAAAGCACTGTACTGCATTAACAAGTTGCCAGTACATCTCATTATTGAAGTTAAATAACATGCATAAAAGTTGAAACCGTTTGCAATGACAACATTCGCAGATGCAGCATAAGATCTTCCTTTCCGGTGACATCACGAACAGCATTTACTAACTCTTTCAACCTGTCCTTTCCTCCCTCCCCTAACTCGGAAGAATAGATGCTTGCAGTTGGGATAACATGAAACACCATTCTTGGGGGAGTTAAATTCGATACAGTAAGTTTCATGTCTTCAATAGCATCATCAAGTTGCTGGAAAGAGGCTGGATAAATGGCACTTTCATCAACAAAAGCAACACCTACACCAAATACTGGTGGTGATCTATCTCATGTACAAACTGTAGGGCCAATTAAGATTATACTGTAGCATCAAAATTCTTCTGTGCTTTACATTGCATCTCATGTACAAACTGTAGGGCCACCCTAAAAAATGCTCACATGAGCTCGTCTTCTGGGTTTCTAGGGCAAAGCAAGCCATATAACCTTGTTTCAAAATGGGGATAGAGCATTGGCATAAATTAGGTATATGAGCAAGGATGCTCTGCAAACTAACTTTACATTACAATTTGAATTTAGTTGGATAAGCACATAGGCTATCTAGGACCAGATAAAATCCAAGCTGGCTTGATTCACAGTGCTAGAAAGATCTGCATATCGTGTATCTGCTGATGCATAGTCATCCTAGAAACCTAGAAACTAGCATACAAACTGAAATGCCCACCTCCACCTCACAGTACGTATAAATATTAGTAAGCACTAACTTGAATCCTTTCCATAATTAATTTACTATGCAAGATAACCTTCTCATATAGAAATAGTGATGGATTTTTGTCACTTCAAACTTAAAAATACCATCAAGATTGCATTTTCAAGAACGAATGAACAACAAACATTGAGTCAAGTTCAAGACCATATGATAAACAAAGAACAGAGAACCATCAGGCTTCTCAAGGAGAGATTAGAATCTATTTTGGAGAAGCAGTTAAGAAAGAAAAGAGAACACTATCGTCCCTCATGTTGGTGACCAAAGAAATGAATTCTCTAATTATCATGCTTGGAATAGTAAGACAGCATATCAGGAACAAGATGGCCCATTTCACCGATTCTCACCAATTTTGGGGACAGACAATTTTGGTGAAGTAAGAATTCTCTCTCTCTCGATTTCAAATTTGTAATCCAAACACAGTTTTTTTCAAGGGCGGACCCAGAATTCTTCAATTGGGTGAGCGAACATGAGGACATATATACAACATATAAAATACAAACATATAAAAAGGTTATTGTACATATTTCGAACAACTTAAACATTTATAAGACACAGCCATATATAGCTAGGGGCAATGTCCTATAAATCGCTAGGCCTAGTCCGGGGAAAAGGGCTACCTAGTGCCTAGGTGGGGACTATGCGCCGACTAGTTGGTTGCCTAATCTAAGCGTTGGACTACCGCCTAGTGCCTATCTGCCTAGGCAGGGACTAAATGACTAATCAGAGGCAGCTGTCCTTTAGAACACTAGCTAGGGGTGCATACAATTGTTTGCATTAATATCCGGTTCAAAAGGTGAATTATGGAACTCGGAATTAGATTTTTTATACATGCACAAAATCTTAGAAGGCGAGCTACTAAAATGTTTCCTGAAAATCTTAGATGGGCCGATGCTAAATTTTTCAAACAAAAGCTGGCTAGTCAGGTGAACTTGTCCAAATTCAGCATCTTCGAGAAAAATCTACTATAATTCTAAAGAAATTTTGTAAGTTGAGTAGGGTGGCTTCCTGATCTCATCCGCCATCTTTCTTTCTTTTTTTTGATAACTATCTCATCCGCCATCTGTCCATCCTTGATTCTCACCAAAACCAACACAAGCAAATAAGCAATGAACCTTGTGAGATCAATTCATAGTTATACACGTATCAAGCATAAGAAATTCAATTATCCAAAAGAAACAAGATCCACATTCTAGAACAAAACTATCCCCCACAACAAAACATCATATCACTGAAACCACGAATAAACATCATTCTAGAGAGAGAGAGAGAGAGAGAGAGAGAGAGAGACCTGGAAGAAGTGCCGCCGGAGAAAGCGACGAGGACGTTGTCGGAGGGAGAAATCACGGTGTTCGAGGTGACGGCGAACTTGAACTTCCCGAACAGATTGCTCCGAAAGCACTCGGCGCAAAACCGGCCGCAGTCGGCGCCGGGAGAGAAGGCGGCCGGCGCGGGGTTCGTGTAAAAGATTGTTTCGTTGGACTTGCACTTTATGCAGAGATTGTGCGGGTTAAAAGTACCGTTGACATCGTGGCGACGCCGTTGGGTGGATCGATTTTCTGGGAGTGTTGGTTTTCTTCTTCTGCTGCTTCGGCGTCGTTGTTGTCACCCTGAGCTGCACTCCCTTGGTTACTCCCTAGCTTTTGCTCTTAACTCCTGGCTATGAATGAGTAATTAATTAGGCTTAGTTATGGAGTGATTAGCATTTTATGACTTGATTGATCTTATTTTTCTGTCAATAAATCTTCATGTTTAGCTCAAAAATCAAGTTAATTCAGGTTTGTTTATCAAAGCTTGGCGGTTTTAACTTCTTTGATCATGTGTGGGCAGGAGCTATTGGGAGCTCTGTCATTCCTTGCGTTTGATAAATGAATTTCCAAACTTGCGTGGTATTTGAACTCCGTTTCTAGACTAAAATGGTTTTAATGCGAAATCCTCCGGTTTTACAACCTTAGATACGTGTCTCAAACCGAGTAATTACAGAGAACGAGATAAAAGTGGATTAACTTGAGTCGTGGGTATTAGGACCTCCTAGACCTAGCCGCTCATTTAATTAAGTAATTCGCCGTTAATTAGCTGTTTATTTTCCATCATTTAAAGCAAAACAAAGTTGGCTGTCTAAACGCCGAAAATCATACTTCTATCAATCCATACTAGTCATTCGAAGATTCTCTTGGGTACGATATCTGGTCTTTCGGATTATAATGCTACCGATCAAATAGCCCTATGCATGGGGTTACAACATGGGTGGCTAAACAGTAATTTGGAGTCCAGCTCCTCTCCAATCCTCCTAAAATTTGAGGATCCTCCAAACTAGATCCAACGGTTAGGATTTAACGTTACACCCACTTCATTAAAATGCCAAAGGATTGAGCACACATAATTACATTCCTCCTCTCTCCTTTCCAAAGCGGCCCATCAAACAACCTCAAACTGGATATTTGTTGCCGGATTCTTTTACCGCCAGTGAACTCAATCACTTAACAAATTAGAGTTGGATTAGGGATGAGTTAGGTTTTGGAGAGGAAACGAGGCAGAGAAGGGGAAGGAGATGAAGACAATAAACCTCTCCACTTATATCTCAGAATTTTAAGATATGTTCATAGCAAAGGGGGGGGGGGAGGGGGGGGGGGGGGGGGGGGGGGGGGGGTGGAAGAATTAGATGCATGGGAACGGGACGGACGTGGCTATGGATTAAAGAGGGGTTAGAGGCAGTGGCCATTAATTGCAATGGCTGAGGGAAGAAAGAGGTGAGATTGGCAATTTGGCAGTGGTCGGTTATTGTGGTGGTAGATGGAAGAAGAGGAGGAAAGTTATCAGGTGCTTTTCGCATCACTGGGAGTCCTCTATTCTTGACCATTGGATGTAATAGTGTCCACGTGTCGCATCATTAATAGAATTGGAGGATCCTCCAATTTTAGGAAGATTGGAGAGGAGCCGGACTCAGTAATTTGCACCATTGGCAAGAAGAATGGGTTTCCTTGGTAATTTTTTATCTCTCTCACTCTCATCCACGCTGCTCCTCTCTCTCTCTCTCTCTCTCTCTCTCTCTCTCTCTCTCTTACTTTTACGAAATCCACCGTTCTCACTGGTGTCATCGGCGACGAAATCCACCGCAATCATTGGTGTCACCACGACGAAATCCACCGACATCTCGACATCAAGAACAACATTGAAAGCTGCGTGGAAGATGAAATGTGCGAGTAGAAATTTCTACTCGCATTTTACGTGTTCGATGAAATGTGCAAGAGACCAATAAAGAATGAGTGATTTGGGAACTAGAAATATTTTCAAGAGAATTCAAAGCCAATTGGAACGTATAGGCCTCGATAGAATTAATAACAAGCCCTTAATTCGTATTTTCGCCTTTGTTTTTCAGTGTCTACATATATACTCCAGCTAAGAATGAATTAACCTAAAAATTTCACGGGCTGAATATGTACTTGCTGAGGACTGGAAACCTTTCTCCAGTTTCACAACAAAACTCCAGTTTACCTCTGGATGAATTGCATGTGTAAAAGCATGCAATTAGGCCAGTGTCTTTTAATGTAAAATTAGAATTTGGTCTTTCCAAAAACCCAACGCTGAAATTGATGCACTCGATTTTTCACATCATTAGGTCAGAAAATACCGTACGTGGACTATTTGTACATAGGTAGTTGAATTTCATTTATCATGATCTATAAATTAGTGGAGGGGTTGGCTTAGTTCTAGCTACGATTGTATTTGAGCTGCCACCAAGATTTAGAAGGTAATTTCAATTGGGGTGGGTAGTGTTGTAGGCACGGATAAAGTTTGTCCAGTCAAAACTTCAACCGATATGTACAAATCATAAATTGTGGTTATGGAGGGTATTCCTATCTCTTTGAGTTTGTTAATTAAACAAATATTGGGTAAATTTTTTTTATACTAACGAGTGGTTTATTTATTTATTTTCTTCCAAATAACAGAGTAATGAAACTTCTATAGGGAATAATTAAGAAGGTCAGTTGTGTAGCCAAGGGAAAGGGACAGGAAATTGTTGCTCATCAAGTGGTAGGATTTCACAAACACTTCTTGCTTGATAAATCTGAAACCAATATACCTTGCATCCAGATATAATAGATTTTGTTGGTCATTTTCTATTTCCGGTATTGCCAGTTCTGTTTTGCCCTTGAAACTTTTGCATGTCATTGAAGCACTTTAATATTTGCCCTAATTTTTTTTTTTCAACCTGTAATTCATATGTAGCTGACTGAGTGTTATTTTCAAGTAGTTTCATATTTTTTTCAACATATTTTTGGTATCTTTTGTAGTTACTACGTGTATATCTTTTGGAGGAATATCTGATCAAATACGAGGTCAAGCGTTTGCCGATATTTGTTTT
Source organism: Rhododendron mucronatum var. ripense (assembly GCA_019656295.1). Lineage (NCBI taxonomy): Eukaryota > Viridiplantae > Streptophyta > Magnoliopsida > Ericales > Ericaceae > Rhododendron > Rhododendron mucronatum. The sequence goes on from BPLT01000109.1 coordinate 190,984, forward strand.
GATCTTCTTCTCTAACAGCGGGACCATTTTCTTACTTTGTTGTCTGTTTTGGTCTCCATTTTCTGTTTCCACCTGGAGACTAGTATTTTCTTTTGTTAGAAGCAAATAGTGTAGTTGTGTTTAATGACAGGTTAGCTTTGTGGCAAATAGTGTAGTAAATATAAAGGGGGAACTCATGAATTTGGAACATTGAAGCTGATTTCTCTAGTTGTATTTGGTGGTTTTTTACTTTCTTAATGCGTTGTCCATGGAAATTGAAAAAGATGAGTTGGAAAATGAGTTCTTTGTACCAGGTTAAAGATGAGTTGAAAGTTGAGTTCTTAATGCGTTAACTTATACTAGCAATTTGTGGTTTATAACTATCTACAAATTTGCTTCTTTGCTAACTAATACATTATTAGTTTTCGAAATTGAGGAATAACCTGTATAAAGGTTTAGTAGATGCAAGTCCAATAATGCAATGGCATCGACTTCTAATAAAATACTTGATGCTAGAAATGGTATGTGTGAGCTGAAACAGTATTTGATTTTTACAAGTTATAGCAACGTCAATTAAAAGCCATGTTGAAAGTGAAACCACCTCAATCTTCTTTCAAACTTATAAAGGGAATTTTGTGAAGACAATTAGATTTTTGTTTGCAAGTGCCTTTAGACATGGATATTCTGCTAGCTAAACTCACTCAAAATCATAATGAATAACAAATTCATCGACCCGTGCCTAAAGCGCTAGTTTATCAATATTGTAGAAGGAAACAAGAAATACCACAATAACACGAAGGTAGACGACGTATTTTAACCGAAATACAACGAATGAACAATTAATGACACATGTGCACAAGTGTATGCAACTAGTACGGAGTACTACTATTGGCTATTAGTGCCACATTTCAAACACAGGTATCTCGCTTAGGCATTGTTAGGACCATAGTCACGGTCTTTCTATGTTGACAAATTCTACGACAAAACACACATTTATTTACCATATTCTTATTTATCGAGTTCTATTTTATTTATTTTTGTTTCTAGATTGTTTGTTTAGAAAGTGGAAGGAAATCAACCATGTGCAATTGGGAGATTGAGTTTTTAATAGGGCTGCTCAAAAATCCGGTGAACTGCGAAACCGATCCCGACCGAATCGATCCGTACCTTTTGAATTTTGTCCGTAGATTAATGGTCCGAACACGGATTGAAAAATTAGAAAATCGTGACTCGCGGTTCAGTCCACGGATTTTCATTACGAAACTGTGGATTAACCGAACCGGACCGTGAGATATTTATTTTATATAAATAATATATATATACACACACATATATATATGTATTTATATAATTAATATTTAGGAATATTAAAACTTTTTTCTAACAATTTTAGTATTTTAATGTTAAACTGTTGCCGGTTGCCGTGCATTGCGTTTGGATAAAAGATACAATTTCACTTCTTTGGTGTTATAGTTGTCCCCCTTTGATTTTTTTAATTTTTTTTTTGATTTGGTTTTATGTTATGTACTATACTGATACAATCTACTAGTGTTTAGATTCTTTTGAATTTGATTTTTGAAGTAGGCATTCGGTAGTTTATGTAACAAATATTTTCTGGTGGTATTAAACTTAATTCTGAGTGTAACATTCTTTCATTTTAGTTTGGGATATTTTCTTGAGCTTTATTTTTGCTAAAATCTATGGATAAAACCGTAATCGATCCGCGAGTCACGGATTGGATTGAAATCGGACCGTAGGACTTTTGGTCCGGATACGAATTTCACTTTGTAAAAACCGTGACTATCAGTTCGGTCCTCGAAATTCTAAAAATCCGAACCGAACCGCGAGTAGCCCTAATTTTTAAGTGAAAGAAAATCAAGAAAGATCAAGGCAATCGAGGGTTTCAATATTTAGCACTTTCAATATTCGGTATATGGCAACTTCACCTAATATACAAGTCAAAAATTAAGTAGCCTTTTTTACACATAATAAAAAGGCTGTGATGATTGTTTGGTTGTGATATTCGACATATGCACAAAATTTATACGTCAGGGTTTTAACTTTTAAGATGGGCGCGGCTATTCGCAGCCTTTTATTTTCTCCCATAGCCCGTTAAAAGTTTTTAATTATACTCGACAGTTAGTTACCGAAATTGAGATACATTTTCAGCATCTAATTACCAAAATATAATATTTTTTTCAACAGCTATTTACCGAAAATGTATATTCGGCAGTTGTTTACCGAAAGTTGAACATATTTTCAACATGTAGTTACCGAAATATATTCTTTTTTTCAACAGGTATTTACCGAAATGTTATATATGATTTTCAACAACCATTTACCGAAATGTAGTGGGCTATGGGAAAAAATAAAGGGTTGCGAATAGTCGCGTTCTTTGAGATTTGGAGTATGAGAAAAGAAGGGTTTTTTGGCTTGTGGGTCCTGGAGTACAAATGAGCTCAATTGATCATTGAGATTCTAGGATAACTCCAAGAAGTTCATTCATCTTTGCTGCAACTAATTGAGTCATCTTCCGGTGGATTTCAGGAATCATTTTGGAAGGCTTGTGGATTCAAGAGAGTGGCGGTCAAGCATTGGGTGTGATAAACGTGGATTCGGCAAGTAGGTCCTATACTCGATTGTGACGATTCAAATCGTAGAGTAAGATTACTTGTAACTACACAATGTTTATAATGTTTGATTCATTTCTATGATTTTTTCCTATTTAAGGTTTTCCATGTATATCTTGACGTTCTTTGATTATTGCTTTTGTTTGTGCGATTGGTTTAGTTATCGGTTGGTGGAAAAAAAAAAAAAGCAAATATTTATATACCTAGACGAGCTAGGATTTTTCAGGCATGTAACTTGAATGTTCAAACAAGAAAACAATTAAAAAAAGCACACATCTCCAAATTCATTGATCCAACAAATTCATCGACCTACTTGCTCACGATTAGTTTCGCCCTTGCATTCCCTTCTCTTATTCGAAATTGATCACCTAAGCCAAGTTGAACCATCAACAACCATATAAAAGTGAGGAGCTGTCCACCTTTACTGAGTTGTGCCATGTGGGCATCGGCTCTGCATTGACCCGCTGCATAGGACATCAATTCAACCCAGACTTTGCTTATTATCTTCCACCTTTCAAGCATTCATCCGGTTCCTTTTTCCCTTTGAAGCAGCAGCAGAAGCATTTGCAAAAGGTGACAATTTTCTGCGAAGTGTCCTCCTCTTCTTCTAATATATTCCTTCCACGAAAGAATTTCTTGGCCTCAGCACAGGTATCCCTGAACCTTATCTGCCCAATACCTGGCAACATTGTGGACTGCATGATTAGCAGGTATAACAAGTAATCCGAAAGGCATTTAGAGAACTTGCGGTTATGATCATTTTTGTCTTCGACATCTGTGTAGTAGCAGAGTTCAGTGGCAATGTGCCACAAAATCAGGCTCTCATCAAATTCGACATCGTTGATCCAATGGAGTAAGTTCGCACGACTTTCATACCGAAGAATCCAATCCCCTCTGGCGGAAAATATCTCCTTGGCCGTTTCTAAGTCGACTGCCTGCTTAGATTTCATTTTCAGCTCCTCAAAAATAAAATCTCTCAATTCAGTGCTGAAATGTTCAGTGCTCACATATTTCATCCCATCTAGCATGTTGGTTAGGCCAAAAACAGCAATAGTTTTCTCCCACCAATTCATACGTGGGTGCAGACAATAATTTATCAAGTTGTACTGTGAGAGAGATTTGGACCACCTGAGGTGCACAATATGCATGATGTTCTTGGCGTTAAACCATTTGGGCTTTTGTCCAGGGGTTGTAGACCACCTTACCCTATCAACTTTGAGCAAGCATTGCAGGATCTTAATAAACCATTTAGGCAAGATCTTAATAAACCAATTAGGGTGTTCTGACTTCGTGAGGGCCACAGCAGTCCAATCAGAGCAAAGGATCATTAAAAAGCTATTAAATCAAGAGCAATAGCGCCAATAAGCAACGTGTAGGAAACTACAATATCTAACTTGTAAAAAATTTTCTTTTCGATTAAATAGAAGAGCACAAGGGCTGCACAAGTCAAACTAAACGAAATTATCCGAAGAGGGTATCCAAGAAACTTAGCTTGCATCATTCTGGCCTTAGTGTAGTGAATATCATAGAAGAAATTAAGTTCTACCTCAATAATATGGAAAGCATCTATTGCCGTTCGGTTGAAGAAATAATCACGGCTCTCGTTGCGCTGACTGACGCTGAAGATCAAATCCGCAATCAGACCTTTGAAAGTGGTATAGTACTTATGAGCAGTTTGTACCACCTCCAAACAATCCAGGTTTCCTTCGTTATTTTCTGTATTGTTGCTCATGCTATTAGGAGGTTCAGGAATCATCTCTATCTCCGTCGGAAGTTTTGCATCCTTCTTTGAAGCGTACTCATCCATGAACTTCGCATAGTTAGGCCCAGGATCGGGATCTGTGAGAAAAGAGTCTTTGATTATACGAGAGCTAGCAAGATAGAGAGCACGTGTTTGCTCAGTGTACTTGATGACTCCAGCCAGAAATATGAGCAAGGTGGGGATCCAAAGCTTGTGATTTGGAAATGATTGAATGAAGGCATAACCGACAGCCCAGCATTGGAATCCCAGACCCAGGAAATGCCTCAGCCAAAGCTCATTATCCTCAAGTGCAAAAGCTGTAATGGTGTCGGGACCCCCAAGGTGTACCAAGAGAAAGGGAGCCCAGAATGCCAGAAGTGTTGGATCAGTGAAAGGGCCATAGGTGTGACCCTGGCTATTGGAAATGAGTCCCACAGCAAAGGTAGCTGTTGCGTCTGCAAGCAAGTACGCACACCATATGGGCATGTGTTAGGAGTTCGTCCGATGCATCGACCCGCCACTGCGTGCTCAAGACCCAATTTGTATGGGAGTAACAGCAAAGAGTCCACCACATTACTTAGGCCCAATATATATTAAATGACTCATATCCACTTAAAAGCCTTGTAAGTGGTGAGTCATCCAATTGTATATTAAGGTCCAACTCTTTTTCTGTTTATCCGATATGGGACTCAACGTTCACACATGTTCTAACAAATCTCCCCCTCATGTATGAACCAAACATTGGGCCTTAACCTCTCTCTGCATCCAAGCTCCCCCTTGATTCTGATCTAATGCTCTCAACCCTATTTCCCGAACTGGGCTTATTCTGCACCCACTCAATTGATTCAGAGTCATCTCAATTGAGAGCCAACGTGCCTAGTCACTGGCACCATGTTCCCCGACGAGAACTCCATTGAGAGCCAACGTGCTCATTCACCAGCACAATGCTCCCCGACGAGTCAACTCCATCGACAATGAGCCATCCAATACGGCACTCCAACATCGAGCCACCTTGCTTCATCAGGAGTCACCTATTTTGGACTTTATACCGCTCCACAAGTGTGTTATGTGCAAACCCATTCAATGATGCGCTGAGAGTCTTCCCATAGATCGTCAACCAACGGCTCTGATACCATTTGTTGGGAGTTCGTCCGATGCATCGACCCGCCACTGCGTGCTCAAGGCCCAATTTGTATAGGAGTAACAGCAAAAAGTCCACCACATTACTTAGGCCCAATATACATTAAATGACTCATATCCACTTACAAGGCTTAGCCTTTTAAGTGGATATGAGTCATTTAATGTATATTGGGCCCAAGTAATGTGGTGGAAATCATATCTAGATTTAACATCCTCCATGGAAATCGTATCTTTTCCGTAAAGTAGGGTAGTAACAAAATGCTCATAAGACGCAGGCAAAGAACATAACACAATAAGGGCTTGATCTTCATCATCAATCACAACATCAATATTTTTTAAATCCATAATAATTCGATTTAACTCATCTAGATGGTCTTTTCTTGAAGAGCTTAGATATTAGGGTTTTGTTCATCTCTTTGGGTTCCACCAAGAGTTTGTGTCTCCTTTTTGGGTTCCACCAGAGATTTGTCTCTAGATATCGATTTGGTGCTTCAAGTAGAGTTACGGGTATAGCCGGCTCTTTGTTTCTCTCCCCGTTTATAGTGAATCCTCTTGCTCTTTTCTCAAAATGCTCATAAGACGCAGGCAAAGAACATAACACAATAAGGGCTTGATCTTCATCATCAATCACAACATCAATATTTTTTAAATCCATAATAATTCTATTTAACTCATCTTGATGGTCTTTTGTTGAAGGGCTTAGATATTAGGGTTTTGTTCATCTCTTAGGGTTCCACCAAGGGTTTGTGTCTCCTTTTTGGGTTCCAACAGAGATTTATCCCGAGATATCTGTTTGGTGCTTCAAGTAGAGTTACGCGTATAGCCGGCTCTTTGTTTCTCTCCCCGTTTATAGTGAATCCTCTTGCTCTTTTCCCTCGTGGAGTACGTTCTTGCTTTGTGCTTGAACGGAACCACGTATATCTTTGTGTTCTTGTTTATCACTTGTTGATTTGTTATATTCTCAATTTCGTGTTCTGCACAACAAATTGGTATCAAAGCTCCGGGTTTCAATTCGAGGCTTTTGTTTTCCGCTGCGTATTGTGCAATTGGTGATCGTTTCAATGGCGACTCGTTTCGAAATTGCAAAGTTCGATGGGCAGAGCACTAGCTTCAGTTTACGGCTTATTAAGATGAAGGCTTTGCTTGTTCAACAAGGATTACACAAGACTTTGTTAGGGAAATCAAAGAAGCCTGCTGAGATGCAGGATAGTGTGTTTGAGGATCTCGATGCGAAGGCACTCAGTTCGATTCAGTTGTGTTTGGCCGATGATGTGCTTCGCGAGGTCGGGGAGGAGGATACGACTGACGGTATTTGGTTGAAGTTGGAAAACATCTATATGACGAAATCTCTTACCAACCGGTTGTATTTGAAGCAGCGCCTTTATACGTTTTGTATGAGGGAAGGTACGCCCGTAAAAGACCATCTAGATGAGTTAAATCGAATTATTATGGATTTAAAAAATATTGATGTTGTGATTGATGATGAAGATCAAGCCCTTATTGTGTTATGTTCTTTGCCTACGTCTTATGAGCATTTTGTTATACCCTACTTTACGGAAGAGATACGATTTCCATGGAGGATGTTAAATCTAGTTTATATTCAAAGGAATTAAGGAAAAAAGTATCCGGTGAAAGCGAGGTTTATGCTGATGGTTTGGTGGCGCAAAGAAGATCTTTTGAGAAGGATAATGGCAGTAGAGGGGTTTCTGGCTCTCGTTCCTCAAATCAGGAAGTAAAGTGTTTTTACTGTAGGAAATACGGGCACATGGTGAGAAATTGTCCTAGGTTGAAAAATAAGGACAATTTTGAAGAGAAGGTTGCTGCTGGTATTGTTGAAGAGGATTCCGACGATTCACTTATGGTTCTTTCTGTGAGTGTCGGTGATGTCTATTCGAATACCGAATGGATTCTGGACTCCGAATGTTCTTACCACTTGTGTCCGAATAATAATTGGTTCGATACTTATGAATCGGTTAGCTGTGGTGCAGTTCTTATGGGGAATAACATGCCCTGTAGAATTATTGGGATTGGAACAGTTAAAGTCAGAATGCATGATGGGTTTGTGAGGACGTTGTTTGGTGTTCGACATATATCAGATTTGAAAAGGAACCTTATCTCTTTGGGTACTCTTGACTATTTGGGTTGGAAGCATACCGCTGAAGGTGGAGTCTTGAGGGTTTTGAAGGGTGCTCGTGTTTTAATGAAGGGTCGGAAATCGAATAACCTCTATGTGCTTGATGGTAGTACGATTGTGGGTGCTACATCTTTGGGTTCTTCATCGGTGAATTCGAGGTTGACTCAGTATTGGGTTTTTAACTCCGTGGTGGAGTTGGTAATTAACTCCGTGTGGAGTTTGAGCAGATCTTCGTGTGTATTCGGGAGGGATGCGTTGGGTGGGAGGTGCTCGTTAGAAGATAAAGGCTCAATTTGGAGGCATGTGCGGCTGGGTTTCCTGAGTCGCGTTTACAAGGTCAAGCAGGTGTGCTTGAGCCTTGCTCGTTTATGCCGTTGGTGATTGCCCCGTGGGGGGCTTTCAGGGGAGATGAGCGATTGAAGGAGAGGATTGCCTATAGTGTTGAGTTCAATGGAATTTAAGTCAAGGTGGAGATTTGTTGGAAATTGACTAGAATTCCTAAATTGACTAGGATTCGTTTTCCTATTTGGTTTAGGTTTATTTAGTGTTTTCCTATAAATAGGGATCTTGGGGTTTCCTAGGGTTATGGTCTTTTATTCAAGGGCTTAGATATTAAGGTTTTGTTCATCTCTTAGGGTTTCACCAAGGGTTTGTGTCTCCCTTTTGGGTTCCACCAGAGATTTATCCCTAGATATCTGTTTGGTGCTTCAAGTAGAGTTACGGGTATAGCCGGCTCTTTGTTTCTCTCTCCGTTTATAGTGAATCTTCTTGCTCTTTTCCCCGTGGAGTACGTTCTTACTTTGTGCTTGAACGGAATCACGTATATCTTTATGTTCTTGTTTATCGCTTGTTGATTTGTTATATTCTTAATTTCGTGTTCTGCACAACAGCATGGTTATCCAAGCCTTTGACACTCGCTTTCTCAAAGGTGCAAGGAATATCAAAAGGATTTGTAGGCTGAGACTAATGAGGATCACTAACCGAAGATCCCACGTTTCCCAGCGCAACTTCCACCTTGCTACTATCCCCATTGTGCAAACCCACTCCCCACCTGCTCTCGATCTCACAGAGGAATGCACAAGCACCTAATTGCTAAATAGAGATGATACATATTACAACACCTTATAATCTGAATGTATAGTTTGGAAAATATGCTGATGTTCTGGTGAAGGTTGTTCTGGTGAAGGAGGAAAGATCTGCACTAAATGGGTGCTTTTTTATATGTTATTTTTGAACAGTTTCAGGTCATTTTTTGAAGTAGAATGATGTACTAGGCTTATGGGAGCACTTGATTTCTATTGGGCCTGTATTCATACTTTTGGTGCACTTGATTTGATTAGGGGTGATGCCACTGTACGTAGTTGTATTTTGATATTCAACGTGTGCCAACTTGCAATTTAATAATCTCTGCACAATTTCAATTAAGTTAAGCAGTGAATATAATTTAGTTTAGTGAGCCAAATATAGAACTGAATCAATAAACACATTCACTGGAACGCAGACCTTCACAAATTTTGTCATTTTCGGAATTTAAGGATCACACTGTATGTTTATAATACAAAATATAGTAATGAAGGTCCGGTTCACACCGGAAGTGCTTGCCTCTTGTCCACGACCAGTACATGCTCGTGCCTAAAGCCACTTGCAACCTAAAGCTAAGAACACATTTTCGACCTTAATTTGTTCACCTCCGACCATTCAAGTTCGAATCCACTTCACATGTAATAGCGTAATAAAATTACGTTAACATACGTACACAACATATAACTCTATATCATGATTTTGATTGAAGGGTAGTTTCGTGCAAAAACATATATTAATTGATTGCATCCCGGAGAAAAAATACCGGAGAATTGGTCACTCTCATGATTTCATTTAATAACTACTATATCGCACATTTCAGAGAGGACAAATAAAAATTGGTTTGACGACATTTGCACAATAATTAACCAGCTTCTTTTGTCAAATTGGGGCTTGAGTTGTTTGCGTGAGTGACCAGCAATCCCAACATGAATTTAGTTGGATATATAAGCACATAGGCTATCTAGGACGAGATAAAATCCAAGCTGGATTGATTCACAGTGCTAAAAAGATCTACATATCGTGTATCTGCTGATGAATAGTCATCCTGGAGTGATCTACACACAACTCAGACATGGGATTTGGCATCCCATGGCAGAGGACAAAAAGTTGCGCTCATGTATCACACTGTGATCTGCCCTTTGGACTGACTTTAGAATTTGTCTTCATGTTTCGGGGTTGGAGGGGGCAGTTGTTTAGCAAAAGGCAAGCCACCGACAAAATTCTTGTGCTCTACTACTCATTAAAGCAAATTGGGATGGGGTCTTTCGTCCTTCAAACTTGGGTCTAGTTCTAAAGAATACTACATGACAAAAGTTGCAACGCTACTACAACCACCCACCGGGATCCAACGGGCACGCGGGGCCTATTATGGGTCATGTACGGATAATCCGAGCCGTTTAATAAATTTTAAAAAAAATCGAGTGGACTTGTGAAATTTGAATGAAAAAATAGAAGATTAGGGCTCCGTTTAGTTCAGCGTAAATTGTTTTTCAATGTAAAAGTGTTTTTCTTGTAAAATAATTTTGCCAATAACAAACTTTTCGTTTTTGTTTTCCTGTGTTTGGTTCACATTTGGACAATATCCATTTCCTTGAATAGTTTAACCACAAAAAACTCATATTTTCCCTAATTCTAAATTTTGTCTGAGCAGAAAGAATTGAGAGAGAGAGAGAGAGAGAGAGAGAGAGAGAGAGGAACAAAAGGGATTGTTCACGAGCTGGCTTCAGATGAGAGAGAAATATACAAAGCAGGATTTTGTCTAAAACTCTAGTGGACGAGAAGGAAAGGTTGTTGGATCGTGAAGGAGGAATGGGGTGCATCAGTGGAAAATGACTTACGGACGTTTTATGAGGAAGTCATTTCCCTCCATTTATCAGTTTCATATCGACGCTCCGGCAGTTGGTGGCCTTAGCGTTTTCGGTTCAATTATATCCCTCCATATCGTATAGCATATCTGTTACAGTGAATTTGATTCTATGTGGTCGTATGAATCCGATTAACCATGGACCGTCTCCTTTGTACTTACTTTGTTTTTCTATTTCCAAATAAAAGCATAGTGGAAAAGGCCATTTTTTTCTCTCAATTATCTCATTCTCATTGGTTTCTGTATGAAAGCTAGAAATTTGGGATTTAAAATATTCGAAAAGCGCCAGAGAGAAATGTAGCGAAGGAAATTGGTAAGGTCAAAACTGTTTTCACTAATATCATAATTTTGGAGTATATAAGAGCTTTATACCCCGCCTATGATATTAGTCTTTAATGCATTACAAAATTTTGAAATTAATAAAAATAGCATCCTGTGGTGAATTGTATAAAGAGTTGCGGTTAAACAAAGACTTGAATATCCAACTCCTCAAAAAAATGTTCATAATCATTATTCAGCGTGGGTCCAACTTACACGCTCCCAATAGAGCTAGAGCAAATCAATTGTGTCCCTCCATTATACGGTCCATCCATCAACAAAAGATCCTTTCATCCGTTGCTATTTAATAGTCTTTTTTAAAAATTCATGTCATTTTTCAATTGATTATATCTTATAATTTATAATGTTTTATGTGATTTTGAAAATATTGTATTATAGAACTAATCGAGATCTATCTAACAAAATTCATATTTGATATGAAATTTATTACGAATTTAAATATATAGCTAATTTTTTAGCCCACTAGAATAAAACGATGGACAATTTAATTGGGATGGAGTGAGTATAAAGAGAAGGGAGAGGAAGGACGATTTTTTCCACCTGGGCTATAGCCCAACTATAATTGTATTGTATGTACTTCCGCCCTAGCCTACTGACATGGCCCTATCTAGTCGAGTGCAATTTTGTTTATCCTTCTTAAAAGATGGTGAACATTATCATATCTATTATTGGTTGGAATAGTATAGGTCTAACTCTTGTAATATATTTTTTAATAAGTATGACATCACTTTGTGGTGAAATTCACATCATTTCAACAAATTGAAAAGAGGATAATGTTCATCCTCTTAAGCGGAGGGTGAACAAAACTCAACTCTATGTAAATTGTTGCATTACTCCCTTATCTGGTTTGTGTTCCAGCATAAAAAAAAAAAAAAGTAGGAGCATTGTTTGTCTGATTCATTTGGTTTCCTAATTAGAGAAGAATTCTGCATTTGGTTATATAGGACAATTAGTCGCTAAATCAAAAATCACTAAATAAACATTACAGCATGTAAATTGAGATCAGGTAAAAACTTTTATTTAAATTATCTTGGGTCGCAGCTTAATTTCGCCTTTCGAAGAAAAGTTAGGTGATTTCTGCTGTGTTTGGTTTGTGTTTTGAAAAGTTTTTTGAAAAATAGTAGGGATAATAAGTGGAGAGAGATAGAGAGAAAAATGTTGAGAGTAGGGGGAATTTGGGAGGAATCTAGGGGGAATTTTTTGAAAAATTCTTTTTGAATCGCAAAGAGAACAAGGCGTATATCTTTTGGAATCTGAAAAGAGAGAGAATCATACTAGGAGGAGCACTTAATTAGTCTAGAATACACATACCTTACAAGGGTGTATCATATGCACCTATTTCATAGTTTATTCATAACATTTTAGCATGTTTCGTAATTTTTGTTCTAGAATTCATAATTTTTCAACAGTACGATTCGTAACATTTTCATTATAATTCATAACATTTTGATGTATATTGTAATCTTTGTATGAATCGTAACTTTTTAGCAATACAATTCATTACATTTTCTTTATAATTCATAACATTTTGGGGGGTGCATATGATACACACTCAAATAAGAGATGTGTATTGTAGTCTTTCCCTTCAAGTGATTAGGACGTAAGGCTCGGTTTGGTTTGGTTTGGTTTGGTTATTGTAGTTTTTCCCTTGTTCTTTATGACAAAAAGAGTCAAACATATGGAACAAATTGGTTAAGACAAAGCTGTGGTACACAAGGTATACCATATGTCTAAATTATGACAATTTGTGATTTTTATTATGACGATTTTTGATTTTCTGCATATTTTTTTATGCTAGTTACAACTTCTACTTTAAAATTTATATGTTGAACAGGTCATTAGCAGGTTAACCATAGTTAAAAAATATTGTTATTATGTAACCATAATTATTCGTACCAGAAATCATAATACTTGTACCCCAATCAAATATATGTATACAATATCACAAATTAAATAATACTACCCACAAATGTTATGCCAACACCATAAATTGGTATTATCTTACCACAATGAGTCGTACCAAAAATTCTTTAACATGTATGATATTCTATAACAAAATCAAAATATGTCGTACCAGAATCAACAATTGTTATACCCAAACAAAATACATGTATAAAATACCACAAATTCAGTAAAATAACCAAATTTGTTATGACAAGACCTAAAATTGTCATTTTCTTACCACAACTACATGTCGTATCAAAAGAAAATATATATTTAAATACTACAAATTATATAACAAACCATAATTGTTATGACAATACCAATTATAGCAAAAGAAATTGATTAAAATATTCCATAATAAGACCAAAATACCACAAATTCAGTAATATAGTCAAATTTGTTATGACAACACCATAAATTGACGTTTTCATACCCACAACGTGTCATATAAAAAAATTCAATCGGAATACTTAGGTGTTTTGGGCTTTTGTCATATAAAAAAATTCATTTTCTTACTGGCCGGCCCCTTTTCGTCACCCGCTTCCCATCCGAGCCCACCTCCTATCAACACTATTCCACCTAACCCCTATTCTAGGTAAACTACCAAAAATATCCCTCTCGCTGGGACTCTCGTCGTCATAATACGCATCCACCTCTCCCGTAATATGGCGACATAATCCGATCCAACCCTCCGAACAACTCCCCACCGGAAACTGCAACCGCCGCCCCCCCTCTTCCCCGCCGCCGCCAATCGTCTCATTTCACTAACGACGCCGTTCTCGTCCCTATCCTCGATTTCGAACACCACTGTTTATAGTGAGCTATTATTTCTATGGAAATATCTGAATAATCAACTGAAAACTCGATCTGTGCATTAGGAACTGACCACGTGTTCGTAGATCTGGTTGATGAACTCGTAATGGAAAATCCGGCAACTGAAAACTTGTATTTGCCGGGATTGTCGGCGGCAAACACAAGCTCGAGCAAAAGATCGGTAGCAGATCATTCGAAGAAATCCACCTCAGTAAGTTCTTATTCGTACATAGATATAAATATATACGTTTATTTGTTTCTTTTTTCTTAATTAATCTAATTGTGATTATTGTTGTGTTTTTTTAATTTTATTTTGCAGCTACGCTCGTCGATACGTTCGAGATCGTTGCAGTAATGATCATGAGTCTCTCAATTGATTTCTCTAGTAATCGTTTCGTTCTTGTATTGTTATACAGTAGATTGTTGTACTTCACTTGGTGTGAATTGATTTGTTCAATTTTTGCATGATTGGGATTCAATTGATTTGTTCTGTAAAGATCACGAGTCTCTCAATTGACATCTCATTTTTTGAGGGTGTGAAAAGTATAGATGGGATGCGAATTTTGTCTTTTTTAAGGTGTGAATTGTGTCTTTTCCGAACATGTGAATTATTTATTTAAGTGCGAATTGTGTCTTTTTTCAAAGAAGCGAATTTTGGGAGTGTGAATAGTGCGAATGGGTGTGAATTTTTGGGAATGTGAATTCAGCAAAAGAATATGAATTTGAAGGGTGTGAATTCTTGTGAATGGGTGTGAATTCTGAGAGGTGTGAATTCTCGGGTGCGAATAGTGCAGATGGGGCGTGAATTCTGCAAAAAAATATGTGAATTTTAGGGGTTTGAATTCCGTAAAGATGTGAATTTTACAAAGAGATGTGAATTCTAAAATGTGTGAATTCTTCAGGATATGAATTTTGGGAGGTGAATTGTTGGGGTGTGAATTCTCGGAGGTTTGTTGGGGGATGTGAATTGGTACGTTATTAAACTGTGTTGAATTTTTTTCGAGATGTGAATTGTTGTAGTAATTTGTTTAGGTTTTTTTCCGTACAGTGAATTATATAAACTGTGTTTAGGTTTTTTCCGTACAGTGAATTGTATAAAATGTGTTTAGGTTTTTTTCCCTGCACTGAATTCACACCAAGAATTGAGTGTGAATTCTTAAAAGGGATGTGAATTCTGGGGGTATGAATAGCGCAGATGGAGCGTGAATTCTGAAAAAAAAAAAATGTGAATTCTGGAATGTGTGAATTATTTGGGGTGAGAATTCTTGAGAATGTGAATTTTCGAATGTGTGAATTCTCGGATGTGTGAATTATTGGGGGTGTGAATTATGAGAGGTGTGAATTCTGGAAGGTGTGTGAATTCTGGTGGGTGTGAATTCTCGGAGGTGTGAATTATTGGGGGTGTGAATTCTCGGAGGGGTGTGAATTCTGGGAGATGTGAATTATTAGGGGTGTGAATTCTGAGAGGTGTGAATTCTCGGAGGTGTGTGAATTCTGGGGGGTGTGAATTCTCGGAGGTGTGAATTCTTGGGGGTATGAATTCTCGGGGGTGTGAATTCTGAGGGGGTGTGAATTCTCGGAGATGTGAATTCTGAGGGGGTGTGAATTCTCGGAAGTGTGAATTCTCGGAAGTGTGAATTCTTGAGGTATGAAAAATGATAGGGGCGAAATAGTAAAAACATCTTTAAAAAGGGTCTAGATGGAATAGAACTTTAAAAAAGGGTTTGCATGGAACCCTATATAAAATTTGGGACCGGCCAGGAATTTTCCCGCTTATTGTTGGATTCCCTTCCCCCTTCCCCCGTTTTTAATATAATTTCATCTTTTGTCGATAAAAAAAAAATTATTCAGTTAACGATAGTTACAAATTTATACTTCCTCCGTCCCTTTTTAAGTGTCCTGCTTCGTAATTCCAACTTATTAAAAAAAAATCATCATTACACATTTCACATCAACTTTTACCTCAACTTTCTCTCCTAACCATTTATGAAAACATCATCATTACATTTTTACTCACTAACTTTTTAAAATGGAATCTACTTTTAGGAGCAAAATGAAAAATTCACCTTCTTTTACCCACTAACTTTATAAAATGAACACTTATTGAGGGACAGTCTAAAATAAAATACTGAACTCTAAAAAAGAGACGGAGTGAGTAATTAGCAAAATACCAAACCACAAATTCAGTAATATAACCAAATTTGCTATGACAATACCATAAATTGACGTTTTCATACCCACAACGTGTCGTATAAAAAAATTCGTTCAGAATATTCAGTTAACGATAGTTATAATCGGTAAAATACTCTACCATAACGAAACGTCATTAGCGAGTATATTTTTAGAATGATCGATCATAACTATTAGAATATCAAGTCATACGATATTCAACATTGTCACCAAAATTAGATATCGACAACTGCGTAATCGAAAAAATTTAATGTATCCAGATACAAGAATGAAGTTGATCGCTTATCATTAGACTCTTAATCAGATTATAAAAAATTCTTTTACTGTTGAATTCGGGTGCCGATGAAAGGGCTTTCTAAACCCTATCAAGCCAACAAAATACGTGGATATATTATTTTGTCAACAAATATAACGAAATCAATGGTTTTGATCGTCATTATTGTGTCGCAGTTGCAAGTCAATCGTACATTCAGTTACAACAGAAAAATTGATTTTATAGCAAGTACATTGAATGCACAATTCTAAATGTTCTTTTGGTATGACACATTATG
This sequence comes from Rhododendron mucronatum var. ripense, assembly GCA_019656295.1. Taxonomy (NCBI): domain Eukaryota; kingdom Viridiplantae; phylum Streptophyta; class Magnoliopsida; order Ericales; family Ericaceae; genus Rhododendron; species Rhododendron mucronatum. The sequence continues at coordinate 207,392 of BPLT01000109.1, forward strand.
GTAAGAAAATGTTAATTTTTTGTGTTGTCATAACAATTATGGTTATGTTATATAATTAGCAGTATTTTACAAAAGAGGGAGAGGGAGAAAGAGTCAAGGAAGAGAGAATAACTTATTACCTGCTAAGCCATTTTTTCATTTTATTAATTAATTTAATAAATGGGTGGTTTGGATTATTTACTTTCAAATCCAAGGGTTTAAAATTATGGTGTGTACGATACACCCCTAATAAGGGGTGTGTACCATAGAACTACCCAATTGGTTAAGCAAGTCAGTGTAACGTAAACAAGTAAACGGTTTATGAATCAAAAGAGACCAAAACATTTTGCTGTAAGATCACTCTTGCCAATTGAAACCTTGAGCAGAAATCATAACAACATTAAGATAAATCCAAGTCAAGATACCCAGTCCGATTGAGGGATTGATTCGGCAGTCCAATCCCTCCGTCTTGTTAAAGTCTAAGCAAAACTATATATGTATGGTCCAATTGAAGAATTAATAGAGGAGCGAAAGCTGAATTCAATATCAAAACGTTCATGAGTTATTGTCGCTGAAATGATACATAAAGCCTATACGTTTCCTATACGTTTCGCTTGTTAGTCGGCTGCTTGCTGCTATAGCCTTTTCCCCTTATGAAGCATCTGTTGGGTCGAGGCCCCGACCCCGATTCACACCTCAAAGTACAAGCACGAAAATAAACCAAGTACAAACGAGAGATATCCGAGGAAAAACTCCACTAGTATAAATCACATACACAAGTATGAAAAAACCTCACCGGGATAGCCACAATCCGGCTTCCCCACTCCTCTCTCTCTCCCTCACTCCAGTGGCTCTTCGACAGTCTCTCCAGGCGTCTCTGAGGAGCACCGCTCCTCCCGAAGGAGGAGCTCTCACTGCTCAACTCTCCCTCACCCTCTCTGTCTTAGCACTCACACACTGTGCACACCTGCACTTTTACACCAAAGGGGGAGTGATCCCTTGTGGTCACACCCACCCACTAAGGGTGTACCCCAACAGCATCAACTCTAGCAATGTGAACCATTGCTAAAAAGCGCCAGCATCTAGAGTGAGAAGATATATCGCAGAAGAAGTTGACAATGGGCAAATAGCAGGTTCAGGTTCCATCTTCACAGTCTGAAAACAAGCAATCTTGTATTTGCTCCCTAAGAAGAGAACACACAAAAGCTTATAAGATCCTAAGAAGAGAACACACACAAATTTATACGATGCAAGAAAATTGGCAAACAAAATTCTTGGACCATTTATCCATTTTCAGAAGTGAAGGAGCCACAAATACATGCGGTCTCCCGATGGAAGTACTCTACAAAAAAATTACGAAGTTCCACATAGCCTTGAGCTCTGTTAAATGGACAAAATACCTGTGTCAAACATTCAACATTGGGACAAGCGTCGTAAGTCGTAACACATGTCCAACACATTTTTAGTTTGACATACACCTAGCAAGCATTTTTTTTAATGCAAAGTTATCTTGACCTATGCATGGAACTCCTATATAGTTCGAAACATCCTAAGGCACTTTTCAAACACTATTTATCTGACAATACAAAAGAAATATACTAAGAAATTTGAATATTTTGGCGTATCTAGGGGTCCTTAACTCGGAGTCCATAACGGAAATTAGATGAGGCGGACACTTAAACAAGTACCTGCACGGCCGCACGCAATACCCAATCCCATGAAACATAGGCCTCAAGTAGGGCAACTTACGCAAGATAAATTAAGGTTTCGTGTGAGAAACAAGTCATTTACAGATGAAAACAAAGCTGACAGAAGGGTTGGAATAATGTTAACTGAAATCATCCCTCGTCCACAAATTACAGGCATGAAGTACATGTAACTGTACGGTCTTACCTAAGCCATCTCCGATTGCAATGATTGTCATTCTTTGCTTGGGCAATAATTGGCTGTGGTAAAAATGAATAGCAGTGGTCCAGGGAAGAGCGTTCCTTGGGAAGGATCTGAAACAGGCAGCTCAAACATCATTTTGCCCCAAATGTTTCAGCACTTAATTGTCCATTCTCAACATCAGTCAAACTTAACAAGTCGGATTTGCTGAGTGGGCTATTGCAGATGGGACAGAAGGACTCTGGGGGAAGCGATTCATTCGATTTCACCCGCTGGCATCCTATTAAAATCAAATGGAGTAAGCTCTCCAGCCGTTCTTACAATAGTGCACTCTCAAGATGCATTTTCTTCCTGAAACACAAAAGCTATTACGATGAAATTGCAGATTCTATGTGCACATGGAAACAACAAAGAATGAACTTTCACAGGGGCTTTTACTTTGAAAGCCAAAGGAAAAGTAAATACCAAGCAGAACGCATGCAATTTCAGCAAGATTCAAATCTTACACCTCAAAACAAATTTAATGTTTTATTTCTGATAGTACGCTGAGCTCTTTATCTACACCGTAAACCTATCAGCCTAACTATTCTACATTAATAAACATGCTGCATACTATAACACAATCGGCATTTTACCTGCAACAGTTTTACAAATGATGAGACTAAACCTTGATGCTAGAAAAAGGAGTATCAAGAACCTCCACTGTTTTCAAGCTGTCTTGCCAAGATAATATCAGTCCCATCATAGTGAAATCGTATGAATGAACTTTCCATTACATGTGGCAATGGAGAAAACATTTCGCATGTGAATGCTTATGTTGATACTGTACTTACACTGAGTAATGCATATAAGATGTAGAATTTACTACCTCCATCTCATATTCTTCATCCTTTTTTTCAGCAGTTCATGTCATTCGATTGGATGAACAATTGGCATTTTTACGGAAAGAAAGTCAAGATTTATCACCAATAAAAAAAAACTCAATTAACTCCTCTAGACAAAATTTTCTAGACCATCTATAAAAGAATAATATATAGAGTATAAACGATTTTTAAGATGTCTAGAATAGTGAAAAATGACCAAACATACAGGACCGGGATAGTCTACTAGATTACGAATCATAACTACAATTGTTCTTCCCATTGGTCCTCATAGAATGAAACCAAACCCATGCGATAGCAAACCAAAACAATATTTTCAAAAATGCGTAATTCAAAGTGAAAAGGGTTCAGTTTAACAAAAGCTTATGTCCAGCACCATCAACCTTGCCATGCTCGAACTATAGCAGTCAAGAGCTTGGTTTGTGCTCCCAAATTTGATTTATGCTATATCGGACTTAAGATATCTTAATATTTCAAGGGGAAAGACTTTTTTTTTTTTTGTCAGGGGAAAGACTCACTAAGTGGAAAAAGCATTTAAAAGACCTATCAAGGCAAGAAATCATGATGAGTTCTGATACCTATCGTCTATTGATGTTCGATCAAACTGTTATTATTATTTTTTTTTTTTGCGTGAATACACTATTCTGCGGGCCCTAAGAGAGGAACGGTTCAAATTACCGAAACTAACACACGGTAGTGTCCACAATGGGAAGTGAAAATCCTATGGTTTCCACCTCATCCGGAAATAACTTTTTCTCGATTCAAAATCTCCCTTTAATCCTCTGATGTGACTTAAAATGCGATTCCCTTTTGTTCTATTTGGTTGATCTGAGCTGCTATATAACTCTATGTATATCGATGGAAAAAATCTCATACAAATTAGCTAAATTAGACAATCATCTTAAGTATTTATACTTGTCTTGAAAGAAATGGACAATCAAAACTCAAAACAAATATGATTCGCCTATACATACACTTACAGCCATGGGAGAGGAAGAACATGAAATAATACAAGATAAAGAAGCCATGGGAGAATTACCTTGCTTGGGGAGGCTCCACTTGGAGTAATTTACAGCCAAGATTCTAACTCTCCCTCAACAACTGATCTTTATCTGTTAGCCAAAGATATTTCTGGAGCTGCGCGCTCCTGAATAGATACCACACACCACTCTCATCACACGGGAAGTTAGTAAGCTTGGGGCATTCTACTTGGTGCAAGTAAACTAATTCGGGAAATAATCTCCTAAATTCTCTCCAATCTATTGCTAATTCGTTCAAGTACTTCAAACTCAATGTATTCACTTCCCAGTACTCCCCTTGGTGTTCCCGTGATTGTCCTAGATCACTTAGTTGCCCTCCTCTAATGTAGAGTTTATCTAGTCCCTTTATTTCAGCAGGCCTCAACCAATCGGTTAGACGCTCTATAGGGAAACACTGAAGGTTTAATTTCTGCAATCCAGGAGGAAGTGTTTGAGGGCCCCGTCTGAGTAGTTCCATGCTTGCTTCTTCTTGAATTTGTCTGCTGCTTTCACCTTGTAAAGAGCATCCTCCCCATGATATTGTCAACTTTTGCAGGCCTTGAAATTCTTTTAAATCATCGAAGTCCTAGAGTCTGTGAAAGTCTTTCACTCTTACATAGATGTTAAGTTTTTTCAACTCCCGTAGTCTTGACAAATCATGAAGAGTACATGCATATTGTTTGTTGTAGTTGAAATCTCCAATCAAGAATCCCTTAAGGACTTCAAGACTTGATAGTTGAGCAAGACTCTTGGGCATGTGTTCTAAAAGGTAACACTCAGACATGTCCAAGCATGTCAATTTGTTGAGCAAACCAATGTTGTTGGGAATCACCTTAAGGTTATGACAAGCTCGTAGATCTAAAATCGTCAAAAGATTGAGCTCTGAAATGACTGTTGGAAGCTCTGTAATCATAGAAATTCCTCGAAGGCTAAGAAATTGTAACCGAAACAGATGCGATCGGTAATTGGAAAATCGTTTGATGGAGTATTTTTGGTATTTATGTAGCTGCTCCTGAATATATATGGCATTCTTCTCCATCCATACACCACTCTCATCACACGGGAAGTTAGTAAACTTCGGGCATTCTACTTGGTGCAAGTAAACTAATTCAGGAAATGATCTCCTCAAGTCCCTCCAATCTATTGCTAATTTGCTCAAGTACTTCAAACGCAATATCTTCACTTTCCAGTGCTCCCCTTGGTGTTTCTGTGATTGTCCTAGATCACTTAGTTGCCCGCCTCTAATGTAGAGTTTATTTAGTCCCTTTATTTCAGCAGGCCTTAACCAATCGGTTAGACGCTCTGTAGGGAAACACTGAAGGTCTAGTTTCTGCAATCCGGGAGGGAGTGTTTGAGGGCCCCGTTTGAGTAGTTCCATGTTTGCTTCTTCTTGAATTTGTCTGCTGCTTTCACTTTGTAAAGAGCATCCTCCCCATGATATGGTCAACTTTTGCAGGCCTTGAAATTTTTTTAAATCATCAAAGTCCCAAAGTCTGTGAAAGTCTTTCACTCTTACGTAAATGTTAAGTTTTCTCAACTCCCGTAGTCTTGACAAATCGTGAAGAGTACATGATTGTTTGTTGTTGTTGAAATCTCCAATCAAGAATCCCTTAAGGACTTCGAGTCTTGATAGTAGAGCAAGACTCTTGGGCATGTGTTCTAAAAAGTAACACTCAGACATGTCCAAGTGTGTCAACCTCTTGAGCAAACTGATGTTGTCGGGAATCACCTCAAGATTATGACAAGCTCGTAAATCTAAGATCTTCAAAAGCTTGAGCTCTAAAATGACAGTTGGAAGTTCTGTAATCATAGAAATTCCTCGAAGGCTAAGAAATTCTAACAAAAACAGATTCTTCACTCCATGAAGAATTTTGGGATTTGCTAGTTCAATGTGGTGCATAGCTGAGTTCTGCCACCTTCCGAGATAAAGACTTCGAATAAACTTCATATTCTCAAATATTTCGGGCCCGCAATTAATAATGGCCTCACCAACATTGATTAGGCATGACTTCCCATAATCGCATGGATTACAACAAACAAAACCAAAATCAAGATCAAGAGTGTCATTTGAAGTAAATCCACTACCTTCAGCTTCATTGTGTAAAGAAGAACGAACAGAAAGGCTCATCCGACAACTGTCTGGCACCAATGAGCAATTTTGATAGACAGGCTCAATGAAGCCCTTTTCTATAAGCTCATCAAAGATCCTAATGCCTTCATCCTCTTCAATGCGGGGTAGATGCCAGGAAGTAAATCCCTGCCCTATCCAAAGGTAAATCATCGTTGTTCTCTTTATAGTTGCCTCTGGTGGGAATCTGAAGAAGCATAACAAACACCAACGTAATGGGTCAGAGAGGTCATGAAAAGCTTCCAATAGGCGTTGGAGATGATAACCACTAGTGAACGGAACCCATGGCTCCTTGTAGAAGAAGTGCGTCATTCCATCCTCGGCCTCGTTGATATTAGGCCACCGGTTACGATGCCGGTTGGAATCAGCGGAACCGAATTTCACATGCGAAGGGATCTGGACTTTTAGCTTTTTGATGGCCTTTCGTAGTTCATCAAATTCTCTCTTCTTTTTTTTATGTGTAACGTCAAATTCTCTCTCAGGACTACTCGGTAACATTTGTAGCTCCTTGAATTTCTCATGCGCCTGGTTGATTTTCTCACTCATACGGTCCATGTACTCCTTTGTCTCGGCAAAGGCCGAATCCACGAGGAGGAGATCATTATGCATCAGTTTAGAAGGGGGAAAGAGCTGCTCCACCGTGGTGATCATCTTTGCTGGTGGTTGAAAGGATATTCACCTTCGTAGGGATATGCAACTTGAGCTTCGCGATGGCCTTTCCGAGTTCTTCAAAGTCTCTTTCACTGCTCCGTGAGTTTTGTTGTAGCTCCTTGAACTTGTCACGGGCCAGGTTGATTTGATCGTTCATATGGTCCATGTAATTCTTCAAGGCTGAGTCAACGAGAAGGAGATCATTAGGGATCATTAATTCAGAAGAAGGGGCAAGATCTTCCCCCTGGTGGTCATTTGGTTTGGTGGTTGCACTGCTGGAAGCTGCTGCATTGTGGTGGCTGTTGTCAACCGGTTTGAGTTTGGAGACACAAAATTTGGCCTTTAAGTTCGCTACAAAATACGATCGTATGGAGAAGATGGATTTGGTTTTGGTAGAATTGTTGATGGTTGGAGTTTCAGGAGGTGACGAGGGAGGGGCTTCACTGCTAGTACTGGCCATGCTCTTTGAAAGACACCTGAAAATTTGACTAGAAAATCAAGCAGACGTATGTTCTAGAATATGGGTGTGAAAATGGTTTTCTGAATCTCTCAGTGGTAAGTGATGTCCATTCGTTGAGTGTGGTTGTTAATAATTTCTTGACAACTTTACTTCAAAATCCACCCAACCTGTCACTAATATTGTAGGGGCCGTGCGGGCAATTCTGTCCTCCCGGATAGTTTTAACATTTTATTGAAAGAATATACTCCATTTCTTAAAAAATGTTTATGGGATCCATATTTGTAAAGACTAATTCAGCAACTGTAGGGAGAGGATCATCAAATTTTATTATAATGTTTACTTAAAAGTTCAAAGAAAACTTGCATCATAATAAACAATAGATGTTACATCTCCATATCATATTTATAATAGAATTTTATGATCCTCTCCCTACAGTTGTTGAATTAGTCTTACAAACAGTCTGGCTAACAAGTGCCCCGGAGCACAAGTTAAGGTACGTTAAATATAGAATATTCTTCAACAATAAGATTTCATTACTATTAATGAAAGTTTGTGAAAGAAAAAAAAAATTTCAACAAGGACGTGAATAAGAGGAGACCTCACATAATTCCCATACCAAACCCCCCACCCAGTTACCTAAAAACAAAAACCTATATTTGGGAATACGAGGAATCGCTCCTTCATCTTCTACTTTTTTTCTGTACAAAGAAATGAAGTAGAAAAAAAATGTACTCTAAAATTTCAAGTCGTATACGAACCCACTTGTATTGGCCGGTTTATAGAAAATATAAGTTACGTCTTCCATCCACTGCTTTGCTACACAAGGATATCAAAATTTATTTTCCTCCAAATCTGCACTAAGAAATCTTATTACATATATATTACACCTTGTTAGGAACAAAAATGATACTCACACAACAATCCAAACACAACAACTTACACAATCTCTCACATATATGTGGGCTCCACACACACTACTATGTGCGGGCCCCACATGTATGTGAGAGGTTGTGTAAATTGTTGTGTTTGAATCGTTGTGTGAGTAGCAGTCCTGTTAGGAATGGGTTAGACGTGATTTTTTGGAAAGCTTCACAAATGGAAAACGGGAAAAGGGGACATACTTTTTTAGAAGATGACATTAAATGTTAAGAAATGTTTCTGTATATAGTACATTTTAACTTGTGCCCCAGGGGTATTGATTAGCATTTACCAAAACAACATTAGGCAAAGTTGCTTTAAGCAAGGTTGTAAAAATTAAATATACAAATTGTGTTTTTTTTTTTTTGTCCGTATATCGTATCAGTACTTGGTTCACCCTTCTAAATAAGTCTTACCACACAAGACTTCTTATAAGGCAGCTTACAACTCTAATGAAATAAATAATGTTAGAACTGTTTTTGTTAATACTAGACCGTCTAGTTTCTTCATTTGCGGGCCTTAGTGGGGTGCACTTTGATAATTAATTAAACCGTTCACAGAGTAGACATCGTCAAGAGAACCAATCATCCTAGAAATCATTTTAATTGGATTCATATGACCATCAAATCCACTTTATGCCATACGAAACGGAGGGATATGATTGATCTGCTTTAATGAGTGGAGCTCAAGAATTTTTGTCGGCATGGCTTGGCTTTCGGCGACGAGATTGGGAGCACATGCAAGTTCGACCCCACCCCCAAAGATCAATGGGATCCATTTCCAGCAAAAAGAAAGAAAGAAAGAAGATCAATGATTACAAACGTTTTGTGATAGTTGAATATTGGCGCAGACTCTGTGATTCTAGAGGATGCCCACAATTATTTTTGTTAGTGTTAAAGATAGCATTAATTCGTTAAAGACTTTAGTATTAACAAAAACAGTTCTAACATTATTTCTTTTGTATTTTACTTTGATTTTTCTACTTCCAAATAGTAAAAGCATAGTGGAAATGGACATTAATTTGTTCTCTCTATTATCTCATTCTCATTGGGTTTCTGTACGAAAAGTAGAAATCCGGGATTCAATATTTCAAATAGTGCTGGAGAGGGATGTGGCGAAGGAAATCGGTAAGCTCAAAATTATTTGAGCTAATATCAGAATTTCAGTATATAAGAGCTCTATACCCTGCATGTGATATAAGTCTTTAATGCATTACAAATTTGGAAATTAATAAAAATAGCATCCTTTAGTGAGTTATAAAAAGAGTTGCGGTTAAACAAAGACTTGTTGATGTTCACCGATCCAGTGAAGCAAATCAATTACTACTTTGCCCATCCAGTTTACAGTCCATCCATTAACAAAAGATGCATTAATTAGCATTAATTCGTTAATGCTCAATTGGTTGTTGTCTTGCTTTTTGTCTTTTTATTTGACAAAAGTCGAAAAGTACATCTTTTGGTTTCAGTTCTTGTCCACGGACCTACTGCCATGGCGCTATCTAGTTTGTGTTCCAGCTAGCATAAAAAAGTATAGCTAGTAGGAGCAATAACGTGCTTGATTTTCATCTCTATTTACTGATTCGAACTTCCGACAATGATTATTGAGGGAAAGTTTTATATTAGTATATGATCTTTCACGCAAATCACACATGGATATATGGTCTTAATAAAATAAATGTATTTGTATGATCCAATCGTACAGCTTTTCATTCATAATTTTGGATTAAAATTTTGAATAAAAAGTTGTAAGATTGGATCAAACACTTACATTTGTCGAGCTGATTTTTTTATAGGGTCATGCAAAAAATATTTTACAACTAATGAAATGATCGGATCATTTTTAGGGACCCAAAAGTGGGCCCCACAAAAAATCTATGTAATACTAATTTGTATGGGTACACTGGGTAGTGTAAGTTGCTCTGGCAAAAAATAAATTAAAAAAAAAACAACTCAGCACGTACTATGCGGAAAAGAATAAAGGAAAATAATAACGCAGAAGAAAAGATTTGTATTACAAATTTTTTTGTGGGAACCCAGTCAAAAGTGAACTGATACACTCATTAATCTTTTTTTTTTTTTGCATGACCCTATAAAAAATCAATTCAAAGGGATAAATGTAAGTATTGGATCAAATCTTACAACTTTTCATGCAGAATTTTAATCCGAAATTCTGAATAAAAAGTTGTATGATTGGATATCTGACGGAACTAATTTTTTGCAAGGGTTCTAAAAAAATATTTTTGACATAATTAATGGATCGGATAATATGTGTGGGACCCAAAAAATGGGCCCCACAAAAAAATGTGCAGAATCTTTAAAAAAAAGTCAGTGTAGGTAACAAAATTGGCGAGAGAAACATGTTTTCTGTTTGTTTTTGGACGGAGATTGACGATAGGGGTTTAATTGATGAGTTCTTTAATACGTCAAGTGTTTATGTGATATTTCGTTAAGGTCAAATGTGTATGTGTGATTTGTGTGACAGATCAGATATAATATTAAATTTTCCCGATTATTTATTCTCTCCATGTATTGTGAAAGGAGGCAAATATTCAAAAGAAAAAGAGTGATGAATACAACTATATATACATGCAGGGGAACATAATGAGACATTTATACAATCTTAGGATGGGGATTTAATTAGTGATAATATCATGAATGGGGAGTAGGGTTATAAATGAACTGAGCCGTTCGTGAATTGTTCAAGACTCGATTCGGCAAGAGCTCATTCGAGTTCGATTCATCTGCTAAACGATCTGAACTTGAACCTCAATTCTAGGCTCATTCCGTAAATGAGCCGAACCTGAGCCTAACGAAAATCGGCTCGGTTAGGCTCGCGAACCTATAATTAAATTAAATTAATAATTTAATAGGGGTCTATTTGTAAAATTAAAAAATTTTAAAGTTGTATATATAATTCAATACTTATTTTTCTTCAAATTCTATACGATCAATGAGAGAATTTGGGTTCTCTTGAGTTTAATGAGCCGAGCCAAACCAAACCCGAGTCTTGACGAGCTCAATTCAAGCTTAGATTCGGCTCGGTTTGTTTGAGTTTAACGAGCCGAACTCGAGCCAAGACGTTCAGGTTCGAATCGAACCCGAGTCGAAATCTAGCCCGACTAGTACCTTAACGAACCCAATTGTGCCATTGTTATGATTTTGTCACTCTATTTTTTTTTATTGGTTATTGATTTTGTCACTCTATTTTTTTTTTAACGTCATTCCCTTATACAAAAATAAACTTGCAAAAAAGTGCCGTTAATAAATTAAAAAAAAAAGTGACAAAATCATTCCCTGGGACCATTTATTCTGGAATGGGACCAATTGTGCCATTGTTATGGGACGGGCCACTGCACCCAATTATAGTCACTAAAAGTGTCGTCAAGAAGCAACACTATAATTGCTCCCATTCTAAAATGAATGGTCTCATCTCACAAGAGATGAGGTTGAAAGTGTCGGCAAGAAGCGACACTCGTATTTGGTCCCATTTCAAAATGAATGGTCCTCATACTCCTATTTCACAAGAGATGAGGTGCATACGAGGTGCATCCCCTAAATGATGCCATAGAGATGATTACAGTGGCTGACCTCACCCTTCTAGTCTACCAAGCATGACTTCCTGTAAATAATGTCAAAACATTTTCTGTTATTACCAAAATGTTTATGTATAATAACCTTATACCCTTCACATGGTAATGCACTAATAAAAATAGTTTTGATATTACATGGACATCCTTTAGCGAATTATAAGGAGTTAGTATTACCGTTCAACGTAGACTAGATATTCAACTCTCAAAAAATGATCGTAATCATTGATCGTTCAACTTGCTATATTTTCACAATAAAGTCACCGCAAGAGTAAGTGAGAAAAGAGTGTCCAACTACGACTTTTCGGAATGAACCAAGTCCCCACTCGAACCTCCTTGCTCTGTCGTCATCAGTCGAAATGATGTTTTGAGTGTAACAAGAGAGTTCTGCAAATTTGCTTACACTAACAACTATTAGTCGAGCATTGAGATGGCCTCCTTTTGAAGCTTTATACAGAAGGCCCTGACGTTCACCTGTCTTCTGGACAGATGTTGGAGAAGCTAGATTGTTGGGACCAAATTTGGTGAGGAAAACGAGCCGAGCCAAACCGAGCTTTGTCGAGCTCAAGCTCAGCTCAAACCATAACGAGTCGAATTTAATCATTTACTAAACGAACATCTTTAATCAAGCGTAGCCTCCCTTAACAAGCCGAAAACTCGAGCTTGCCTCGTTTACTAAGCGAGTCAAGCCGGGCGTTAAAGAACTTAACCGAGCTCATGAGCTCCTCGGTTCATTTACAGCACTACGCAAGACTAGCCACCAACAAAAATCCTTTGAGTTCCTCTGTTTTTTTTTTTTGTGCTTCGGAATATAATCCGTAACAAATTTGAGTTCCACTCACTGAAGGAAATCAATTATATCCATCCATTACACAGAACATATCTGAAACAGTGGTTTTGATTAGGTGTGACATTAAGGTTTTTTATTATAACAAAATGTACCTTATAATCATAAGATTAGCATGATGGGTAATCTTTCAAGTGGTATAACCTATGAACGGTTTTCATTATCAAAGTGGGTCCAACAAATTTACAAACACCCCACAAATGATATTTGAAATGTTCGGATCCACATCAACATACATACCTGATACCTACCTACAATAACTCAGCCCTTTGCCGGATTCAAATCATATTATGGGGAAATCCAAGATGGGCACCGTGTCCTAAAAATAAGGTCCTGACCTCGATTCGTAACTTCTTGCTAGAAAAGCTTCAACAGTTCATAATTTCAACATTTTTCCACAACAAACAGAAAGGGCATTGATCAAATCTTATCGATCAGTCATCAGTCAACAAAAAAGGAAAAAAGAGGCAATTCTATATTTCATTCTCACAAGAAGCTACTAAAAAGCGCACGTTAAGTGGTAATCCAGTGATAGGCACCGTGCATTTGATTGGACCTCAAACCTCACTACAAGAACGATGCTTTTGCCAAGCAAAAAACAAAACAAACTACCAAAAAGCACTGAATTTTTTTTTTAAGAGATGAATAGTTAAACCGTTTGTTTACGTAAACAATACATTTGAGCATGTCGTAGATAGCTGACATGAATCTGCATCACATCAAAGCTTGATACCAGCAAAAGAGGAGCGAAAGCAGGATTAAATATTAAACATCAAACGTTTGATTGCTAGTCGGCTGCTTGCTGCTATAGCCTTTTCCCCTTATGAAGTATCAACTCTAGCAATGTGAAGCATTGCTTAAAAAGCACAAGCATCTAGAGTGAGAAGATATATCCGCAGAAGAAGTTCAAAATTAGCAAATAGCAGGTTTAGGTTCCATCTTCACTGTCTGAAAGCAAGCAATCTTGTATTTGCTCCCTAAGAAGAGAACACACAAAAATGTATAAAGATCCTAAGAAGAGAACACACAAAAATGTATAAGATCCTAAGAAGAGAACACACAAAAATTTATACGATGCAAGAAAATTGGAAACAAAATTCTTGGACCATTTATCCATTTTCAGATGTGAAGGAGCCACAAATACATGTGGTCTCCAGATAACTGCGATCATTGAAAGTACTCTACAAAAAATTACAAAGTTCCACGTAGCCTTGAGCTATGTTACATGTAGAAAATATCCATGTCGGACACTCGACACTAGGACAAGGGTCTGTAACACATGTCCAATGCATTTAGTTGGACATACACCTAGCAAGCATTTTTGAAATGCAAAGTTATCTTGACCTATGCGAGGAACTCCTATATAGTACGAAACATCCTAAGGCACTGTTAAAGCATCAAACTCCAAACCAATGGACAAAGAGTGGACGCCCAGGTTCATATACTAATTTTGGAGGAGATAATTAATCAATGTGGGACAAACTCCAACAATCCCCCGCACGTGCGACCCCCGACTCGCATGTGGAGAGGTCAATAAAGGATCCGGAACACACGGATCACAATGAAACAAATTGCAACTATGGCACAAACAAAGGAGAAAAGCCTTCGAAAACCTAACTCTGATATCATGTTAAAGCATCCAACTCCAAACCAATTGGCAAAGAGTGGAGAGGCCCCATGTTCATATACTAATTTTGGAGGAGATAATTAATCAATGTGGGACAAACTCCAACGGGCACTTTTCAAACACTATTTATCTGACAATACAAAAGAAATATACTAAGAAATTTGAATATATTGGTGTATCTTGGAGTCCTTAACGGAAATTAGATGAGGTGGGCAATACTGGACACTTAAACAAGTACCTGCACGGCCGCACCCAATACTCAAGTCCATGGAACATAGGCCTCAGAAAGGCAACTTAAGTAAGATAAATTAAGGTCTCGTGTGAGAAACAAGTCATTTACCAATGAAAACAAAGCTGACAGAGGGGTTGGAATAATGTCAACTGAAATCATCCCTAATCATCCACAAATTGCAGGCATGAAGTACATGTAACTGTACTGTCTTACCTAAGCCATCTCCGATTGCAATGATTGTCATTCTTTGCTTGGGCAATAATAGGCTGCGGTAAAAATGAATAGAAGTGCTCCACGGAAGAGCGTTCCTTGGGAAGGATCTGAAACAGGCAACTCAAACAACATTTAGCCCCAAATGTTTCAGCACTTAATTGTCCATTCTCAACATCATTCAAACTTAACAAGTTGGATTTGCTGAGTGGGCTATTGCAGATGGGACAGAAGGACTCTGGGGGAAGCGATTCATTCAACTTCAGATTATATTTCTTTTGACGCCTTAGGGATGCCAAATTACAGCTAAGGTCGTCCCTCGCTGGCATCCTATTAAAATCAAATGGAGTAAGCTTTCCAGCCGTTCTTACAATAGTGCACTCTCGAGATGCATTTTCTTCCTGAAACACAAAAGCTATTATGATGAAATTGCAGATTCTATGTGCACATGGAAACAATAAAGAATGAACTTTCACAAGGGCTTTTACTTTGAAAGTCGAAGGAAACGCATGTAATTCAGCAAGATTCAAATCTTAGACCTTAAAACAAATTTAATGTTTTATTTCTGATGGTACGCTCTTCATGGCTTATTCACCTTTTTGGTCCCCAAAGTATTAGCGAGTGGCCAATTTCGTCCCCAATGTAAACATTTGACCAATTTAGTACCCAACATTTAAAATTTGTGTCGATTTGGTCCCTATCCATAACGCCGTTTCTTGATTCCCGCAAAAGAGGGGACATTCTTGGTATTTCACCTATCATCATCTTCTTCACACTCCACACCCTACCCTAAGTGAATTCAGCCGGCGTCCTCCTCCGAAACCAGCACTTGGCATTCGACAACAGCCCTTGACTCGATCTGCACCTGAACTTAAATTAATTTATTTCTTAGACTCAATCTTTCCGTCATTAAGCAGTGGTGTTCCACTTTGATCAACCTCCGCCGGAAATTCCTGATTTTGTTCAAGATCACAAGCAGAATCCGGCTCAATTTCCTTGTCAAGTCTTGCATCTCCATTAATCAGCCCCTCCTCGCAAACAGATTCCACAATGGCAATTGGAAATTGGACCTGCTGCCCAACAACATCAACTCCAGGCACAGTGGGTTGTTTGTCTACCGGGGGGGACTACATCAGTGCCCTCAAATGCAATTAGAGTCCGCACCAACGCAATTAGACTCCACAGGTGCAACTTCGCCATTGTCTTTATTCAATTTCCCAACTTGGCCCTCTACATCAATAGACTCGGAAACCACGTGCAACTTGTTGACGCCATCCGCTTCAAGATCCCTATCGATGAGATCACCAATAGCGGATTCGCTACAGCTTACAACGACATACGAACCATCAGGATCATCCTTCCCACCCACATTCTTCTTATTACTATTATTATTGTTGTTATTTATCCCAATGCAATCTCCACCGACATTGGGCAGGTGGTCCTGATGTGAACTAAACCCAGAATTCTCCTCCTCCATCGCAACCTCAGAAAGTTGGCAATGAACTTGGCGGGTTTCCGCCGTCATTATCAGAAGACTAGAAGCTATATAGTGCAAAATAAGGCAATTGTTACGATGAAGAGATCGCAAAATTAAAGGGACGGGAGGAAGGGCTTTCTCTCTCTCTCAACAGACTCGCAAGACGGAACAGCTAGCGAGTGGCGAGGGAAAAAGGCCTTGTGACTTGTGTGTTCATGTCCCTCTCTACGGTTTGGTGGTGGGGAAGTGGAGAGGAGAGTGGAGATGGGGATGGGGATGGGGTCCCTTGGGAAGAAGAGAGGGTGAGGAGTGGGGAGAACGCCGGCTGAATTCACCTAGGGTTAGTGTGTGGGGTGTGGAGAAGATGATGATAAGGTGAAATACCAAAATGCCCCCTCTTTTGACGGAATCAAGAAACGGCGTTATGGATAGGGACTAAATCGACACAAATTTTAAACATTGGGTACTAAATTGGTCAAATGTTTACATTGGGGATGAATTGGCCACTCGCTAATATTTTGGGGACCAAAAAAGTAAATAAGCTGCTCTTTATCTACACTGTAAACCTATCAACCTAACTGTTCTACATACTTCATCCGTCCCATAAAGTTGGTCCTACGAAACTACGTGCAATTTTCAAACTTAAACATAATGCATTTATTATATTTTATTTTATCTTTTACTTTTGTTTGCACCGTTCAAAAGATCTCATCAAGATCTATCAAACAAGATCCATATTGTACAAAAAAATATTTCGATAAGTACATTATCTTTAAGCTTGAAAATTTGTAATGGACTAACTTTACCGGACGGAGGGAGTAATAGACATACTGCATACCATCCAAAAAGTATATAACAACAATCGGAATTCTACCTGCAACAATTTTACAAATGATGAGACTAAACCATTGATGCCAGAACGAGGAGTATCAAGAACCTCCACTGTTTTCAAGCTGCCCTGCCAAGATAATATCAGTCCCATCATAGTGAAATCGTATTAATGAACTATCCATTACATGTGGCAAAGGAAAAAACATTTCACATGTGAACGCTTATGTCGGACTTGATACTGTACTTACACTGAGTAATGCATATAAGATGTAGAATTTACTAAATCCAACTCATATTCCTGTTCCTTCTTTTCAGCAGTTCGTGTCATTTGATTGGATGAACAAATAGCATTTTTTGCATAAAGAAAGTCAATTTTTTCACCAATAAAAAAACTCAATTAACTCCTGTAGACAAAATTTTCTAAACCATATATAAAAGAATAATATAGAGATTATAAACCATTTTCAAGATGTCTAGAATAGTGAAAAATGACCAAACATATAGGACCGGAGGTAGTATACTAGATTACTAGTCATAACTACAATTGTACTTCACATTGGTCCCCATAGAATGAAACCCAACCCATGCGATAGCAAACCAAAACAACATTTGCTCAAAAGGATAATTCAAAGTGGTTCAGTTAACAAGAGCTTATGTCCAGCACTATCAACCTTGCACTGCTCGAACTACAGAAGTCAAGAGCTGGTTTTGTGCCCCCAAATTTGATGTCTGCAGCTGTGTTGACTAACTGCTTGACCGTACTTCAGCCAACCAGCTCGGCCAGCTGCTATATCGGACTTAAGATATCTTAATATTTCAAGGGGAAAGACTCACTAAGTGGAAAAAGCATTAAAAATACCTGTCAAGGCAACAAAGCATGCTGAGCTCCTGAGTGAGACAGTCACGTAGGGGAAGCACCACTGGTACTCTCCATCTTGCATCAACATATTGTATATCTGCTGCTAAAGAGTAACCCTGGCCCTGGTAAAAGGACACCATTTCAGCTCCTTCTCTTTCAAATAAGTTTATAATCGTACAAACCTTCAGCTTTCAGCAGTAAATGAAAGAATTTTCTATGGTCTATAGTCATTTGAACCTTCAGCTTTTATCAGTTAATGAAATATGGAATTTGTTCTATAATCCATCTCCATTTCTTTCAAGAGCTTAGAAAAGAGAGGCTAACCTTAACGGTTGCTGTAATGACATGGCAAGCTATCCTTGATGTACATGACCCCAACAGAAGTTTGGTGTATCCATTTTCAAGAGCAATCTGCATAACAAAAGCGATGTACTGCATTAACAAGTTGCCAGTCCTTCGTCTTACGATTGAAGTTAAATAACATGCATAAAAGATGAACCTTTTGCAATGACAACATTCGCAGATGCAGCATAAGATCTTCTTTCCCGGTGACATCACTAACAGCATTTACTAACTCTCTCAACCTGTCCTTCCCCTCCCCTAAATCTGAAGAATAGATGCTTGCAGTTGGGATAACATGAAACACCTTTCTTGGGGGAGTTAAATTCAATACAATAAGTTTCATGTCTTCAATAGCATCATCAAGTTGCTGGGAAGAGACTGGATAAATGGCACTTTCATCAACAAAAGCAACACCTACACCAAATACTGGCAGTGATCTATCTCTACTTGCATCAAAATTCTTCTGTGCTTTACATTGCATCTCATGTACGAACTGTAAGGCCACCCTAAAAGATACATACTTGATCAGAAATAGAACATTACATGCGACAAATAAATGCTCACATGAGCTCTTCTTCTGGGTTCAAAGGCAAAGCAAGAAATATAACCTTGTTTCAAAATGGGGTTAGAGCATTAGCATAAATTAGTTAGATGAGCAAGGATGCTCAGTTAATCTTTGAAGCAAATTAAACATTACGTTTCAATTTGAACTTAGTTGGATAAGCACATAGGCTTATCTAGGACTATATAAAAACCAAGCTGGATTAACTTGTGGCCTGACCGCCTGAGTCACAGTGCTAGAAAGATCTACATATCCACATATTGTGTATCTACTAATGCATAGTCGTGTATCTACTGATTCATAGTGATCCTAGAAGTACCAAGAAATGATAGCAAACAAATTGAAATGTCCACCTCCACCAAGAAAGGTGGACATTTCAACAACTAATTTACTATGCAAGATAACCTTCTCATATAGAAATGAGTAATTAGTAATTGATTTTTGTCGCTTGAAGCTTAAAAATACCATCAAGATGGCATTTCAAGAATGAATGAACGACAAACAAACATCGAGTCAAGTTCAAGGCCATAGCACAAAGAAAGAACAGAGAGACATCAAGCTTCTGAAGGAGAAATTAGAATCTGTTTTTGGAGGAGTTAATAACGAAAAGGAAACACTATGGTCTTTCACGTTGGTGACCAAAGAATGGAATGATTATGTTCTCTAATTATCAAGCTTGGAAGAGTAAGATAGTGTAGGTTCGTATTTTCGCGGTAAGTAGCTGACGTGTGAATCTACGTTAGCTGGAGAGGTGCAATTGGTTGATGATTAGGAATGAGAAGAGAGGAGTGATCTGGAAGGGTCAAGGAGGAGGCATAAAATGTGACCGAGCCCGATTCATCATGGCTGCCTACGTATCCCGGTGTATAGGGAATCAGGTCAAACGTAGTTCCATCTTCTTTGAGGGAGATGGTCTCTCCCCTTCTCTGAACAAATCTGTATCTTTCTCTCTCTAGAGGAGATGACTCTCTCTCTCTCTCTCTCTCTCTCTCTCTCTCTCTCTCTCTCTCTCTCTCTCTCTCTCTCTAGAAATCAGCCTCTTCTGTCTCCCTCTCTGAATAGCACTGGTATTTATAGACAGAGACCAAAACCTCAGTTGGACGCGGACCCATGCCGCGGGACCCTTTCCATGGGAGTCTGTCGCGGTCCTGTCGCTGCCTTGTCTGTCCGCGGGCTTGCCGGGTGAACTCTGGTGCTTATGGGATAAACTCTACATAATTTGAGGTATCGTGACCTTGGAGCCTATCTGCGCCACGTCAATGCGCTGGCCCAATCTTGTGCCGCATGGCACCAAATCTCTTTCTGCGTGGCAGTTGCTAGCCACATGTCATTCTCACAACCCCTCCACATGTCGTCTCATGAGTGGTCGGTCAAACTTCTTCTCAAGACAACGGTCATGATTTTGACCGTGCCTACAAATGCCCCCCGCGCGCGTGCGGCACTCGTGTTGTCATGCGCGTGCATAATTTGCTTGCATCTGGGTGAATCTGATAAGGATGCGCACCGCTACTTCCTTCTACTATTGCCATTTGAGGCGTCTGGACCTTTCTCTCCTTGATATATAAAGGGCCCTTAGAATCTCATATGAAACATTTCTCTCTCTAGCTCTTTTCTTCCTTCCCCCCCCCCCCCCCCCCCCCCCCCCCCCCCCCGCTCTCTCTCTCTCACGTCCACCTTACGAGCATGGTATGCGACTCTACAGATCAGGCTAAGGTGAGCACTCATGCTGAAACGGACGCGGGTCCATTCTGACATGGAGCGAACGCTAGGCCGCTATGACATGGCCTCTACGGTTTCTACCAACTTGGCCTTATTCTTTTTGTGAGCATTTCACCGCTGCCACACCAGTTCCGGCGCAGGGGGGTGACTGCATTATCGGATTGAGAGATGGTCAAGTGTGTCTGATAGGTCATCATGGATTGACCATTGTGACTACGAGAGCAACTTCCTCCCGCGCCCACACTTAGTTCAATTTGCTACAGCTGTTTGGAATGATGACTTTCCTCCTCTCTGTCCGTGCGTGACTCTCTACCGCGGGGGCCTCTGATGTTGTCGCGATGGCGGCAGTCAACTCTTATTGCATATCTCCACTAGGCCAGCTCCCAGTTTTCAGTTCAGAGGGTCCGTGGGTGGCTGCATACCGCGCGGACCGTACTGTTGGGCAATTTAGTTATGGGCAGGGGTCACTTGGCGCGACCTCATTTTTTCGCAATCTTTCAAGGCAAGTCAGAGTCGCTTCTTGCGCACATCTATGGGTGACTTGATCCGTGGTAGGAATAGCTTAGTCCTGTTGGTATTCTCTTCTCTTTACTTGACTCTCTATTCTTTGCCTTATCTTTTTGTGATCTACCGCTTGGGTTTGAACCTCGCGCGTGGATGAGGAGGGGCGAGGAGATTAGAGCCTCTTGGTGGAGGTCAGCCGTTCAACAGGGGATCCGCGATCTGACTCGTAGACTTGAGCCCAGGTGGAAACAAGTGGCCAATCTGGAGACCAAGTTAGCTGAGGCTCAGCGGGAAGATCTTGGGCTAGCGGCTGCAGCGCCGAATGCCTTCAACCCCTCTAACTCTTCTCTCGGGGGATTGTTGCCCACGTAGTTATCTCGTGAATGAAGTGCAGTGGTAGAATGTCTCCCCACTTTATCTTCTCTAGCTATTATTCCCCTAGTGTGTTCACTATTATTCCTCTGGAACGCAATAGTGGTTCTCGCAGATCGCTTCCACAAAGCCTCAACTGATAAAGCAATGGTTCTCGCGAGTTGCTTCAGCGGAAGTGAAAATGTTATTCACACTTTGCGGGGATATCCGTCTTCGCAGGCTTGTTCAACGGTCAGGCGGATCTCATCTCCTCTCGAGAGTTTATTCAACTCACGGGTCAATCTATCCTCCCGGGCTTGTTTAGCTCACGGTTCTATCTATGCTCGCAGGCTTGTTCAGCCCGCGGGTACCATCTGTCCATTTTCATTGAACATATCTCTAAAATCTAGACTGATATATCCTAATCTTATCTATCTCTCCATCTGTCAAGAATGACTGACATCTAGTGCAGCAAAGCTGCCCGCGCGGGAATGATATATCTCATTCATCTCAATCTTATCTATCAAATATGGCTGACACTCTAACGCAGCAGAGCTGCTCGCGCGGGAACGATATATCCCATTCCCCTCTCTGTCAGGTATGATTGACACTCTAGAGCGGCAAAGCTGCTAGCGCGGGAACGATATATCTCCTTCCCATCTCTGTCAGGTATTACTGACACTCTAGCGCGGCAAAGCTGCTCGCGCGTGCTTTTAACAAAGCCTCTAATAATTTGGAACCATGCGATCTCGTTTAATGGGTGCTTTTGATAAAGCCTTTGGCGATCTGGAACGATGCAATCTCATTCAGTGGTTGCTTTTTAATAAAGCCTCTATTGACCACGCGATGGTTCTCACGGTTTGCTTCCATGAAGCCTCTATTAATGACGCGATGGTTCTCGCGGGTTACTTCCGTGAAGCATCTGTGACACGATGGTTCTTGCGGTTTGCCTCCATGAAGCCTCTATTAATGATGCAATGGTTCTTGCGGTTTGGGAATCTGTTCTATGATCCTGGCCTGTGGACTTGCATTTCATGAGCCGCTGGACTGTTGTTTTATACAGCGCCAGCGTCGGTCTCTCTCTCATCTGTCAGATCGCGGGGATTTCTGTCCTTGCAGGCTTGTTCACCCCGCGGGCCTCATCTCTCCTCGCAAGCTTGTTCAGCAACAAGCTCGCGGGTCTATCTGTCTTCGCGAGCTTGTTCAGCCTGTGCGCGAACATTGGCTCTCTCCGCACGTCTACCCCTTTGGTTTGTAAGATCAAACGTTTTGAATCCCCCACAATTTCTAAGCATTTAATCTTCCTCTTGCTTGCCTCTTCTCTATCATTCAAAAGTACGTGATCTCGCACCACCATGACTTCCTCCCGCGGCCCCGTCGAAGCTGAGCGACCAGCGTGTGTCACCAGACCTGGCCGCAAGAGCTTCGAAACTATTTCTGGTAGCGGTTGCTCTGAGGGTTTACATTGCCCACTCGGGCAGCCAGTGAGTCAACTAACGCTAAAAAATCATCTCGCGGCCCTCCCCGCGGGGGCTAGTTGCGGCAACGACTCTCTTTCAGGATCACTCTTGGGAACAAACCCTTCGGCCCCCTGTATCTTTGTGCTAATGTAGTCGACTGGGTGCTCTGTCCCATCGACTTCTTGCATTATGGTGCAGGCTCTAGTTTCAGTAAAATCTCTCCTCTTTCGCACTAGGCGCTTCGCTGGGGCCGGCGGTCACGCAAACTTTTGCTGCCGTAGCGCGTTGTCACTAACAGCGTGCCACCTTAGGCGCGATCTCTTTCTTATCTCTATTATCTTCCCACTTTGGGATCTTGACACTTGGCTTGGAGAAAATCATCGTGACACTCTTCTCGTCGCGAGGGTCTCGCGAGTCACAGGTCCCTCTGGTCGCGGATAGGTCACAGGACTTCTTTCTTATCTAGCATGAAAGGGTAACACTCTACCACGTCCCCCGCATTCTCTTGATTTCTGTGATTTCGATAAGGATCCCCGCGGTCATCACGCTGAGGGTGACCGAGCGCGGGCCTACAAGCATCTCTATCTTATCTCTTCTTTTGGCTGCCCCCAAGCCGCTTCCGTGCGGTTGAAGCGGTAGCAACAGTAAGCTGAATATCTGGGCTTGGGAAGGAGGCCAGGAGGGTAATACGGCTTTTGTTGGCTCGCATATACCAGGGCTCTAGGCAAGACCCCGGCAATGACTTCGGTGAGACTCTCGAACGCTACGAGCATCTGGTTTTGAATATCTTGCATTTGTTGCTGTCCCTCCTGGACAGCTCTGACTTCTTCTTATACTTCATCTTCAAGCGACACGACTCGCGCTTGAAGAGCTTCTATGTTGCTTCTCGATTGCAATTAACCACAAACCAAAATACACCTCCCCAACAGAGTCGCCTAATGTAAGTTCGTATTTTCACGGTAAGTAGCTGACGTGTGAATCTACGTGAGCTGAAGAGGTACAATTGGTTGATGATTAGGAATGAGGAGAGAGGAATGATCTGGACGGGTCGAGGAGGAGGCATAAAATGTGACCGAGCCCGATTCATCAGGGCTGCCTATGTATCCCGGTGTATAGGGAATCAAGTTAAACGTAGTTCCATCTTCTCCGAGGGGGATGGTCTCTCCCCTTCTCTAAAAAAATCTGCATCTTTCTCTCTAGAGGAGATGACTCTCTCTCTAGAAATCAGTCTCTTCTATCTCTCTCTCTCTGAATAGCATTGGTATTTATAGGCAGAGACCAAAACCTCCGCTGGACTCATCCTGCCACGGACCAGTCCGTGGACCCATGCCGCGGGACCCTTTCCGCGAGTCTGTCGCGGCCCTATCGCTGCCTTGTCTGTCAGCGGGCCTGCAAGGTGAACTCTGGTGCTTGCAGGATAAACTCTACATAATTTGAGGTATTGCAACCTTGGAGCCTATCTGCGCCACGTCAATGCGCGTGCCCCATCTTGTGCCGCATGGCACCAAATCTCTTTCTGCGTGGCAGTTGCTAGCCACATGTCATTCTTACAACCCATCCACGTGTCGTAGCGTGAGTGGTCGGTCAAACTTCTTCTCGAGACAACGGTCATGATTTTGACCGTGCCTACAGATAGCATATCATGAACAAGATGGATATTAGAGACATTTCTATTCCTTCACTTGCGATTTGATAGGCAATCTTGTTAGTTCACAAAATCATTGTCATCATCATAGCCAATCGGTTTTGTCCATTCCACCAATTCTTGCTATATCTCCCCAATTTTGGGGAGAGACAAAGTTAGTTAAATAATAGAGTTCTCTTTCTCTCGATTTCTTAATTTGTAATCCGAATACTTTTTCTCAATGACAGATGCAGAATTCTTCAATTATGTGGACGAACATTAGGACATATATACAACATACAAAAGACTATTAACTTCTGTCAATACCAACTACAAAAATTTACAAAAAGGTTATCATATATAGCTAGGACTGCTGCATGCAATCGTGTGCATTAATATCCATTTCGAAATATGGAACTTGGTGTTGGATTTTTTTATATATGCATAAAATCTTAAGAGGCAAGTTAAAGTTTTCCGAAAATCCTTGGAGGGCTGACGGGTGCTAAATTTTTCAAACAAAGGCTGGCCGGGCGGTCGAACTTGTACAAATTTGGTATCTTGGAGAAAAATCTACTATATTTCAAAAGAAATTTTAAAAGTTGAGAAGGGCTGCTGCTTGATGTCATCCGCCCATAGGTCCATCCTCGATTCTCACCAAAACCAACAATAAAATCAACACACAACTGAGACCACACATAAATATCACTCTAGAGAGAGAGAGAGAGAGAAACCTGGAACGAACAAGGCGTTTTCGATTCCTAATGATATATTAATTTGTAATCCATAATCCAAACACATAGTTTTCTTTCTCATTCTCACCAAATCATGCCCACCAAAAACACAAGCAATGAACCTTCTGAGACCAATTCAAGCACATGAAATTCAATTATCCAAGCAAGAAACAATATCCACATTCTAGAACAAAACTATCCCCCACAATAAAACAACAGATGGCTGAAAAATATCACTCTAGAGAGAGGAGAGAGAGAGACCTGGAAGAAGTGCCGCCGGAGAAAGCGACGAGGACGTTATCGGAGGGAGAAATCATGGCGTTAGAGGTGACAGCGAACTTGAATTTCCCAAACAGATTGCTCCGAAAACACTCGGCACAAAACCGGCCACCGTCGCCACCGGCAGCGAAGGCGGCCGCCGTGGGGTTTGTGGCGGCGATGGTTTCGTTGGACTTGCACTTTATGCAGAGATTGTGGCGGCTAACACCGTTGTTACCCGTCGCGACGCCGTTGGGCGGTTCGTTTTTAAGCGAATGTTGGTTTTCCTCCTCCGCTCCAGCGTCGTTGTTGTCTTTGTAACAACCCGATTCACAGGACGCTGAACTGCACGCCATATCTCTCTCTCTCTCTCTCTCTAGGGTTTTGGACTGAAAAACTCCCGTAGTAGATTTGACGAACTTCATTTATGACCCCATGTTGTTTGGTTATATGCTGATTTACCCCCTCACAATTTGGAAAAAAAACTGCCAATTGAATTTCGTCTCTTTATCTATCACGCAATTTTATTTTATTTTTAACTGAAAGGAGATTACAAGTATTTAATTTTACATCAAAGTAAAAGTCCACAATCGCAATGAATTCTAAATAAGAGGGAAAATAAGAACACAAAGAATCCCCATTTTTAGGAGTAGAAATAATCAATTTTTCATTTTGCCAATGATAAACCTTCTAACCTCTCTTTCAACGTATATAGACGTGGTCCACTGAGATAAACTCAATTTAGTTAAGTATCTATTATTGAACATATATTCATTCCTAGATTAGAATCATTTCAATCTCTGGAGAAGTTTATGCACATCCAATTGCCTACGCATACCCCCGACATTGGGAAACCCATAGCAAAGTTGTTTATTGCCTACCGGAAACACCCCCTATTTGGATAAATAAGCAAGGGTCAGTCAACAAACTCCCAATTTCTCACTAGTATGAATATATATCCACCAAATGTACAAATTATCACAAGAGGAAAAGGTTACATTTCCAGCAAGCAGAAAGGAAAAATACAAAGACGAGATCGATTTTTCTCTATTTTTTCTTGCTTTTTGTTTCTGTGGGAGTTGATAATCTCTAACTAGTGAACAATTATACATGAAAAATCTACAAAAGAACCCCCACGTCACCTTCCAAAAGAATAGTACAAAAAAATTGCAAAATCTGGTGTTAAAAAGTTTGTTTTCCCTGCCTTTTCAAACCAATTCCATTAGGAGAGGGTCACCCGCTGCCATAATTCTAACCAGCTTTATAAACTCTTGCTCGCTCGATACACCCCACGGGTGAACAGCAGGTACTTCAGGAGAATAGGAGGCTGTGGAATTTGTAGAAGGTTGGTCTGGCTTATAAATCATCGGAGCAAACACGGAGTCAAAATTCTGAGGCGAGTCCATCGACAGGAAAATCATGGGTACAGCGACTTTCTGATGCATATCTAGATCGCCAACTAGATTTACGAGATCGATGAAATCGGAAACAAAGCGACGAGGAACATAGAACACCTCAGAACTGCATAATGTGGTCCTTGAAGGATCAGGCATAGATTCCTTGTAACTGACTTGAAAATGAACTGGCATGGAGTTCACAACTTCATTTACGAGCTCTGCTTGTTGAGTAAACCAATCAGAGTTGCCATCGTCTCTCACAGGAGTCCAGGATTCGGGTACCTAAATGACATTGACTTGTCAGAGGGAGTAAGCATTAAGCATGAATTTGTTTCTGGCTTTATCTCAGCCAATAGTAAGGCGCTGTTTGTTTTCATTTTTCACCATATTTGCAGCTTATTTTTATTTTAAAAACGGAATTCACATGCTGAAGTGAGTGTGCCTCAAAGACATAAACTTCTTTTAATCTCAAAATAGGCTCAAAAAGTAAACTTCCAAACATGGGTTTTGAATTTGTTTTTCAAGCCACAATCGATTAGACGTGAAAACAAACACAGCTTGACATTAACAAAAGAGGGGAAAGAGGCAAAACTGACATGCCAAACACTAATCTCACTACACATCACTAAGGCTGTCTTTGGATCTTGGATTTATGTAAGGACTCATCGTCATCGAGTAAAAACAACAGGAAAGGGATTTGTGGAGCTAGTGCTGTTTCTATTAACCCTTTGACTTTTCTTTTTCCTCAGCAAATCCCTCCACAAGTCACAGATCCAAACATAACCAAAAAATGAAATTGCCAAATATGCATATGGGTAACAGAGGCGAAAGATAATTTGTAAGTTTCTATTACCTTGTCAGTAATCCAAAGCTTAGTTTTGTCTGCCTGCAAAAGGTTCCAGTAATTAATAATTGTGTCATCGTGAAGAAATAAAAACCCTTCCGCGCTGCTGTATCTATTAAACATGGATGGCAGCTGCCTGTAAACAAACAAGAGATGGACAATATCATCCACAATCATGGTGAGAGAAAACATGAAAAGGTTCTTCCAAAAAATTCAGATAACCATGAGTAGCATGTGCAACCAATATAACGATAACAGTTAAAATGTCACATTACACTTACCACTTTGCAATCACATGTCAAATGGTAATTAACACCTTAACAACTAGAGCTTACATCTAAGAGAAGGATCCTTCAGAAAAAGCAACAAAAAAAATGACATTAATCCAGCCTTGTTTGCAGATATTATAAGGAAGAAAAGGAAAGGAAAGAGAAGAAAACAGAAGAAAGAACTGAAGTAATCGCAGATCTTAAATAAACAAATGGGGAATGTCTAGGTTGGTAGCGAATGGGGAAGGAGCCCAGATCCATAATAAACGTCATCCAGGTTGGAAGTAAACTTTCGGGTTTTGCGGGGGAAGGGGAGGGGTAGGGTTAAATTACTTCTAGAAATCTTAAGCAACTGAGTCCTAAATAAACAAGACTATTGTTCCACTACGATATTATATACTCCTAGAACATAAACAGAGGGTCCTTAGAGAAAGCTTCATGGGCTATTCCAATTGATTCATCTCTTGTTTTTGTGGTTCTCAAAATGAAATGCATGAGTGTCATCTAAGAGAACTAAAACCCCTCTATTCAAATCCAAAATGCCAACCTGGGTAATATGCCATGCCGCAGCTTAACTGCAACCATTTTAGTTTCTAATGTTTGGCCAAACAAGGCACAATCAAGGTGAAGGCAGTCAACAAGCAGCTAGGTCAGCTGAACAGTGAGTGGCATGATATGACCATGTACTTGTTTATGGATGCCTCTTCAATCTAGGCTTGACCCCCAAAGCTCCGAAATACTGCACTGGCTCTACTAAGACATTACATTTTGTGGAAGGTTTCAACCACACTTAGTTTCAGGTTTCACCTAGCCTTGTACCATATCAAAGGCAACCAACAAGATATTCTGGTAGAGCCTGATAAAGAGCACTACCGCCACAAGACTTTAACCGACTTGATCTTAAGACACTCACCCTGGACCTGGAGTTGGGGAAAACACACTTAAACTGCTATGATCGACGCATTTGCATAGCATCAAGTGCCAAAATGTTCCTAAAGCATAAAGAATAATTTACCCCAACTTAAATCCCATAGTTTGTCTTCTACTGTCATCACCACATGTTTTTCCAGTTTCATGCTCCCAACCCGAAATTGCACTGCTTGAAAAATAGTAGAAGAAATTGAAGTGCAGAACTAGCTTGGAAGCAGAAAAGTGGGGAAACTATAGAGGCCTTACTGAAATCGTTTGAGAAAGGAATGACCAATAACAATTGAGACTCCCAACAAGCAGTCCACATGATGCAAAAGGAGACTCCTTCAACAGCCCCCATAGAGCACTGATAGAAGATTCAAAGTTTCTCATCCGTAGGATGGCAAGCACAACCGAACACATATCCAGGCAGGCAAACCGGAGCACAGATCATTTAGGAAAGATGGGAGCAGAGCAAGTTGAGGAGCTGGTGGTGTGCGACAAATCCCCTCCCTTGGTCTGCCAATTTGTCTTTGAAGATGTCATGGGAGTTGGCGAACTCAAGGATCAGCATTGGGATTTTGACCTCGGTTTGTTTAGTCTTTGATCCCAGTATGAGGTACTATGATGAATATCTATTGGTTTAAAGCAGAAGGGTAATGACAGGACAAATAGTGACAATTCAAAAAGGTAATTACCCAGGTTTCACGCTTAGAGCAAGGTCTAGGGGCCATCTATGTCAACAAATCAATGTCACCCAAGGAAACATTTCCTATCTTCGAAGCAAACTATCAAGGGATTGACGAGAAAATTACCTAGTCCTCAACCTAATTCAGCCCTCATCCTTCTGGGTCCAGGGAGTAGCTAAATTTAAACAAAACTACGTCCTCATATACATGAGCAAAGTATAAATAATTACGAGGATCCTGAAGGACCTAGTCTAAGTTAGTTGATCATCGAATCCAGTTGTCTACTTCAAGCAAGAAGGTAACCTATTTGTTGTTTTGAAAGGTAATCAAAGTGTTTAGGTTGTTAATTAAACTCAACACAAACCACTCTTATTTATATTAAAGGATAACTCATTACAAAGCTTAGCTAACCAATGTTGGACAAATAATCATATTTTAAAACTATTGTTCTTTCTTTCTGCTTCTTGACCCAATGACCTTCAGACTATAAAGAACACAAGCTATGAGAATCACCTGAAGTTCAAATCCTGGAAGATAGGTATCAAAAAGTTCCAAACCTAGCATTTTCCTTAAGTTCAAATCTTGGTATCCCCCAGGGCACGAAAACCACAACGTAGGTATGCATTCAATCGTGTAGTACAGGAGTTTCAAAGCTTTAAGGCTCCAGTGTAATGCAGATTAAGATGTTGTGAGGGCACTAATTGCCCAAAAGGACAAGGTTTTAGGATATGGCCCAAGAATGTAAATCAAGCTAGTAGACATCCTCTCTCGTGTGGACCCCATCTTAAACGTGGAGATGCAAACATTAATACATAGAAAGAAATCAAAACTCTGATACCATATTATCCTAAAAGATCAAGCGGAGGAAATGAGCTCAACAACAAATCCTTAGCTATCTATGGGAGTCAATAGCCCCTATTTATTGCAACCCTCAGCTTCCATCCTACATCTTGGCTCTAACCTCCAATAGCTTACCACAGTATCCTTAATGATCACAGAGACTGAACCATGTCACAAACTCGGCAGTCGGTGCAGTTACAATTGTGCACTAAAACTTGTACCAATCATCTATGTCGCTAAAATATATTGACAGTACATTCCAGATAGTTAAAGAGTATATTTATTTCATTAGTCTTATTGGGTCCATAAATTTAAACATTGTGATCTAAACTTGAAATTAATGAACCCAGTAAATAAATGTGATGCCTCAAAATAGCTACCACAATATTACCCTACACTGAATGAAATCTATCCATATCCTATATCACCATTCATGTCGGACATAATCTCACAACATTGTATCTAACCAACTTCCTGCTCCTCGGCTACCCAAAGATCCAATAAAAGTGAGAAACTCAACAGATATTCAGCAGTCAATCCTAGACCATAGCCAAGACTCGAATTACATTGCATAATCAAGAGAACGCACAAGGAAAAAAAAGTGATAAACTTACTTGTATAGATAGTCCAAGCGGCCTTCTTCAACAACAAGATCCTCATTCTTCTGCTCCGCCAAAATAATCACAGTCTTGAATATCCTTCCATAAAGCAATCTCCATTCCAAAGCAGTCCGTTCAACAGGCCCGCTGCAAAACATTATAAGCACGACATTCCCAAAAGTCTTCCTCCACCGGATCAAATTTCCAATCTCATAATTCACTGTACCAATTTCCTCAACCCCGAGATGAACAGAGGCCAATTTCTGAGGAACAAACTCTTTCCTATCCCCATGACCAATAGTAGCCCTTGGTCGGTCCAATTCAAGTGTCATTAACCTAGGTTGTTGATACCGAACAGCAAGCAAGTCCTGAAGCCATGCCGCAGTAAATTTCACATCTTTCTCACTCCAAAAACCTTCCTCCGCCATTGCATAACTTAACTCCAAAATTTTCTCAAACAACAATCTATGCTTCCCCGATCTCCACGAAACCAAGAATTTTGTTAGACGACCTACATTCACGTGAAGATCTTTCTCTTCTGAAAATGGGTACCCTTCAATTCTATCGTATCTATGAACTGTGGGAGGATAAACAACAACAAAACCACCAATTTCCCACAAAAGCCTTTGTCCCCAATAGCCCCTCAATACATCCGAAGCCATGGTACTAACCGAAACAGGCAACATCAAAGCCCAAAATGCAGACGAATGGTAAAGCGTATTGAAAGAATTAACAGGCACCATCATACCTTGCGGCAATGCCACTTTTTGAGCACGTTCATCGAACCTAATATCGAATGCTTCCAAACCAGACTTCCTGGTAAAATAAAACACCGAATCAACATCCGGAAGCCCGTTCGAAATCCCCTGCTGTATAAACTGCTTCCCACCAAACACCTCCGTGTAGTACTCCTCGTGCCCGATTTCACCCACATTTTCCAACGGCATTCCCCTAGGCCAAACGGACCTCTGCCCGAAATGAACATACGGGTTGACAATGGTCCGGTTAGGGTTTTCATGACTATACTGCAAAATAACCTCTTGCCTAGCCCCCTCCCCAACCAATTCCACATCAAAGTGTTTCCCAATATCATTATCTATCACATCCCCACGATCATCGGCATCAAAGATCTTCTTCGCACCGTGCTGGATCGCAAACAAATACCCAACTGTCTTTCTAACGTACGAGTCATAAGGCAAGAAATCAACAACCCTAAACCCCAACTGAGCCTGCTGTTCTAGAGACAGAAATATAGTACCTTTCAAACTCCAATCCGACGGCGTTTTGGAGTTCCCAATTGCAAGCACTTGCCATCCTTTGATTTTCACGAGGTTCTTAAGTGAATCGGAGGGGTAATCCGATACGGAGACGACCACCCACTTCTCGGATCGGAAATTGGCGTAAGGTGTAGTTTTGTCAACAATGGGCTCGATCGAGTTCCAGTTGATTTTGGGGAAGTGGATGGTTTCGAGCTGCTGGGACTGGGACTCGAAGCAGAGGAGCGCGGCCGTGTCGCCGACGTTTCGGAGGAAGAAGAGGGCGGCGACGGTGGAGATCAGGAGGAGGATGGTGACGATCTTGTAGAGGTTCTCGGATGCCCATGTGGAGAAATCGAGCGATTTGGATTCGGAGAATCGATTCGGGTGGACTGTGGGCAAGGCTCTGTTGCTGCTGTTGCTGTTGTTGTTGTGGGTTTTGGGGGATTTTGGGTTTGGACGATCTTGGACCAACATTGAATCCACACGAGTACAGGTAAAACTATACACGAATTCTGCTGTCCCTTTTCTCTCTCTCTCTCTCTCTCTCTCTCTCTCTCTCTCTCTCTCTCTCTCTCTTCACTCTGAAGTTGACTGTCTCGGTTTCTGGGTTTTCTGGCTATCGCTCCGAAGAGAAAAACGTGTGGTCTCTCACTCTAGAACTCTCTCTATTTCTCTCTCATCGAAGACATACATACACTTGCAAGTTGCAACAGACTTGGGAGATCAGATGGTGGACCTGGTGGTTGCCGACAGACAGATGGTGACTGTGTGTTTCTTAAGCTTCAATGTAACTGCTTGTAGTTTGGTGTTGCGGGGACCCCATATTGTTTTTGCACCTTTTTTTGCCCCCTTATTTTATTTCACGTTAATTTATGAAAACGCTAGTATATATTAAAGCGAGTTAATTTACATTTTAATAATTGCAGATTAATAGTAAAACAAGATAAAGGTTGCGGGATGTTTAAAAAAGTGCAAAAAAAAAAAAAGAGTCTGGCTGCTCTTCAATCTATAGGAAATTGGACGATCCTCCAATTTCAATTCAATAGTCAAGATTACCTTAGAATCTCTAGCCCCAAAACTCATATAGTATTCTATAGGCACCCAATTACTCTCCAAATATGATAAAAAAAATATATTACTTCTCAAATATTCTCCAATTATCACATTTCAGGCACCAATTTACCAAATTCCAAACATTAATAAAATTTCATATCGTAACTTTAATAATAGTTGCAAGTTCAAAGAACTTCTTTTACATTTCTTCTAAAATATTTTTTCTTTAAAAATTATCTTACGTTCAATTACTTACTCTTACGATTTCTTTCTAATTTTCATGATTGAATTTTAATTTCAACTTTCTTACATACAAGAACAATACATCAATAAGCACACGACACAGTGCGAAGCACAAGTGGAATTACACTAGTATCAGTAAAAAAAAAATCTAATAAGCTACATAATAAGATAATACCAGTGAAAAAAAACCATACTGAAAGGAGAAAAAATACTGATATAATATTATTAAAAAAATCCTCAGGAGCTAATATCGGTCAAAAAAAATTCTCATGAGCTATATAATTTTTTTTTTGGAAGCAGGTTTAACAGGGAGAGAAGACGCCGTCAAAAAATTAATGAATTTTTTGTAACAACTTCAAAGATTCATGAATTTTTTCGCTGTTCAAAAAAAAACCGGGAGGGAAGACGTTTATGTAATTGAGAAATATTTGTGAAGTAATTGAATTTCCGTAGAATACCATATGAATTTTAAGGCTTGAGTTACTAGGGAATCTTGACCATTGAATGGGAATTGGAGGATCCTCCAATTCCCTATGGATTGGAGAGGAGCCGGACTCAAAAAATCGAGTCTGTCACTATACAGAGAAATTATCGAACTTGAGTATGTTCAATGGTTTTTATTTCTCATCAAATTATATTACTAAATTGGTGATTTTTATCTCAAAAAATGTTTTAATGCGAGAGAAAATTTGACGAACATTTTTTTCTCTATGTAGTCGGAAAACAATAAGCTTTTGTGAACTTTTAGGAATTTTTTGTAATATCGTATATCATACATGCGTTTAGTACTATAAAATGCAGTATATAACAAGATTTCGTTGGGTGGAGAAGGCCAGAATAGCAATGGTTAGGTTGTGACTTGTGACCATAAAGAACAGTACAATAGATTGATTTTTCATTTTTTCTTGCTTTTAATTAAACAAGAGGAGATTGGACAGATTAACTAATGATTTTTATGTGCGGTTGCGTAGGCAATTGCAGGTGAGCTGTGATGTGTGAGTCTGTTGAGAGAAAGCTGTAAAGGAAGAATGAAGTATTATGTCACGTGCCCGACGTGGACTGGGGATGTTGCTGAGGACTCTCATCAAGCGGGTGTTTTGCGGTCAATTCAATTGTTTATTTTGACACAGATGGTTGGAATTGAATCTGAGCACATATAGATATTAACAGTTCATTGTTCAATCAAGATCCGATCCATCAATTGTCGAGATGAACAGCCGAATTGGCCGTTCGACACCCGCTTATTTTCCAACTATGAATTGACAAACAATTGGACTTGGAGAACAGCATGCTCTTCTGTAACATTAGCACGGACTTATCTTGGACTAGAAATTGTGATCTGCTTGGTTCATTGCTTTTTTACACATACGAAAAAAGTCATATTGATTGGGCATCGAAAACCACCTGAACATTTTGAGACAAACGTGTCTCAACCATTTTGTTATTGATGCCTCCAATCATGGTGATTTTTGGTATACATGACAAACTTAACGAACCAAACAAAATAATTGATTGGGACCACTTTTCTAAGGCACAGAATAGTTTGCTATGCGCACTCATAGCAGGCTAGCTCGTCGATCTGAGCAGGAGTGTGCC
This sequence comes from Rhododendron mucronatum var. ripense, assembly GCA_019656295.1. NCBI lineage: Eukaryota > Viridiplantae > Streptophyta > Magnoliopsida > Ericales > Ericaceae > Rhododendron > Rhododendron mucronatum. The sequence continues at coordinate 242,233 of BPLT01000109.1, forward strand.
CAGGTACTTCTTATGTAGTGCAAAAATGTTAGAGGCACATCAATTGTGTCACACATCAATCACACCCCTTTAACATGGTGTCGATGTCTTTTGTGTTATTCTCAAATATCTTTTCAAATACTAGTATATAATTATGCTAACAACTAGTTTTGTTTATTGAGTGTAAATTCCAACCATTAATTGTGAGCCCCACCATACGTATATTATAGTAATATGAACGGTTCATCTTGTCAGGCTTGTAAAATAGTATATCTTTACAAAAAATCAACTTTATAGGACATGGATAGGTGTATATAAAAAAGGGAAATGATAAAGGATATATTTGTAGTATGTGGTTTCCACTATGCATTGCGGGCTCCGTTGTCTATTTTTTTTCAGTAATATGAACCGTTCATCTTGTAGGGTCTGCATACTAGTACATTCATACAAAAAATCATATTTATCGGATATTTATAGGTATATTAAAATTTAAACCTTAGTTTATAAAATAGACAGCTATAAATAGTTTAACTTTAAACTTATCTGCCGTTGATTTTTTAAACCAAACTTCAATTTTTTAAAGTCTTCATCTTAATTCTCAAAGTGATGAAGGTTAATCCATGTTCTAATGTTTTCTTCATCTTAATTCTCAATGATGAAGGTTATTAATCCCGGTTCTAATGTTTTAGGATAAATATTTAGGTTAAAATAACTTCGTTTTTCTAATTCATGGAATTAGGATAGAAAGGACGCAAGGGACAAGAAATCTTCACTATGTACGTTCCATCAATCGAGTGTAATAAGTTAAGTGGTTTCTTTTCGCATATTATTTTGGGTGAAAAAACGTTTAACATAAATACTGTATTAGAGTTCTTTTATATCTTATCTTATTCATTAAAAGCATGTAAATTATCGTTATACTAGTGTTTACCCGTGCCTACGGCACTACGCATCCCGGTAGTACCACGGGTATTTTTGTAATATATTTTTATTTTTTTATGCCAATGCCAAAAGCTAAGCAGTGGGTAAAAAAGAACTGATAGCATTTTTGTAATATATTTGTAAGAGTGTAAGTGTTTTCTTAAGAGAGTTGGAGAGTACATATCAGCCCTTGGATCAAATGAATCTCAGTCCTTCTTTCAACTTGTGTTTGTGTGGTCTCCACACCTTTATGTTTTATTAATTAGATACTTAATGAATAGCCTTCCAAAAGCTTTTGGAGCCGCCACTTTAAATCTAATACTTCAATCTTGCATGGCTCATCAAAAACTAGTATAGGCTCAAGTGGAGTCCAAAAATCGAGCTCAAGCTCAACTCATTTAATATTGAGAACTAGTGTTTGAGTCGGTTCACTTTACTAAACAAACTAGTACTACTATGAATTGGTCTAGTCTCTACAAACGAGTCGGACTTTTACAAATGAGACAAGTTACAACTAATTCGAGCTTGACTCTTTTACTAACAAGCCAAACTCAAAACGACCCGAGCCTCAAGCTACCTACAAACAGTTTTGGTTCATTTGCAGCAACGAAGTGAAGGCACAATTTCAATTCTCTAAATGGGGTGAGAAAATAATCAAATTGCGAATCCGGTCTGAACCAGTTTAAATCCGGGAGCCTTGTTTTAACAGTAGTATATTTTTGCAGTAGCCAGTAATTTGGCCTCGTTTTAGAAAGGGAGAAAAAAAATGAATTGAAGATTTTAATGTCTTTTTGGTGACTCTTAATGGAATTATGCCCGTTTCGTTAAGGAAAATAAGTTTCTCTATTATGAAACAGAAGGGTGTGGGGACAAGTTATTGGAACGACTTAGATTCATTTGATCCAAAAGCTGTAGTGCATCCTCTCACTTCCCGATTAAGTGCCCCATGGCTTTCACCTAAATCATACAACTACCATCCTCTTCTAATAGGGATGCGTAGTGCCGTAGGCACGGGGTAGCACTAGTTGTATTATATATTATGAGAGAATGACTTGTCTTGAAAAACGAAAAATAAGAACCTTAGCAGAACGGGACTGAAACGACCCGCTCTAGGGGATTAGCATAAACTGCCTTAAAGAAAGCTAAGTAACAATCTTAATGAGATTCATTCCATAAACTCAGGACAAACTAGATTAAATAGATTACATCTGGCTTCCAAAATAAAATTTACAAGATGAGTTGCATTCACGTATGATACAACAACTCTCCAAAAAATTGATATCACAAAAAGTACTGCGCCAAAAGGACTCTGAGCCAACCCTCGACCCCGCTCCTACAGCCTGCCAGACCAGTAGTGGACCAAAACTCTACTTCAGATACCTGAAAAGATTGTGAGTGTTACTACTTCATTCAAGCGGAAAGCATAAAACAGTTTACACGAGCAAACATGGATCGAGTAATGCTTCAATCATATTTAGCAAGAAACAATTCATTTTTCACAAACCATTAAGTAAGCACAATATTTCAAGAAGTCATAGAGTTGCTTCCCTTGCAACCAGGAGTTATGACGGTACCGTGACCCTATGAACAGGATACTTCCAACAATTTATACCCTGTTTGTGTACAGCAAACAGACAATTTATATCCTTCTTGTGTACATCAAGAAGAAGACAATTCCAACCAACAATACAGCTATGGCATGCTCTTGAATTAAAATCATCTTTCAAACAACTTGATCCATATCTACAACAGTCAAAAATTTCCCAACATTCGCAGAAAAAATATAAGTTTATTTTTAGCAAGCCAACTTCAATGAAATAGCACACTCACCTTTGAGATCCAAAAGACAAAAGCGAAAGGCCGCCTTCTCAACTTTGAGGTGGAGACTCGTCTCCCGATCCTAAAATATGAATGAGACTACACTTAGAATAACTCATATTCCAACTTATGTTATAATGCAAGTAAAATGATGGATGATGTGCTACAATGCTCCAAAGATGAATCAATGAGATTTGATACAAGAATTCCCAAAGATGAGGATTAGTCCGTGACCAACATGTACGGTTCCGACCATATCCGATACATAATCATAAATTCTAAGAATTTAACTTTATCCGTTGAAAAGTTAACTTCTTCCTCTTCGAATCGACAGGTCATTCATAAAAAACGGAGTTCGGGTAACCTTACCACGGCCTTGCGATTATAACTTAACGATTACTAAAACTGGTGCAGAGACAGATTTTGGGTAAACTTTAACAGAAAATCTGTTATTGCTCGGGTATAACCACAATGCACGGGTTGCACCGTTGGAAAGCCCTACAAGTCTAGTTTTCAGCAAAGAAAGCGGAATGTGATTTCGAGTCTCGAGTTAGGAGATATGACTGTTTTTCCAACTTATGTCAGTGCAGTCAGCAATACGAGTTTCACAACAGCAGTTCGGTGCGTGATTTTTAATATTTTTCCCTCTTTGAAATAAATTCTGAAAATTTTATCCAATCAACTAGACATGCATATCCATCTCCAGTAAAAATTTCAGAAAATTACAAGGTCGGAAAGTTAGTGAGAAAAATTCGTTAAGAACAGGACAAATTCAGTCAAATTCAAGCTCTAACTAACATACCCATAAGCCACACGAATTTGCTAGGTTAAAAATCCATTCTCCTAAGAACTAATTGGGATTTAAACTACAAGAATATCCAGGTATATGCATGTTTGATCAAACCCAAATCATAAATTAGGTGTAGTATAGAGTTTACCTTCAATTAGATTTTCCCCAAATTTTTTTTTCCCTTCTTCTTCCTTCTCCTCCTCCTCCTCCTCCTCCTCCTCCTCTCTCTCTCTCTCTCTCTCTCTCTCTCTCTCTCTCTCTCTCTCTACGTTATAAGAAAGAAAAGAACGGTGGAGGGGTGGAGGCTTATTAGGGAAGATTTAAGGAAAAATTTATCCCATGAGGTGGGGTGCATAGTTCAAATGAGCCATGTCTCATCCTTACCATTCATTCCACCTACCAAGTCAATCTCTTTCAATTAACTTAATTAAACCCTCAAACTTAAATCATGTATCAATAAATAATTAATGAATGATATGCGAATAATAACACAACACGTGTATTAAATAGCATGACCTATGTAATATAAAATTAAATGACATATGCGATGCACGTGCATGCTCGGAACGGGTGTTACAGGGACCTATTCAAACACATGTTTTGATTAGATTATTTTTCCGCCATTTTTTAGTCCTTTAAATGGTTTTTACAAATGCCGTTAAAAAAATACATAAAAAAAAAAAGAGTTAAACATAATAAATGATCCGTGGTTCGAGGACAGAACCGAGCCGAAGTTGAATGTTTGGATCGGTCTGATTTTACGAGTTTCATCCATCGATCGATTTGGTTCTCAAACTGATTTGATCCTTGATCTACCAAATAAATCGATCCAATTCAATCCATTCTCACCCCATCGATTGCTAAAATGTTTGTTAGGACTAAAATCCTACCCAATCCAACTTTTTTACACTTCGAAAAGCACAGCATTACCATATACCTCACAGCAGAGAAGCCCCACTCTCCAACCTCCACTCCGGAGAAACCGTTAAGCCAAAACACCCACCACCACCCCACGGTGCTTCATCGCGCGAGCGAGACTCAAACAATTTCAAATTTTCGCAATTCGTTTTCGATCATCCCGCCAATTCTCAAAAAAACTGTTTCGAAAAACAATGGAATCGTTTCCATCTCTGCTCGAGCGCACAGTAGCCTCAGCTCTCCTCCTCCTCTCTACCCCACCACCCTCTCTCTCTCCTCCGACGTAATTTTATTTCACACTCTACACCTCACAATCGAGATTCAAATCAGTTTCGTTTAAGGCTTTTGTTTAAGAAATGCTTGTTTGGCTGAATTTTTGTAGCGGTGAAAGCAAGTTAAGTGTGGATTCGGAGAAGAGCAGCTTGGCGTTGAGTGCTTCGAGGTCGTGTTCTTCGACGGTGACTAACGACGACGGTTCTTCGGCGGAGGCTCGGGCTCGTCCGCTCCGCATGATCGCTGCCATTGCTCGGTGTCATGACATGAAGGTGAAATCCGATTACGATTCGCTTGTTGATTTTGAATTGATTTGAAGCTCTGGCGTGCTGCATTTTGAAATTGATTTGATGAATATATTCAGCTAGACTAGAAGTAATTCAAATTCCCTCCGTTATTCCTTGCCTGTAACCTTCTGTTGAATTTGATGTGATTCGATGATCTGTTTGGATATGATCAGGGATTCAGGATACATAACTTGAATATATCTGTTTGTAATTGGAATTTCTGCTGATGAAGAAAACTTAATGTGATTCCATTGTGATGCAAAAGTTACCTCTCTGTTTTAAATGATCTTCGTTTTTGTTTTTGCGATGTAACTGGTTAGTTTATGATTTGAGGCTCTGTTACATTCCTTTTCGATTTGAGTCGATAAATGGAGATCGACGTGATTCAAATCCCTCTGTTTTCCAGTTTAATTGCAAGGCTGTGACTAGTTTGATGTGATTTGACAATCTGACTCATTGCGTTCCGAATTTAGAGTTTCATTTTGATGAATGAAGCTCAATGTTACTCGTAGTTTCACTTAGGCCCTGTTCTTCTAAAAAAGCCACTGGCTTTCCCTCCAAAAATGAGCCAAATAAACCCACATAAAAACGAAAATAAGCCAATAAGCCAATTGTTTTGTCTTTATTCCAAAAAAATTGGATTTCGGTCAAAATTTTTTACTTTTTAGATTCCTCTTGACATGAGAATGCAATAATCCCCAAAAAATTGACAATAAGCCAAGTTATATGAAAAAAATTTGAATAAAGACAAAAAATAAGCCACTTTGGCTTATTTGTCCGAACACAGCCTTAGTTTCGTTAACTGACTCTCGATGATTTTAATTAACTCTCACAGTCGATCGTATCTCGAGTTTGATTTATACTTGAAGAAGCACTCCGTTGTGTTTGTTTTGTATAGTAGGAGTAGTTCAGTATCTGCTTTGATGCACTCTGTTCAGTTTCTATCAGGAACCGATTTGATGAAGTTCAAAAGTACTCCAACAGATAATGTAGAGATGAAATATTGAGGCCTTTCTCGTTTTTAATAGAAACACAGATTTCGCTAACTGTTTCGTTTATGAGGACTCTGAATCATTTACGTAAACTCATATACGCGCAGGTGGTGCGAAAGAGTCGATCGAAGAAAATCTGGAGATGCGACACCAGAATACTGATCTCCATCGGAAAACCAATAGGAGTTTCATCGGAACGGGGATCTGAGACGACGTCGTCGTCGTGTCTGTCGAGCAGCTCGAGCGCTGTTTCCACCGGGCGAAGCAGAGGAGTTTGGAAGAAGGAGGGGGCTTCGTTGGCTGGGAATTCGAAAACGGAGCTGCCAAGGGTAGTCAAGCCGGGTATACTGCGCCGCCGAGCCGAAGCCATCAAACGGCTCTTGTCGAATGGATGCACTCCCACTTCTGAAGTGAGGATTCGTCAGCTGCTTGGCGATAGCCCTGACACCAGCAAAGCCTTGAGAATGTGAGATCTCTCTCTCAAATTAGAAAAAAGTTAGATGATCTCAACCGTTGATTAGAAAAGTTAGATGATCTCAACCATTGATTAGATCAAGGACACCACAGACATGTGTGATCCAAGTTTTGTGATCCTTATTGTAGTGGACTCACCTCACATAGTCAAATGGATCCAGCAGTTGGATCCTAAATACAAGTTTGCAAGAACACTAGATAGGCCTTCTTAAGTGGTTTTTAACCTCTGTCACGTGGTGTTTTAAAATCTTTTTTATAACACAACAATGTTTACTCTACCATAAATTATATGAATCTTATATTAGCGTATGGTAGATAAGAGTTATAGAGCAACACTTGACGACGCTCTAGACACTAGCAAAGCCTTGAAAAAGTGAGATATCTCTCCCGCTATAGGCACAATTGGAGGCCCACAAATTCGAATAATGATAAGTAAAAAGATGGTTACCAATACCATATTGTTTATGTACTGTCTAAATCTAAAGTAAATCTTGAATTTGAATCCCAAGTTGACGGTACCAATAGAAAACTAAAGAGTAACGGCTAAATAAGCAATACTAATCAAATTAAATTACGATTTACAAGAAAAAAGTGTGTAATAATATAAACTCTTTCTACCCACGAGTGACCAGTTAGAAATTCATGGGAAAATAAGTAAATGTGAATTTCACATGGTGAAAATGTGCTCTCTCGTTTGTGTCCCCTAGCATTTTTGCTCTCTCCCTCTCTCCCTCTCTCCCTCTCTCTCCCAATACCACTGATCTCTCCCAAGCTAAGATCAGAGAAGCTTAGGTACTCTTAACTGTTGATCATACCAAAGGGCCCCACAGATATGGGCCATATGGCAGATTCAAAATTATATTGAGTGATCGTTAGTGTAATGGATTCACCTCAGATGGAGTCATGCAGCTTAATAACTGTTGGATCAGAATACTAGGTTGTTGAAAAGCTGGGGTTAATGGTGATGGTTTATGGATTGAGTTGTCTGGTTAGATGACAATGTAAGCTTTTTTTTTGCAGGTTGTTGAAGCATGAAGAGATCAAGAGGTCGGGCGCAGGTGGTCGAAGTGACCCCTATCTTTACATGGTAATGTTATAACTACGAAGATTTATTTGATTTAGTTATCACGCGATTTGACTTTTTTTTTCGTTTAGAGAAAAAGGATCTCTTAGGCGCCATAAAATAACATGGAAGTGATGTAAAGGTATACTCGCACAAGAAGTGAAAAGAAAAAATCATTAAGATTAAGTAGAATGTCGGTCAAATTGAAACTGAAAATGAGAATCATCGCCGGAATAAATTTGATCAAATTTTCGTTGTACTTTTCAAACGTCTCTACGAATGGGGCTGTATTCGGAGGGATACATGATGATAGTAAGTAATTGCACATGATGGTCTTAAAATGTAAAAATGTTAGACAGGGCAATCGAGTATTTCTTGTTAATTTCTCTATTTATTATAACCGTGTATTACTATGCTAAATTGTTTAATTTTACTTGCTGCAGATAGCATGAACAGTAACAACCAGGCCTTATACATACTCAAAGGCGTCGTAGGACTACGCTATCCCATGCCAGTATCTCCTATGGAAATTTTGCCTTTGATCTCAACAAGGTAATTGTCTGATCATAAATAGGATTGCTTGATCAGTATGTAACTCGGTATATAGTTTAGCCTCGTTCAATTTTCTTCTGAATTTTTTTTGTGGCCGTGAAAAGAAAGGATCACAACATTTATACCGCAAAACTTTACCCGTAACATAGGGTTCAATGTCACAATTAATTGTTCTTAATACACCAATATTATCACGTAATTTTTCAGTCTTTTAGAATGTTTGTACGGATTGTAAACCATTATCTTGCTTATACTTTCCTTGTAAATGTGTTAGCACCACTCCACTACCACTAGCATGTCATCGGGATCATCAAATATATCGGTTAATATCTATGGAAAATGATAATGTCAAAACTATTACGAAAAAAACTTTTAATATAGATGAGTGCATTAGAAATAGTGCTAAGCGAACAGACTGTTGGATTAGAGACTGAAGGGGGAGGATTCAATTCAAATTTGCATCTTTTTTTCCCAAACGATAAATTATTACATCAAGAATGAGACTTGTCCCTAAGAGACTAAATAACCACGACGGTGGGGAACTAGCTAGTCCAAAGACTAGACCCCAACCACTCAAAACTCTACCTGCTAACTCATGAGCTATTGACTATTGTATTACAAGACCTCCGAACAATATGCAGTTATTATTATGACAAGTTAATAATGCTTTTTTTTGTTTACAAAAAATCTAATGTCCAAATGTCGGGGTAATTAATTAGGCGTAGATTGCTGTGTACTGGAGTATTTAGCTTGATTTCATTAGTTGATTAACGGCTTTCCCCAAGTTGACTTTGCATTGGTTGGAAGTAGGCGCGGATTTACCACGAGGCCGGGAGGCACGTAACCCCGTTAACTTTTGATAATCTCTATAGTATCAATAATAACTAAATGTAAATAATAAGTACATGCACCAACGGATTATTCGTAACTTTCACATCCTACAAGCTTATTTGAGTTTGGTAGAAGTTTCAAGTTTAGTAGGTAAATTAGTTATTGTGTTCTCTCCATCAAGCCTTAGATTTTTTATCTTAATAAAAATTTTCTTAATTTTCCCTAATTTCATCTCTTGAAAACGAATTCTATAGAATTCTAAAGGGTCCTACAGGGCCACTTGAGTTGTATTTTTCAAAAATATTGACATGCGCGCAAATCAATGTTTTACTTATTTTAATTGTTTATGATTTCTTAGCTAACTCAAAAGGTTATTAATCCAAAGATTACCATAAGATTAATGTGCGGGCATATATTACTAGTAATATGTATTATTGGTGGAATATGTAAATAATTCATATATATTCTGTATATTGAGAGATTATTCAATTCTCATATAGGACGGATCTTAGGCCCATAAAGCAACAGAAGAACTTTTACATGGCATTTGACTACGCAAAAATTATTAAGTGCTCCTTTAAAAATAGAACCCTTCACCATAACATAAGTTTTAAGTATATGAAGTCTCGGAGTAATTATTTGGTGCTTTCGGTGTTGTACTCCAGATTGTTTTTTCACTACACATAGTGATAGGATCCATACATTTTTTTTGGCTCCACAATAATGTATAGTGTAAATGATGCCTGTGACACCAAGTGACGATGTCCCGAGAGTAAAATGATTTTCAAAGTCGAGAATAAAATGTGACAGTGGAGGACCAAGGAGCACCACACTCCTTGAATAATCACTCAGCGAACTACCGGAGATTTGTAAGTGGAATAGTGCATTTAGCATCTCTTACATACTCCGATGCAAATGGTCAGGATTCAATCCCGTAAATCATATCCTCCTCTCCCAAGTTCCATGAGATAATATAGATTATGATTAACGAATTTAAAAAAGAAAGAAAGAAAGAGAGAGATACTACCTGGGAGTCTGGGACCTAATCCAATCAAGACGCGGTCACGCGCCGAGAAAGAAAAGTAAAGCGTTGGACCGATGCTTCGCTGTCGTTGGACACTTTCTCACCGCATATGTCCAGCTGTCAACGGAGTAGTTCGGGAAGAGCATAGCATTGTGGACGAAACTGCCCTTCGGTTCCTTCTCCGTTGCAGTACGTGCTCTTTTTTGTCGTTATTCATGTTAATTACCCATGTTACCCTTGCATCAAAAAGTGAACAATAGTCTAAATTCGCAAAAAGTTGAATAACGGAGTTATCTTTCATCACGAGAGAATAAACATTTAAGAATAATTCGCTTAATGTTAGCTCTATAATTTTTATAAATAAATAGGGGAAAGAGTGCAAATGAACAATAGGAAAATGTGAAAATCAATTCTCTAAAAGATAAACAAATAATTTCATGACTCTACATGTGAATTTCGTAAAGCATATAATTTTGAGAGATCATTAATATAAGAAAAATGCAGTATTACTATTTGGCATGCCTGAATCGATCTTCGAGCATGCCATATTTGCCTTCCAAATTTGAACAATTTTGCTAATCTGCTTTGCGTTCCCACTATTACAAATTCCTTGTTATTAGTAATCGAAGTCTTGCAAAATCTAAGGCATCAAATTGAGATGAAATTGACTTGAACAAGGAGAGGAATTAGGTTCTGTTCCAGAAACCTTCTTAAAAAATAAGTACTTATTTGGAACTTCTCAAAGAAAAATAAGAAGGGTTGTTTCACAAAACCCAACTAAGCAACTTATTTCACATTTTCAAACTCAAAATAACATAAATAAAAAATAATTTTTCAATTTTTTTTGCACCGTATTAAAGATCGCAATGAGATCTATCAAACAATATTCATATTGATAGAAAAATTATTTGCGTAAACACATGATTTTTGAGCTTGAAATTGTCTCAATCAAAAAATAAATACTTATTTCTTATTTTGTGGAACAAGCCTTATTATTAAATAAAAAATAAAAACTTATTCAGGAACGAGCTCTTATTATCATTCTTTCAGAAAAAAGAGCGTAAAGGGAAATGATTTTATTGACTAAATCAAATCCGTTGGTCAACATTTGCGGCATAAATAAATACGGGAATATTCACGAAAATGGGTCAGAATTTAGAAGCTTCAAATACATGGACCTAATTGCAATAAAAGTCATGTTAAAGTGCTCAAATGAAAAGAAAACTGGACCCAAGAAAGAGGGAGGAAGGAAGAAAGTCAAGCTTCAAGGAAAGAGGCCAAGAGCCTTGGAGAGGTATATATAACCTTCTCTCCTTTCCCCAAATACAAATCAGTTTCTCTCTCTCTCTCTCTCTCTCTCTCTCTCTATCTAGGTGCTTCTGAGCTTCTCTCTCTTAAATCTTCTGTCTCTATATACACATAATAGTATATAGTGATGGGGAAGTATTTGGAGATATTGGATGCAGGGGTGAGAATAGCAGCCAGGTTCCACTCTCACTGCCCTCATACAGCTCGGCTGTACTACCACCCGCCGTCCAACGCCGACGACCACCACGATCACCACCACTCGCACGCCGTCGACGGTGAAGCTTACGCGCAGATTCAAGACAATACCCGGATCCAGAGGACCAGTTTTGGAGTGGACAAACTGATGAGTTTTGATACCACAGATGCCATTATTTATTCTTTGGTCTGAAAAGACCTTTAGATAGAGATTTAGCAGAAAGAAGATGTACACCAATTTTTTAATTTTTTTATCTATTTATTGGGCAAACATGAGACATTGAAGAAAAGAAGTAAAGGGTTCTAACTTATTCCGTTAAAATATTATAGAAGCAAACCAGGTCGAACATCTGCAACACGAGCCAGTTTGGAGAATTGGAATGACATTTTTGTTGTCCATCATAAAGCACGTAGGGCTATAAACAAACCAAAAATAACACTCACACAACAATTCAAACACAACCTCTCACATACATATGGATTACACACACACTACTATGTGTGGATTCCACGTGTATGTGAGAAGTTGTGTAAGAAGCATTGTTGCAAACAAACCGAACTGCTTGCTTCGTTAGGGCTTGGCTCATTTGGTAGTTGAACCAAGCTCGAGTATTGGCCTCATTTAGTAAATGAGCCGATTTTAACACTCCAAAGCTTGGCTTAGCTATTAAAGAACTCTGCTAGTTTATAGCCGAGCCGAGCTCAAACTCGAGTTTTTAGCCCATTTAGTAAACGAGCCAAGTTCGAACATTACATAACATAGCTCAAGCTTGTTTGCAGTCTTGTATACATATTTTCTATTAATCGTATGGTTTTGGAAAATTGTGCATACCGATGATTTGGATTATCAATGAAAGAAAGCATTGTAATGTTCACATAAATTGATTCAGTCTCTAGGCCTGTCTTCTCTGATACCATTTGGCTTTGATTTGGGGGCATAGTTCTGCAACAAAACGTCATTGTAGCTCCTCGGTTCTTGGAGGTTAGGGGGACTACTGTTTCAGCAGTATTTTGAGAGCAACCACTTTGTGCTTATATTGCCAAATGTTAGGTCTGTTTCTAATCATCTCTGCTCATACCCTAAATGATTGGGGACTAGATGGGTTATGTTATGTTGTTATTGTTGTATAGTTTTGGGAAAAATAAAATTAAGAAACCAAGCCTTAACACAGCTTTATTAACTTGATACCGTTAATGCTGTACGAAGAAACCAAGCTGGCTAGTTATAAATGCTTTATTTTTTTGTTTACAAAAAATCTAATGTCCAAATGTCGGGGTAATTAATTAGGTGTAGATTGCTGTGAACTGTGAAATATTCAGCCTGATTTCATTAGTTGGTTAACGGCTTTCCCCAAGTTGACTTTGCATTGGTTGGAAGTAGGCGCGGATTTACCACGAGGTCGGGAGGCACGTAACCCCGTTAATTTTTGATAATCTCTATAATATCAATAATAACTAAATGTAAATAATGAGTACATGCACCAACGGATTATTAGTAAACTAGCATATATTCGTAACTTTCACATCCTGCAAGCTTATTTGAGTTTGGTAGAAGTTTCAAGTTTAGTAGGTAAATTAGTTATTGCGTTCTCTCCATCAAGCCTCAGATTTTCGATCCTCTTAATAAAAAATTTCTTAATTTTTTCTAATTTCATATCTTGAAAACAGATTCTATAGAATCCTAAACGGTCCTACAGGGCCACTTGAGTTGCATTTTTCAAAAATATTGACATGCCAATCAATTTTGTTTTACTTATTTTATTTGTTTATGATTTCTTAGCTAACTCAAAAGGTTATTAATCCAGAGATTATCATAAGATTAATGTGTGTGCATATATTACTAGTTATATGTATTATTGGTGGAATATGTAAATAATTCATATATATTCTGTATATTGAGAGATTATTCAGTGCTCATACAGGACATTGTCATGTGGTGCGTAATGTGCATCGAGTCCCAGATTTCTTCACCACCACATTATTGTGAGATTTATAATTTTAATCTTAGGCCCATAAAGCAACACAAGAACTTTTTCATGGCATTTGACTACGCAAAATTATTAAGTGCTCCTTAAAAACAGAACCCTTCACCACAGCATAAGTTTAAGTGTATGAAGTCTCGGAGTAATTATTTAGTGCTTCCAGTGTTATACTTAGATCCTTTCTTCACTACACATAGTGATAGGATTCACACATTTTTTCTTGGCTCCACAATAATGTGTAGTGTAGATGATGCCTGTGACACCAAGTGACGATGACCCGAGAGAAATGATTTTCGAAGTCGAGAATGAAGTGTGACAATGGAGGACCATAGAGCACCACACTCCTTGAATAATGATCACTCAACGGACTACCGGAGATTTGTAAGTGAAGTGGAGTGCAATTAACCTCCTTTTCATACTCCGATGCAAATGGTCAGGATTCAATCCCGTAAATCCCATCCTCCCCTCCCAAGTCCCCCAAGATAATGTAAATTATGATTACCGAATTGGAAAAAACAAGGAAGAGAGATACTGTACTACGTACCGGGGACCTAATCCAACCCCGACGCGGTCACGCGCCGAGAAAGAAAAGTAAAGCGTTGGACCGATGCTTCGCTGTCTTTGGACAGTTTCTCTAGCAGCATATGTCAAGATGTCAACGGAGTGGTTCGAGAAGTACAAAGCATTGTGGACGAAACTGCCCTTCGGTTCCTTCTCCGCTGCTTTCCTATCCACGTGCTACTAACCTTTTTACCTTATACGTGCTCTTTTTTGGCTTGAGATCGCCTGTCCAATCCTTCTCAATCGTTGATCTCGCAAATAACAAGTGAGATGGAATGTGTTGGAACGACGTCGTTTCAAAGCAAAAGGGTCGGCTCATCTCAGCCATTGATTTGCTAGATCAACGGCCAATAAGGGTGGGATAGGTGGGTCGGACAAGGGGAGTCAGACAGGTGATCTCAAGCCCTCTTTTTTGTCATTATTCATGTTGATTACCCATGTTACCCTTCATCAAAAAGTGAACAATAGTGTAAATTCACAAAAGGTTGAATTACGGAATTATCTTTCATCATGAGAGAATAAATATTTAAGAATAATTCGCTTAATGTTAGCTCTATAATTTTTATAAATAGATAGGGAAAAAAGTGCAAATGAACAACAGAAAAATGTGAAAATCAATTCCCTAAAAGATAAACAAATAATCTCATGACACTACATGTGATTTTCGTAAAGCATATAATTTTGAGAGATCATTAATATAAGAAAAATGCAGTATTACTATTTGGCATGCCTGAATCGGTCTTCAAGCTTGCCATATTTGCCTTCCAAATTTGAACAATTTTGCTAATTTGCCTTGTGTTCCCACTATTACAAATTCCTTGTTATTAGTTATCGTAGTCTAGCAAAATCTAAGGCATCAAATTGTGATGGAATTGACTTGAACAAGGAGGAGAATTATTATTCCCTCCGTCTCTATTTAATTGTCAACTATAGTTTTGTGTGCATTTTCAACGGCTTATATCTCTAGACTTATTACTAAAAATATGCAATATGAATCTTATTTGATAAATCTCAATTTTTTTTTATAAGACAATGATGTCAAAACATAAAACATAATACACGTCAAAAGATATAAGTCGTTAAAAATGTACGAAAAATATAATGGACAATTAAATAGGGGACATAGGGAGTATCATTCTTTCAGAAGAAAGAGCGTGAAGGGAAATGATTTTATTGACTAAATCAAGTCCGTTGGTCAACATTTGCGGCATAAGTAAATAGGAGAATATTCATGAAAATGGGTCAGAATTTAGAAGCTTCAAATACATAGACCTATTTGCAATAAAAGTCATGTTAAAGTGCTCAATGAGAAGAAAACTGGACCCAAGAAAGAGGGAGGAAGGAAGAAAGTCAAGCTTCAAGGAAAGAGGCCAAGAGCCTTGGAGGGGTATATATAACCTTCTCTCCATTCCCCAAATACAAATCAGTTCCTCTCTCTCTCTCTCTCTCTCTCTCTCTCTCTAGGTGCTTCTGAGCTTCTCTCTCTTAAACCTTCCTGTCTCTATATACACCTAAACGTATAGTATATAGTGATGGGGAAGTATTTGGAGATATTGGATGCGGGGGTGAGAATAGCAGCCAGGTTCCACTCTCACTGCCCTCATACAGCTCGGCTGTACTACCACCCGCCGTCCAACGCCGACGACCACCACGATCACCACCACTCGCACGCCGGCGACGGTGGAGCTTACGCGCAGAGTCAAGACAATACCCGGATCCAGAGGACCAGTTTTGGAGTGGATACACTGAGTTTTGATACCACAGATGCCATTATTTATTCTTTGGTCTGAAAAGAGACCTTTAGATAGAGGTTTAGCTCAAAGAAAATGATGTACACCAATTTTTATTTTTATTTTTTGATCTAATTGTTATTTATTGGGCAAACATGAGACATTGAAGAAAAGAAATAAAGGGTTCTAACTTATTCCGTTAAAATGTTATAGAAGCAAACCAGGTCGAAATATGCATCTTCTAGTTGCAAAAGCGCAAAAGAAGTTGGCTTAAGAACATCTGCAACACGAGCCAATTCGGAGAATTTGAATAACATTTTTATTGTTGATCATTAAGCACGTAGGGCTATAAAACAAATCGAGTTGCTTGCTTCGTTAGGACTTGGCTCGTTTGGTAGTTGAATCAAGCTCGAACATTGGGCTCATTTAGTAAATGAGCCGAACTTAACACTCTAAAGCTTGGCTTAGCTCATTAAGAACTCTGCTAGTTTATAGCTGAGCCGAGCTCAAACTCGAGTTTTTGGCTCTTATAGTAAACGAGCCAAGCTCGAACATAACATAACATAGCTTAAGCTTGTTTGCAGTCCTGTACACGTATTTTCTATTATTCGTATAGTTTTGGGGAAAATAAAATTAAGAAACCAAGCTTTAACACAGCTTTATTAACTTGATGATACTCTTAATACTGTGCGAAGAAACCAAGCTCGACTCAAGTAAAACTCATTTCAAACAATTGGCACAGATAATAAACAAATAAAACTTGAACACCTTTAAAATTCAATAATTTTCAAATCCAACTTTACCAAACTCTAACGTGATACTACTTTGACTCAACTTGTTTATAGTCCTAACTAAAGGATCCATTACTGCATTAAAAAAAGTACTAACAACAATTATAAAATCAACTTCATTACTTAGTTCCATGGGCCACATAAAACAGAGAAATAAAATGAGGAGCCACTTATGCATCAAGAAAGCAACAATGATGCTTCACTTCACTATTAATGCCCGAATGCAATTATTAAAAAAAAAAAGGAGACTCGTGTGCTATAAAATCAAGGGGTGTCCATCTCTGGAAACAGCGGGGTGGTACAAGTTTTCTAAGCTTTTGGAGATCCCAGTAGACGGAATTTGAAATCCTCGCTAATTCCAGATGCCCTCAATGGAATTTTGAAGCAACAGTAGTTCAAGGTCAATGACACCATTTGCAGTCTTCCGTTTTCTGCAGAAGCCTATCCTGATTGAGATGATTCCTTACAATTTCATATGAGCAAAACCTCCTTTAAATGAACCATAAAGAGGGCGTGATCTCCGGAAACTGAAAATATCATCTATCCGGACAGAATTGGGTTCGTTTGGTTCAGTCTGGTCTGTTTTGTATTCGGAGTTATGTAAGCTCCCATAGACTTGAATGCTTAATGCCTTCTTTCGAGGGGCACCGACTTTTACATATTCATCGAAGAAATCTATCAATTCCTTTTGAGTCAACTGCTTTAGAGCTGCAACCTGTCACATCACCACTAGCAAGTAACCAACGACATGACAGATAAAAAATATGCTAATGTTGACAAGATGTGGAAGCTAGGTTTGGATCTTGAAATTGAAGGAAAAAAAATGTATGGAAAAGGAAAAATAACTAAGAGAGAACCAAACATATTACTGTCTTATATGGTTGGTTACTAAATGAGAACCAGGGGTGACAGATTGATGACCTTCTAGTGCAAGATATTCAGTTTTGAATGGGTTTGTAGGGGTAGCTTAAATAACCATTTAAATGACCAGTTTTGAATGGGTTTGTAGGGGTAGCTTAATTGACCGTTTAAATGACAAATAGATGGGTGGAATTTAAATCTAATCACGGAAACCAACATTGATAGAATGTCATACCTCACATGCTCTCCGATCAAATTTGAGGGTGCCGTCCAATATCTCTCTCCAGTAAAATGCAGATTCTTCCCTTAAATTCTTGTGCTTCTCAAGCTTCATGTCAATCAGTGCAGTAACATTGCTCTGTTTAACCAGTACAGAAGCAGAGAGTCAGACGGCCTTGATGATTTTGGATAGGTAAGAAGGCCAAGATTTTTAAATCAAAATTATTAGAGAGGCAATTAAGAACTCAGCCAAATTGTGTAATTACATAAATTTACCGAACAATAATATGGAATGAGAATGCAATTAAAAGATGAAAACTTGAAACGTATTGCATAATAACAAGATCAACAAAACATAGCTTACTACGTTTCCCCATTCTTTCTGCTTGGGTAGGGCTAAACAACTGTTTAATTAAAATTATCTTGCATGATCAAGGCTAAGACACACGGGTGAGGCATAAGATCAACAATCAATGTATTCTGCAAATACATATCCACGAACATGTATGTATAAAGGAAAGCACATATATATTCTTCAGCCCGAGCATCCTATGCTAAATTTTTTTATTCCACATTCATGATAAGTGATAGGCCTTTATCCTCACAAGGGTGAAGCTATTGCGTTACTCATCCCCAATCAAACACTCAACTCGGGTCATATAGATAAGCAAAGTTACTGAAAGTCAAGCACTGCTAAACACACCTTGAATTCATCATCTGACATTTCATAAAGTTTGCTCTCAAACATCTTGAGAAATGCCTCAACTCTTAAACCAATATTTCTAGGACCCTGTGAAAAAAAAACACGAGTGTTTTAATTGAGGTGATGAAATAAATGCCTAATAGAGTAGAATGATTCTATGTACCTTAGCAGTGGATTGAATGATAAACTGCACTCCCCGGATACCAGAGTCATACCTACATCAGAAATAAAATTAAAACCACAAAACATACATAACACAACACATCCAACAATATCAAGGAAAAAAAATGATAATATACCTTTGCATGAGCACAGTAATGTACCCAAGTTGCTCAACTGATCTAAGTTGGTGGAAGGCTGGTTGCTTTGCAATTAAAGCAAAAAGCTGGAGTTTAACATTCAACAGGAACTCATCTTGATGAACCTAAGCAAATTCAACATGTACAATTCAGCAAAAGCAGCTTAGTTCAGCAGATTAAAGGCATTGTAAAATAATGGCCCAAAATGAACAAATCGATCACAACCACAACGATTTGATATTCTACATCAAGACCTTACTAATCCATCTATCCACAAAAACCCTCATAAATTTCAGTCTTGTTATAGGAGTGGAACACATTAGAGTATCTCCAATGGTGGGTGCCAAACTCAAATTTGGCATGCTACAGTGTTTTTGGCACCCTAATTTGGCCAAACTGCTCCAATTCTTTTTCTTAACAATAAACATCGAAAGTAAAGCAAAAAGAAACTTGAATGCGGTTAAATGGTTTGTTGACTTTGTACACGATCACTTCTTCTTTTTTGTGACAAGATGTACACAATCACTTGCACACACTAATTACAGCAAACCAGTGCAAATCTGATTTTTCCAAGTCTCTGAATATATACCTGAATATAGTGGACAAGGGCAGAATTTTCATCACTTGGATTCAGGCCTTCCGCCGGATAGAAGTAACTTATGCCCCTTTCAAGCTTAATAACTCTATTTGTCAAATGCTGAGAAGGGAATAGAGCTTGGGATATAGGCTGGGGACCCTTAAACAAAACATCTTCAATGTGCTGAATCAGTGACTCTGCTTCATTTGGTTCCATGTTTCCTGAGAAGCAGTAATCCATCAGACAAATATGCCAGGACATGATATACAGTGTTCTGTGTAATATAAGAACCTGAAATGTAGCACTCCAAGAAGGTCCTTGAGACCATCAGGGGAAAAAATTGAGTGAGATTATCAGCTTGAAGATGAGGAAGAGCTTCAAGTCCATCATTCCAAGGCCATGTTTGATCCTCTAATATTAATGAGCAGTAGTACATAGCCTGCTCATAAGGTTGTTGAAACTTGAAATTTTGATAGTCCTTTGCAACCATTTCCTAGAAGAAAGGGGCCAAAAAAAAACATTATAAACTATAAAATGGATTTAAAGAAAACATCAACTATCAGCTTTTCATTAGCAACATCGTAACCTTAAAACAAAAAATGTGAAATGTCAAACTATCATCTATGGAGTAGAAATTGTCAAGGATGAGCAAATCATTAGTCAATCAGATGATAGTTTCAAAGCTAGGCAACACCTACATTACAAAACATCAGGAGATAGTACCTATTACAAGATCTTAAAGCACAAGGGGGTCCCAGTTATATTTCATCATTCGCAATTCCTTAATGAATTCTTTGAAGACAAGAACAAGGAAAAGAAGATGTATGAAAAGATTTCAAGAAGAAGCTAGGGGTCCTGGGCTCCTGGCTACATAATCCTCAATCAAATCTGATACGTGCCAAGTGGAAGGGCCATCGCTCAACGGATCACCTGGTGGCCCTATTGAGATAGGCCTTTCCACAGGTGTATTAACATTATTAGCCCCACAAGATGGATCAAGTTGCGCCCACCAAGATTTGGCTTGTAAGACTTATAGGATGTTGTTGTTGGGGCCCTCTAACTACCCTAGTTATCCACAAACATAAACAAAATAATACGCTCCTTGAGTTGGAGGCATACACTATAACTGATGTTACTGCACCAGATTTTTACCACTGTCCGAAGAAGTAATAAGCACATGCGGTAGAGAACATTTTCCATGCGCTGGAAAATCGATCTAGTGGATCTGACTAATATACTTTGACACCAACATTGCAACGAAACAAACAATGATAAGGTAATATATGGTGGTACAACTCAGGAAAAACCGAAAAAGAACTAATGTTAACTGCAATAATTATCGACTTCACATTTCCAGGCATAAACTGCTACCATAGACTTCCTCTCGCCAACAATTGCAACAGAGAAATGCAAATCATGCAAGGATGTCTCCCAAATATTCCAAACTTATGTAGGACAAAGATGACTAACTAGACGTCTTAGAGAAGAACACCTAACAGCCACATTTTCTTTTTCTGGTGGTGGATGTAGTCTACAACCATACATCCATTCAGATCTATGTTATACTTCAATCTTACACACAATTTGGTTCTAGAAGGCAGTGAAGGTCAAGAGAAGAAAATCATAGGAAGAACACAATAACAAAGGCACTGTTTGTCAAACTAGTTACTAGTATATCAGAAGACCAACAAACCCATTAATGTAGCAAAACTTGAAAAATGAGTATACGAAGTTGAAAAACTTGGCTTCCAAACTAGATATAGAGTTCGTGCACACATAATTGCACATTAATGCCCAAGGCATTAGGCATGCATAGGAGAGGAGGAAGTATTAGAGATAATTAGAACTCTAAAAGTCATAAACACCCAACAATGAAACTCAAAACTGTCGACCTGAAAGATCAACCGACAATGTTGGGCCCGTTCTGTCATATCTTGACAAAAATACCAAACATGGCATTAGAGTAAAGGATTCTTAGGGGTCACAATTCCAAGAATGAACTTGTTTCCCATAATCTGTGCCTTCGTTTTGTCTGGCTCTTCATGTGAGAGCAACATGCCACATGTAAGGAAGGGTATGGGAGCTTGATACACATTGTCTGTTCCGAATACCTTAAGCTTATTACGGAAATTGGTTACCCTAAGCCAAGCCTATGGAACAGAATGACAAAATAACTAAGCAAAATTAGAAAACAAATTTACTTACAAAATAGCAACAAATATCATGATCTAGACTGCAATTTCATATTTGGACTCAAAGCTAATTGCAGAATGCATATAGATAATCTTCATGGAAATAGCTTCTAGCGCTATCCAACGGGCTGTGAAGGCCACTCGATCATTACCTTGATCACAGCAAACCTTTCGGGCTTCACTTCAAACTTCGCAATCTTCTCGATTACTGTTTCCACTAAGATCCTTAATTTGTGATTATAACCAACCACAGTCACCTAAGAGAAGTGAACAGAAAAAGAAGTATTAGGTATTTTATTACTAATAAACATCACGTCTGCAAACAAAGCAGGTATTAAAATATCTAAGCTCTTCAGCAATATTCTAGAGCCAGATAAATCTGCAAAGAAATTGCCATCATCAGTACAGGAGCTGCTGACCAAGTAAACAATCCATCAAAGTACCACCCTGAGGGAAAATGGAACATGGTCACTGCGTAAGCCTCAAAACCATTGGAAACACCATCAACTCTCATCAATCTCATCGCTCGCCATAACAAACCCCATAAAAAGTTCATGGACAAAACAAAGTTAAATGGACACTGATGTAGCAACCCCATAGTCACAAGACAATGACACAAAGTTACTGATCATGGAACAAGAAGTGAACCAGAAAGAAAAAAGGACCAGAAATACCTGAAAGCCATCACCAGTGTGATTTATTGCATAATAAAGACCAGCAACCTGAGCATAATAAGCTGAAAGATACAAAATCCGAGTAAGTGATGCACAACACTGTATAACAGAGGAGCCAAGATGCTCTCCTGTCCAGAAAAACCACTATTCAGATCTTAAAAGCTATGAAATATAGGCGCTTCCCCAGAGGTCGACACTTGTTGGACACATATACCACCCTCAAATAAAAAATGTCCCATTTTTTCTCACAACTTTATCATCAGAACACTTTGAGGACACACTCAGGACACTCGCATTACACGTTGGGAGTGTCGAATGAAGAATTGGCTCCTGTATACGCTTCGGGAAATATCCTTTTTTATGTGTGATGGACCGATTACTGACTATAAAATATATTTTGGAACACTTTTGCTAATGGTGTAACGAGGAATACGAATAAAAGCATATATCAGACTTAAAAATACAATTATAGCATCCTTTTATGTATTTTGTTTAGAATGGAATCATACGCATATTTTCGTAAATGTCTCCCTCACGTGTCGTGTCACGTCCTACAAGTTTTGACAACTTGCATAGTGGAGAAACGGTGTCGTGTCCATGTCATATCGCATATCCGTGTCCATGCGACATACCTTAAAAGCAGTCAGAGAAGGTTAGACCCAATTTAGTTAGATTTTAAAATCATTCTAGTCTGGAGTAGGAAGAAGTGAAAAGACAAAGAAGCACGCACAGATGAAATGCTTTTCCAAACCATTTTTTAATTTTCCTCCATGCAACTGATAACCTACATATGGTTATCAGTATTTACAAATTACACATGTTTTTCCACACTTCACATCATATTTATGTTTGGAATCTCAGGAAACAAAAGGCACAAGGGCCCTAACTTTATATTTTTCAATCCCTAAAAAATTTAGTGGCTCACCATATTCATTCAAGTAATCCATCAACAGGCGTGTGAACATGTCAGTAAGAACTTCTGCTTCGGGGGACTTGCCAGCATAGGGACAGTTAAAATCTATCTTAACATATGCCTTAGGAGTGGAGAACCTCGTATCAGGCTTGTACCACAATCTTGAATAGGATGATTTCCTTAATAGAAGGGGAAACTCAACCTGTTACAAAGGTCAAGCATATAAAGAAGCCCAAGGATTCACCAGATAATCACACTGACTGAAGGGACTGATATGAAAACATACCTTCTCTAGAACATTCCTAAGAGATAAATCAGTAGGAATGAACACATTGGGAGCAGGTAGATGCAGATGTTCATCAGGGGCTGATTTCATCCATTGCTTTAGAAGACACATAAATTACAAATCAGAATATGTTGTTGAAAATTGGCCTAATTTCAGAACCCCAAGCATCTATAGAACTTAATGGCATTTCGTATGACTAGTGTCTGACAGCCAACCTGAATTATGGAACCAGTGATTTTCTCGACAGAGTAGGCAGTTCCATACCACGGCTCAGTCTTGTCAGTATGCCCTTCAAATTTTGTTGACTCCCAAAAAATTCTGTTGGACAAAGATTATGAGATTACGAACATTGCTGTTACGCTTACTGTATCTTTGACTTAATATAAGGCAATCAAAATAGAAAACAATGTCATAATTTTCCCCCAAAATGGTAAAGAAAGCAGTCCGAAATTTGTAGAACATGAGAAAACATTGCCTAAATACAAGAACTTAGGGCTTCGAGAGAAGCAAACAATTCACCTGACATTGTTTGGGGTAAGCTCGCTGAGGGTTGATTGAATGATGCTTGGGCTGAATATAGATGGCAAGGATGAGCCCACTAGCCAATCTTTAGGAGGATACAACTGAAAAATTATCAAGCAGCAGATTCCAGTAAAGCAATTAATTGATGAGGAGTCAACATCTATTTCACTCAACCTCCTCATTCACAGGTTGAAAAAAAAAAACACTCAATAACTAGCTTGGACATAAGTAATGCGCAATACCTAAGTGTGGGAGAACCCTCACCCAATATCTAGGTTTTGGGGTTGAGTTTTGACCTACAACGGGTAACTGGACTCGTGACAAAGCACACGACAAACTTTCCCAATCCAGAAAAAATCTTACAATTGAAAGTAATATAATGTAAGCACATTTCACACCAAGGGACTATATTTTGATATTTCACATTTTCAATCCAAAATCTCTATTTTTGACTTGTGAATTATTTAACTTCTCAAACATTATATATTATCTGTCCAAGTTACATCAATTTCCTATCTTCAAGGATTTCTTGTGCTGACAAAACGTTACGGTGTTGTATCCGGGTCTCGTCATTGTGTATTCTACTAAATAGGAACAACGTCTACTTTAATTACCTGCATGTTTGACGCAACATTAACCACATAATGAATTGGTGAAGTTTTGTCTTGATAATGGAACACTGTCTCACCAATGGCTGAAAGCTTCATTAACAAAATAAAAATCCATTAGAATCACAAAGCCAATTGCAAGTTTTTGTCTTTTTGATGGTAAAAATATGAGAGGTCAAGGTATTGACAATCAGAAACAAAACAGCTAAATGCCTTCCAGATGTTATTTCTCTATAGATACACGAAGCCCCTTAAACCCTAATTGCATTAAGTCCGGCCCCGTCCACCAACTTCTAAACATACACAAGAGTAGGGAGATTGTCACAATTTTTCCACTAAAGTAATACTTCTCCAGATAATCCAAACCAAACCAAACTGAGCCTTATGTCCCAATCATTCGGGGTTGGCTACATGAATCCTTTTCCTCCACTGAGCTCTGTCAAGGGCCACTTGTGCACACAAACCTACTATACTCATATATTTGCGCACTACAGCATCTAATGTCAATTTAGGTCTACCCCTCCCCGTAGCATTGCACATGCTACTTCCTCATTCAAGAAAAAAAAAATACTAGTCGCATATTCCTTCAGCATAAGCAAAGCAAGAATTGTTCAACCAACACCCGTTCGAATCTAGAATAACCAACAACCACACACACCACACACCACACCCCACACCCCCACCCCCACCCCCCACCACCCCCCCCCCCCCCCCCGGTTACAACCTGCAAAACAGGCTCCACCAAGTGCACGTGACTGCAATTTACAACATCTAAGCACTTATTAAGAGTGTAGAGAAGTCAGATTATAACGGTGTCTGCATACCTCATTAAATATCCATTTGCAAGGACCAGACTGTTGCAAAAGGTGGACATATTTGAACACCAGCCCCACAATATCCTCAATATGCTCTGTAAGTCATATAACTAAGTAAATCAGTAGCATTCTACATAATCAGAGAGAACGGAATATCCAAGTGTATAGCTTTGCAACCTTAGAACGAATACAAAAAGTCCAATGGTTCCTGTGTGTGTGTGTGCGCGCGCGCACGTGTGTGTCTATAATATAGGTATCTCTACATATTAGCGATAAATATATGCCCATATATATCACACCCCACTCACACTAGCCAGATGGATCCCTGCTATCATTCTTGACCCAGCCAGAGTGTAAAACAAGGGACTAAAAAAACTAACCATGCCCAGTATCAGTCAGGTCAATAACTACTTTGAAGAAAGAGAACTCGCAGGTCCAATCTGATTCGCCTGCAGACAAACTAGTAGCCCAACCTGCAAAGTTTGAAGACTAACACCATCAACTGAATTATCTAGGGGTGACAATACCAAGGGTACCAAAGAGTGGAAAAAGAACCACCCATATATCCGATTTGTAAGAAGTTATATATGAACTGGAAATAAACAAAACAACTTCCTGGCGAATTTCCAAGGTCATGAAAGACACTTATGCTAAGTTCACCTAACAGTGCCTATTTACCTCTCTGCCTAAGTCATCTTAGGTGACCTGGTTTGTAGTGTAAACCTGCACCATATCGCCGCACTCTATTTTACATGGATCCTCCTCAATGAAGAAAATACCAGTGTCAAACACTCACAACTTGGAGAACAGAACCGGATCCTTTCCAACACATTTAGGGGGTGTTCCACTTTCTCCAAAAAGAACTTTTTGGAAAAAGAAGGTAATTTCAAATTCAAATATAATGAAAATGAAAATTATTTTTTCAATTTTTTTTGCACCGTTTAAAAGATCTTAATGAGATCTATCAAACAAGATCCATATTGGTAAGAAAATTATTTGCGTAAACACATGATTTTTGAGCTTGAAATTACGTTCTTTTTCAAAAAGTAACTTTTCCACAAAAGTGGAACACCACCTTAGTAGGACACACACCTAGCAAGCACATTTTGTAATTCATATTTACAATGAACTATGCCCGGAAGTCCTATATTGGCATGAAATGACCTAAGGAAGTTTGTAAACACTATTTATCTGAGAGAATAAAAGAAATTTGACTATTTTGGAATATTCCCGTATCCTTGAGGTGGAAATAGGATGAAGCAGACACATATAGGACAAACCTCAAGTTGCAGCAGAAAGCAACAAAACTCCACCTCTTTACAAACATCATTTGGAAAGAACAAATTTGAACTACTATTAGCTCGAGTAGTATCTCCTACCGTAACCAAGGGGAGGTGCTGGGTTCCAGTTACACAAGAGTGCATGTAGTACTTGTTAAACCACACAAAGACATACCCACAAAAATTGTATCCAGATGTCCAAAAATAACGAGTGACAAATGAAAATTAAAATTAAAATGATCGATTGAAAGATGATGCTAAAAAAGATCTTGAAAAAAATTGTGGTGGAGAAGGTTTGAACGTCACTGTTTGAATTACTCTGTATATGGTAATCAACTGAAGCACGGACACCATTACAAGCAAGACGTGTACGTGTCCCAGGAGTGTCTAAAAAATTCCTGACACATGTCTAAATATGTCCACTATAAATTCAAAATTCTTAAGACCAAGACATGCTTCAAAAACTTGGGGCACATATGTCCAACGTTTAGACACACAAGATACACCTTACAACTTTGAAGGTATGGATAGGGATCGAAGGACAAAACATAAAACAACGTACATATGATGGAATGACATACATTTACACCTACAAATCGCTCCTCCATTAAATTTCATAAATTAGGGTTAGGCAACATCTTCTTAATCTAAACTCATATATGACCTACTTCTTCTAAACTATTTATGTTGTGCATCCCTCACATGTGTCCTGTATCTATTCATTACAGTTGTGTCCGCATGCTTGTGTCATGTCAAGTGTCCATGCGCTTGCTTCTTAGGTAATTAGAAACAAAAACATAGTGCTCATGCACTAACAACAGATTGTAGCAATATTCTTACAAGTTGTTTCACCAAAATATTGGTACCTAAGGTAATGAAAGGCCCATATATAGGTGGGACAGCCCTTCATCACACTTTTAAGTCCTTAAAAAATGATAGCAGCTGACTATTATATTCTTCTCAGAATTAAACTTTGGTACCTAAGGTAACGGAAGGCCCATATATAGGTGGGACAGACCTTCATCACACTTTAAGTCCTTAAAAAATGATAGCAGCTGACTATTATATTCTTGTCAGAATTAAACATTCATTATATAAGTAGAAATTATCTCCAAACCAGGATATCAACCCTGTAGGTGGATGGCAGGGTACACCCCACAAGCTATTGTCGGTGGTCAAATGAAGGATATTGAAAACCCACCCAAAGTTTTCAAAACGTAGAACACAGAGCCTTCTCCTTCATGGCCAATCAAGTGACTAAGATACCTGCTTGGCCCTTCCTTATAATAGCGAATGCATGGAGTTATTGGCCAGATGATCCTCAACTTGTGACCTTGTTTAATTGGGACAGCTTTGACAAGAACCTAAAACAAAATGGAGCACACAAAGAAAATAAAATGATCACTTCATAAATGGGTGGAAAGACATAGCAAAGAATGGTTTCAGAATTTTGATTATCAGTTGAATTTTCACTAATCATAGTATAATGAAAAAGCCATGCACCAGACACCTGAGGCTTGCCCACCAGTGAAGCTCAAGGAAATGCCTCAAAATGTTTCACAAGTAAACCAGGGATCGACGCTGATTATTTCTTGTAATAAAATGCCTTTTTTTCTCCTGATACTACCAACATATACCTTCTCCGTGTCGACAAAGATAGCATCTCCTACGACAAACACAAAAAGGAGTGCCTACTAGCTATAAACAGCCTGCTTTAATCAAGCTGGCAATTTTTTAGGATTTCACTTGTTGCCTTGATGACTGTGAAGAACAGCTACTGCTACGTATACGGCTACTGGTTTCGTACGAGTACCTCAGTACAGCAAAATTCAGAAATACAACAAAATTTAGAAAACTAGGGTACGGGTAAGGCTATGGTGCGTCTTCGAAGGAAGGCATTATGTATAAAAATTAGGAAACCGAACCAAAAAATTAGTTGAATTGCTTAATTGAATAGCATACAAACAACACATGCTAAGAGTAGGATACAAATAAGAACTTTATCTCGTTACCATAGAAACTACACTATGAAGCTTAATTCTAAGTATGATAAGCAGGACAATAAGCGTTATTAAGTTAACTTGTATGCTCTGGTTTGTACTTGGTACCTTTGGGGTACAGGAAAATCTAAAAGGGAAAATATAGGAATGTTTTTCATGTACCGGTATGCATGTAGAAGTATCAATGTCAAGTACTGGTACCCAATAAACACCCAGTACGGGTACAACAAGTTATTTGAGGTACCCATCCTTCATAGCTTGATGATCATGTCCTTAAAAGATTGCTGCTACAACAGTCATGGGAATACCTGAAG
The DNA here is from genome assembly GCA_019656295.1 of Rhododendron mucronatum var. ripense. NCBI lineage: Eukaryota > Viridiplantae > Streptophyta > Magnoliopsida > Ericales > Ericaceae > Rhododendron > Rhododendron mucronatum. The sequence goes on from BPLT01000109.1 coordinate 270,985, forward strand.
GTGTTCTGATGTGCAAGGATGACCAGGAAAGCTGGGACAATTTCGATCAATATTTCGAATTTCCTGGAACTTGTACTCCACCATGCTTTGAATTTTATCGAGGCCCTCTGAATATAAGGGTGTGGAGAATTCTGATACTTGATAATCCAGAGAAAATATTTTTGTGGCTAATTAACCACTGGCTAAATTATTAGCTTACCTTTAGCATATACAACCAGATGCATGAGGTTGGACGAATAATTTTCTTCATATAACTTGAGAAGCTCGTGCCTTGTATCCATCCCTCTTGCCTTTGGCTTAACCTCCAAAGTATCCCAGTTCCCTAAGTTTTTGGTACTGTATCAGAAATGAAAAATATTCTGGACCATAGCACTTTACAAAAGGAGTTCGTGAAGGGTGAATGGGTAAAGGAAAGAGGCCCAACTGCAATAGAAGTTGGGTAAAGTGTTTCCTTGATTTTTCAATGGTTCCTCCAATGGAAGTCATGGGAACTCAAGAGAAGTAAACGCCCTCTTTCTTCTTTTTGTTTCACTCAAAAAAGTAATGAAGTGACCAAGACATTAAAGTAGGTGGTAAAAGTGTTTCATAATTGTTCAAGTAGTCTTTTGAGGCTCCTTTATGTCCATATCATTTCCTGGGGTATAAATTTTCAGGGTTTGCTTTATTAGCAGGAAAATTTGAGAACAAGCAAAAACAACCTAACATTGTGGCATAAGAAAGAACGGCAAAAAAACAAAAACAAAAAAACAAGCATCTTCCTAAAAAAGCACAGGTTGTATGCCGTTCCAGATGGAGATGGGGAGTCAAATGAAAAAAGAATCATCATAACAACAGATAAGCATGCCTTGTAAGTAAAACCAAACAAAAGTAGCATTCATTGTGACATAATAAGGACTGAAAATACCAACCTGTACTGAATTTATGATAGGGGTGACTCTCTGCACTTATATGTTTCTGAAGCTGCAAAGGAATAATTTACGCAAAGCAGAAAAGGCTGTAAGAGGTACTTCTCCATAGAAAGGATTTTTTTTTTTGGATTAATCGTTTGTCTCGATGAGAGGATTTGGGAAAGGATAAAAATAGACCAAAGGTGAAAAAAGTTCACTAAAGAAGGGAAAAGTTCAAAAAAGACAGTCTTTTAGTATCAATAGCGAAATCTTATGTGGAGTTTTTTCAACTTTGGTAAATATTTACATACTTCTATGATTTCCCTTGTCGAGACGAACGATGTGATGTAAAATTATGACGAAATAGTAAAAAAAGGCAACTAAAAGTTAAATAATACCAACTGTCTTTTCTTTTCTTTTTTTTTTTGGTAGAAGACTGTCTTTACCAAAAACTAATTAGTCCAAACGCACTCTAACTGATGCCTATTAGCATGTGTCACTATTTTGTGGGAAAGTAGAAGAAAAAAACTGTTAATGGAAGCCACCTGGAATTACTAGGACTGAGCAGTTACTTAGTTTGAGGTAGTACATTTAGAACAGGCAGACATAGGCAAGTGTTCGAACTCCTATGGCCTTCACATGCATTGTGGTCTTCCACCCTTTTTAAGGTTCTGTCATTATCATGGTTCGAAATGTCGGCATCGGTCGCCCTAGTATCAGTTGCGATGTCACAGTTTCAGGGTGTAACAGTCGTAGCGTAATGGTTTCGGTCACCAAAGACGTGAATATTTCAAAATTTCGCACTAACATTGGAAAAAATTACCAATACCGTAGAGACCATATTTTGCCTGTATCGGCCGTAACGGTCCATTACTGCCGTTACATATCGGTTGATACAGTTACATATTGGCGATACATATGCGATTTTCCTTCACACCGCAATATCAGCAGAAACAGTACTCGGTACCTAGTACCTATCAATACCGATACTACTATATCACCAATATTTCAAACCATGCATTACATCCGATGCCACAATTATCTTAAAAAGTTGCTCCAGTTTTCTATTCATCAACCTCTGCCAATGGATCAAATTTTTATTCATCAACCTATTTCTTTGAATTCAGTTTTTTAGATGCTTAAGATTTAATTCCTCAACCCCTCTCAACAGCTTAAGTATTTGATTGCAAACAATTACATGAATGATTCCCTGAGATTTTTATGGGACATATCACGTGCCTACACCCTTTCTTGAGATAGAATATAAGGGATGCATGCAGTGACCGATATGATTTAGGTTTTCAAGAAGGATGGAAAGAGATGTGAACATTCTGATCTGCTTACAAGCCAAACTCACAAAAATAATTTATCTAAGGAGGGAGCAAGAGCCTAGGAGAATTTCAATGATCTGCTCACAAGCCAAACTCAACTAGCTGGCGGATTACTAAAAGGCCAGAAGTATGTTACTACAGGCAATAAGTGGAGAAGTAATTCACACCTGGTTCATTCTCCAAGCATCAGAGAGTAAATTCTTTTGGTTCTCTGCATACGAGAGGAAAGACAGTGGTAATCCACAATGATTCCAGATCTACCTAAACAACTGAATAATCAAGCTGCCAAAGGGAATGCTAACCAGAATCAACAGCTTTTATTTCCCTAGTGGTAGCATCAGCCGACATCAACGGCTTGATAAAGAACTGTGCAAATCTGAACAGTAAATCCAGGAAAGAATCATTTGAGAACCCAAATTGAAAATCAACATCTAACTTGGAAGCAAACAAAATCTACCTGTCCAAAGCTTCCTCGAAACAGTCAACATTAACATCAAAATAGTAGTTGGTGTGCTCAGAAGATGTGAAAGCATTCGTGCTACCACCATGCTGTTAACATTGAATAGAAATCACATCATGGCTGAATCCTTATCGAACAAATTATTAAGGATCAAGATGATCAAATGGGAGAAGTCTCTTTGTTCCATAAATAAAAAATACCATGCCACAAAAAATGGAAGTGAAAAGGGTGCAAGCATTCAGATAAGAATGAAGTACCCAACCTACAACTACGTCCATAAATATCAACTAGAACACAAAACCGAGAAAGAAATTAGAATACTCATTATATGAAGTGAATTACTATCCTAAAAGGTCTACAAATAAAACTTTCCAGTGGATATTCTAAATCTGACAATAAGTTTCCGAACTAACAATTAACAAGCTACTACAGTGACACAGGCCAAAACATAAATATAACAATAAATTAAAATAAAGTAGAGAGAGAGAGGAGGAAAGAAGAGAATCGTAAACTGCAATGACTACATCTATATGCTCCTAAAAAATAGCAACCTAAAACTCACATATAGAAGGGGAATGCTGCAAGTATGAATCCACCAAAAAAATTAGCAAGAGAAAAAATTAATGAAGTGGCCTGCAACTTATTTATGTAATGCCAATGCCTTGCCCTGTACCTTCTACCTAGGATCCAAATATATTTAGCTCCTTGATGACCGCTGACCCTTTAACAAACATGAGATGAAAGCCCACTGTCCATTTCTTCTTCCTTGGGTTATATCTTGTCCTACCAAAACTCTTGAATGATTTAAGACATGACAGGACCTCTATATCAAGAAAACACTTGAAGTTGTCTCTTTGTTATTCGTCGTAGTATTGTGATTATACAAATAGCACAATACTCTCCGTTTGCTGCTTTTCAAGTTGCTGCACTACTTCTTTCTCACTGAATTGAAATCACAAATCACAACTTCTGTTGTTTTTCTACCAAATCACATTACCTCTATATCAAGAAAAGCCTAAAAGTTCTCTCCTTCATATGCAAAGTATTTTGATTTTACACACATTACACTACTCTCCCTTTGATGCTTTCCTTGTTCTTCAAGTTGGTGCACTATTTCTTTCTGGCTGTCTTGCAATCATGTATTTCTAGGAAATTCCCACATCACTCCGTCCAAGATTTCTTAAGCTTGGAATAGTTAACTTTTAGTTTTTCCTACCTTACTAGTGATTCCTATCTGTTAATCTTGAGCTATGTCCAAGACTCCAATGCACGATTTCAGGGAAAAAGTGCACATTTATAATTTCTTAATTCTTAATTTCTTGTTCAACTAGGTTTTATGCATCCAGTTAACGGACAGAAAAAAAAAATCTTTAAACTACTTTAACAACCTAGAAGATCAGGTAGCAACACCTCTAGAAATGGATGCTTTAATAAAAGTAGTCATTTATATGCCAAATGAAGAACAAGATCCAAAGGAAGACAAGTTAAACACCTCTATAATGTACTTCGAGTAACTATCCTCCAAGGGATACTTCTCACTGGCATAAAACAGCATATGCTCTGCAATAATTGATGTCAAAATCAACAAATAGAGCCCGTTTGGTGCACAATACTAGATCAAAATATGAGTATATATGTTTGGAAGTTGGAACCACTTAATAGCCCCGGCATTTTTTGAATCTATTTTGTTTTTTTCTGAATGCTATGAAAAAAATCCCTGATTCAGCTCGATGAGAGTTACCTGTACAGTGGAAAAAATATGAACCTGTTTCGCAAAATGGTTTACCAGGTAAGAAATAATCGAAAGTTTCAGTTTTTGGTCAATTATTCCTTTTCTATGCACTGAAATTTTCTTCACACTTGGCGGAAGTTTTTCCTTCTTTTCCCATTACTCTAGGAGACAGCCCGAAAGATTGAATTTTTTTCAACAGAAGCTAAAAAACAATATGGAATACGTATGAAGAAACAAAAAAGGTGCATGTCAAATAGCCCCGGCATGTTTTTGAATCTCTTTTTGTGTTTTCTGAATGCTATGAAAAATCCCCAGATTCGGCTCCATGAGACTTATGTGTACAGTGGAAGAAAATATGAACCAATTTTGCAAAATGGTTTGCCAGGTAAAAAATAACCGAAAGTTTCAGTTTTTGCCCAATTATTCTTTTTCTATGCACTGAAATTTTCTTCGCATTCCGGCGGCGCTTTCTTCTTCTTTTCCCATTATTCTAGGAGACAGCCTAAAAGATTGAATTTTTTTCAACAGAAGCTAAAAAACAATATGCAACACGTATAATGGAAACAAAAAAGGTGCATATTCTCACCAAGGAAATGCGCGAGCCCTTCGAGACCATCGGGGTCGCAAAAAGAACCGATTCGAACATCCATGGAAGCAGCACACTGAATCACAAGAATTTTCAAAATTGACCACAAAATATCAAAACAGGAAACACAATTGACCGAAGATAATCAATCGAGAAACCGATATGCTACGTGGGTAAACCATAGTTTCAGTAAACGGAATTGAACAGAACCAAGTGGAATTGAGAAACCTTGTCGGTGTCGGGGTCGCTGATAAGGAGGGCTTCAAGGAAGTTGTCGAGGACGATTCTTCGGTACTCTCTGTTGTCAGTGCGAGGCTTCAGAATCTCCACCACGTCTTCCTTCCCCACGGCCATCTTTCTCCTTCCAATTCCGATGAGAGAGAGAGAGAGAGAGACTGGGGGGTTTTGTTTTTGATCCTCGGAGTGGGGGTTTATGACTGGAAAAAGACTCGTTTCGATGACCGGAGAGCGGAGAAACTTGACTTATGTACTACATGTCCGGGGAATAGTAGCGGGCCTGGTTGATACGGGTTTGCCGTGCTCCAGAATCCAGACCCATATTCTCCCGATTGCTGTTTGGATAACTCGTATCCTAGGGACGAGCAATGCTACCAACACATGTTTTAAGTACAACTCCCGAAATAAATGAACCCAGAACTGTTAGAGGTACATGTTTCCACATACATCTATTGGTTACGGATACGGCAGTATCCGAAATTTTGTTCTAAAGGTTTGTTCGTGCTCTAGAATCCAAATTCATATTTGTTCCAATTCTCGTTTGGATAACTCGTATCCTAGGGACGAGTAATGCCACCAACACATTTCTAAAATACAACTTTGGACACAAATGAATTCGAAACTGTTAGAGGCACATGTGTTCACTTATATCTAACGGTTCTGTCCGAAATTGTGTTCTACGTCTAAGTTTGTCCCTAGACTTTTTGTTAATTAAAACTGGACGAAGTTTTCCATCAATTAGCCCAACATAAGAACTACTAGCACGTGAGTTAGAAGTAGAACCTCTCAGCCCGTAGACTTTCTGAGGTTTTAAAATTGCAAAATTTAACTACTACTTATCGGATTTTCAATTATTGGCAAAGATTATTGTAACATATGTGAATAACATAAAATACCATCACAACTCTAGCCACGTGTCGTTTGTTTCTTTTGTTTCTGTTTTCGCATGTGTACTAGGTAGAAAGATATTTCATCTTATGTTCACTGCTTTAGACTTGATTGTGATACGTGTTTATGCATAATTTATACATGGGAGTGATTTCGCCACTCTCCTTTTTGTTAATGTCACTACCTTTTGTATTTTTATTAGATGATTTGTTTTGTGAGAGGAGAGTAACATTAACAAAAAAAAAAGAGTGGTAAAATCAATTCCCCTTGTATGTTATAACTCAAAATGAACTGATTTTCCGTCATTCAACTTTAGCTTATTGGACCAAAGGACTAGTAGCCAAGCGGTTATCTCCGGTCAGCTGGTCCTCTCACAAGGGAGGCCAAGATTCGAGTGTCGGTCAGAGACATTGGGGGTTCATGGCTATGACAACTTTTGGATTCTCTATGGATTAACTAACTAATTCTTCCGCTAACCCCTCACTGATGTACACAATATTGACCAAAAACAAAAACAAAACTTTAGCTTATTGTTTCTTTAGCTACCTACACAGGTGGATGACGAACTTGGCATACTAAAAAAACATGCAAACAAGAATCATCGCGATTTAACCAAAAAAGGAATCATGGCTTCAGAACAAGCAGTATTCTTCACTTGAAAACAATCATATTGTTCAGTCGTCATGATGGAATTTTGGAATACAAAAGTTCAGCAATACAATGGAAAAATGACCAGGCATCGTTTCCTTTCCGTATAGATACAGAAAACACCATCTACAGTCTTCTGTTTTCTGCACTAGCAGTTTCCAGGGAACAACTCTTGCAGTTTCATACGACCACAGCCTCCTTGAAATGAGCCATACATAGACTGGGAGTTTCTGAAACTGAAAATATCTTCTATTCGAACAGAGTTAGGCGGAATAGGATCAGATTTTTGTGATTTATACTCAGAGGTATGTAAGCTCCCATATACTTGCACGCTTAGCGTCTTCTTTGCGGGAGCACCGACTTTGATGTATTCGTTGAAGAAATCTATCAGTTCCTGATGGGTCAGCTGCTTTAGAGCTGCAACCTGTTTCATTGAGAGAGAGAGAGAGAGAGAGAGAGAGTCCAGCAGGTCAGCTATTTTCTTTTCTAGAAGTGCAAATGACAAGCCTTAATAAGAAGGTTTTTTGATTTTTCCTTTTCCATTAATTTATGCCTATTTCCAATTTTTTCCTGCCCTCCCTTCTCCAATTTCGTGTTGAAATTTCCACCACCCTAATGTGAAAAACATTTAAAAATGGAAAGAGAAATTGACATGACTTGTATCTGTTAGTTGTTGAAAAATGCAGTAAATTTGATACCTCGCGTTCAGTCCTATCAAACTTGAGGGTTCCGTTGGAAATTTCATGCCAGTAGAAGCAAGATTCTTCCCACAAATTCTTATACTTCTCAAGCTTCATATCAATCAGTGCATTCACGCGGCTCTGTACAATAACCAGTGAAGCAATAACATGAGTAAAATACTCAAACTTTCATGTGCAGAAATTGTACATCCGTACGTTAATTAAATCAGTTGAAGTACATTTTATATTAGCCAAACTAGCAAGTGGAGAAGCCAAAGAAATGCTTCTGTTCCATAGCAGAAATGGGAGAGGAAAAGCCACTAGGCACTGTACTTTGCAGTTGAAAGCAAGGCAGGTTCACCCATAGTACTTCAATAAGAGTAAAAAAGGTTGGTGCATGTATCGGAGAGTCCAAGAAACTAGAAACTTTTTTGGCAAATGCACAAGCATAACCACGAGTTGTGCAACTATGTACCAGATTCCCAAAACGAAGCTTGGCTTGCAGCTTCTATGTTCAAGGTCAAGCCCAATTACCGAAAAAGAGAGGATAGGTGGAAGGCAAAAGGTTGCAAAAGGGTCTTCAAAAAGTCAGATTCCATGGTTTTGAAATAAGTTTTGCTATTCCCACTTGTCATGCCATCAAGAAAATTTTACTACTCAAATGGTATTATTGAACCCCCAAGAAAACTAATATGCAAGTCACACTTTAAGGTCAGCAAAACAAACTCTCACACTGCTAAAGCTTAGTTAATTTACCACACGAACCTTAGAGATCTGGCATTCTCATGGCAATTCCATAGAGAATCAAACACATCGTATGTATAGAACTTCAATGTTCAACTGTGGATTTAGAAAATGAAGAAATTCAACATGCAGTCATGCAGAGGGCTAGAAATGCAATTAGCATTAATCAAGCAGAGTTCTTTTCCAACTGAAGCTAGCAATAATTAAATGCTTCAAATATCACGGGTGTTCAATAGTATCAATTCACCATGGAGAAGTTAGTAGCACTAATGATTAATGTCTCACCTTGAATTCATCATCTGACAGCTCACAAAGTTGGTTTTCGAACTTCTCAAGGAATGTTTCGACTCTCATGTAGAGATGAATAGGATCCTGTCAACCTCAACAGTTAGCATTTACAGAATGAGGTGAGGCATTGGGGGAGGTGGAATAAAAAAAGAAGGATTCATTTCTTTATACCTTTACAGTGGACTGAATACAAAACTGCACTCCGTGGATACCAAAGTCATTCCTAAGTTTGAGAAAAAAGAATAAGTACATTGTAATTGAGGAGAGGAAGAAAACTATAATCAATTACAGACCTCCTCAACATTGAAGTAACATAGCCAAGTTGCTCAACTGTTCTAAGTTGGTGAAAAGCAGCTTGTTTTCCAATGAGACAAAAAAGCTGAAGTTTAACATTCAACACAAAATCATCCTGATGAACCTGAATGATTAACAAGATGACCAGTCTGTTAGAACTTGTAACTAAAGATAGCCTATCCAAGGGTTAACTGTGCCAGTAAAACAATATAGCTCTATTTTTAAAAGAATGAAAAGAATCAAGAACTAATTGTTGAGTTCCAAACAAGGTAGTGTAACGGCCATGCAAGTTCCAAAAACATTCAGCTTGTTGCCTTGACTAATTAACCCCACCCCACCCCACCCCTCCCCTTGTCTTGCTTGATTGAGGTTCAAGTTAATAAAGCAAAACCTGTGGCAGAGCTAGGATTTGGATTTGAGAGTGGCACTGTTGGATGGGAGTCCAATCTGTGTTGTTTCATGTTGTGTGTACAAGGTTGAAGAGGAAAGTTAAGTGTAAAGTCATATAACTTGTCTTTGTCCTTGGCTTTGTTTTTTGTTGAAAAGAATAAGGACTTCGTCTGACTCTAATGTGGTATTCAAATGAAAGCCATTGAAATATTATTGTCCGAACTGTTCGGCTTTGACATCGTGATCTTTGCATAATTGGTATAAAATATCCTGTTGTTTGGATATCGGTAAGTACTTAATCGAATTATATTAGTGTAAAGAAATATATGTTTGAAATTGGGGGTCACACCATGCCCACCACCACACACCCCCCCCCCCCCCCCCCCCCCCCACATAGCTCCATCAACGAGCTACAAAACGGAGGCACATTAGGTGAAGGCACAGTGAAAATTACTAAAATAGATCATAAACAAAAAGAAGACGAGGAAAAATGTCCAATACACTAACCCTAACCCTCCAACTTGTCCCCTCCTTAGTCCTGTTTACAAATCCACAAGACTACATCTGTCTGAGATCTTTTGGCTGATATTGCTACAATGAAAAGCTTTTGTGCGTTCTCATAAAAAAGAACAAATACATGTGGCCCATCCCAACTTGTTTTAACAAAGCACTGAGTTTGGTTTTATTTCACTTGGAGTATTTTGTAACTACAGTTACCTGATGTGTGCAAGGTATGCCAGGGATCAAGCCACACAAAACCCCAACAACTAAAGCAAAATAATTTAACAACACTAGTTTCCTCGTTTTCTCGTCTCCTTATTTATTGGTTTTTCACAAATACAGTACCTGGATATAGTGGATGAGGGCAGAATTCTCATTGCTTGGATTCAGGCCCTCCACGGGATAGAAGAAATTGGTGCTGCCTGCAAGCTTAGCCACTCTATTTGTCAAATGCTGAGAAGGGAGTAAATATTTGGATATAGAATGGGGACCATTAAAAATGATATCTTCAATTTTCTGAATCACTGACTCCGCTTCAGAAGGTCCAATATTGCCTAGAAAAAAACCAAAAAAAGTAAATGAACAACAGAAAGTAAAACGTTGACAAACATTGGCTGATCTCAAAAAGTACAGTGCAGCATAAGAACCTGCTATGTAGCACTGTAAAAAAGCCCTTGATAGCATCAGAGGTACGAATTTATCTAGATTATCAGGTTCAAGATATGAAAGAGCTTCAAGCTCATCAGTCCAAGGCCATGAATGATCATGCAGTATTAAGGAGCAGTAGGACCCAGCCTGGTCATGAGGCTGTTGGAACTTGATATTCTGATATCCTTTTGTGATCGTTTCCTATTATATGCCAAAAAGATGTGTAGGGCATATCAATCAGTCAGCCATAAATAGAAAGCACCTGTGAGACTACTAAAGCAGTCTTATACATCAGTCTTGATTCAAGCAGAGCGATGGAGACATTACAAGCATAAACACACACCCACACGCCCACCCACCCACCCACAGACACCACTTCATAAATACACACATAGATATCAACAGAAGTACTACAACTACATAGAGCATCAAATGAAACAAACTTGATCTAATCATGAAGCCAACAGCTTTAGTGTAGAAAGTTATCTCATCTTGAATACGTATAATCTATAGGGAAGTTGAATAGATTATACTGCATCCTTTTGGCTATAAACATGACAGTACGAAGTGAGTGGATACCTATCTGTAAAGGGTAATGGAGAGTAAGGTAGCAGAAGAACAAACCATCAAAAACCTAACAATCAATATTTCGGTTTTTTATTTGTGAATCATGCCATCACTACCAACATCGTGAACAACCACAATATACCTTTATTTACCACCGTTGAATTGCAACGTTTGATGGAATGCAAGAAGAAAATATACTAACACAACAGATTTGCAGATGGCGATATCGAACCTGGTGTGCGACAGACCAATTCACAATTACCTTGATCACATAAAACCTGTCAGGCTTTACTTCAAATTTCACAACCTTCTCAATTATTGTTTCCAGCAACATCCTCAATTTGTGATTATATCCACCCACAGATACCTGAAAAAAGAAAGAAAAAGCAATCGATGCGTGAATATAAGAACAGTTGCATCTTTCTCTACAACACATGCACATGCTCACAGTCACCTAACAGTTTGGTTTGTGATCCTAACTGGAGTAAAGTCCACAGCAAAAATCTGTATTTTCTTCTCAAAAGGTCCACTTTTTTTAATATCAACCCGCCTTTTAACAAAGTCAAGAAATTTTTTCAAGAAGCCAACTAAAAAATTGCACATAAATCCAGAAGAAGACGAAGTAACACCTCAAAAACCAAGAATTCCATTAAGACCTAAGTACCAAAAAGAAAAGACATCATGCAATGTCCTCATTCTGAACCATCACTATATTGACCACTTCTGGGTATGCCCTGAATCCTGACAGTAAAACATGTCAATATTTATGAAGGGATGGAAACCTACTCATATAACCCAAGGTTTTCCTGTTTATTGACATGGGATGAATATACTGCATATATGTCCGACTACAAAAATCCCTAACCATCTTTTATTTATATGGCGGATCAAAAAAAAAAAATCTTATATTTATATGTGCTTGCTTCTTGCATTAGTCAGTGGGGCCCAGACTGAATATATGGAACCTATTAGGAGAATCAGAAGTAGAAACAAAGACAAATGCAACTGATGTCTATGACTATGACTCTATATAGGCACCAGTTTAGGTATCTTGCGTGAATTATTTATTTACCCAAATAACTATTTATGTAGTAGCCCAGCTGAGTGGCTCTGGTACATAATAGAAACCGTTACGAGACCAAAACAAAAAATACCTGAAACCCACTCTTAGTGGCGTGGATGCTATAACCAAGACCAGCAATCTGAGCATCATAAGCTGAAAGATTGCAATGTATGTGATCCTCTCAGAAAAGTTAGTTTCAATAAGAAACAAAATAGAAGTGAAGTACTACAGAAAAATTCCACTATAGAGAGGTCCAAGTGTTTAAGACACCATCAAACTGTGTACAACAAGCTATAGTACAAGATTATGAAGCCACCGAGGTGACAAACAATTTCAATGTCTTTGTAACTGTCACAGAAGAATAAATTACATTTCTATCTCCATATCCAGCAGCTTACCATATTCATTTAAGTAATCAACCAGCAAATGTGTAAAGATGTAAGTAAGAACTGCTGCTTCAGGGGAGTGTCTGGAATATGGACAATGGAGATCTATTATAACGTATGCCTTGGGCCTGGAGAATAATGTATCAGGCTTGTACCATAATCTTGAAAAGGATGAGTTCCTTAGAAGAACAGGAGATTCGGCCTATATGGAAAGTAAATCAAGTTCGAGGAATCAGATATTAAGAGCTTGTTTGTTTGGCTGGATTCAAGAAATTTCATTGGACAATAAATCCAAGGGAATGACATAACATACACGTGGTTGAAACTTTTGTGGTCACTATTAAATATTGATCAGATATGAAATCCCAAAAATACATGAGACATCCAATATCATGGGGTATTGTACATTTAGATCACCAATTAGTAAGAGGGGTTTACATATCCTATGGAATTGTATATCCCTTAACTACTATTGGTCCAGTCAAACAAACCAGCCCCAAGAGCTTGCATATTGTATGATTTAGCACAAGCTGTACCTTTTTTGCGGCACTCTTTAGAGATAAATCTGTGGGAATGAACACATTGGGTGCTGGTAGATGCAGATGTACATTAGGAGCTCTCTCCATCCATTGCTGCATCACGGGAACTAATCAAGATACATCATGATATCATAATTTTTCACTGAAAACTATTCAATTTAGCCAAAACTACCCGTGATAAAACAAAGAGTTCCATATTAAAAGATTAACGTATGAAAGAAACCTGAACCATGGACTCTGTGATTTTCTCCGCACAATATGCAGTTCCATACCATGGCTCAATCATCTTAGCATGTCCTTCAAATTTCATCGATGACCAAAATATCCTGTGGAAATTGATTAGAAGGATTAAAAATGAATTGAGGGCTTCCATTCAAGCACAACTAGATATTTGCTGCTAGATCCTGTGTTAGTAACGATAGGGCTCAAATGTAAGACCTTAAGTCATGACCAGACATAGCTGTTAGAAATGGAAGGTCACCAAAAATAGAACACTAAGTCATGATATCACCCATCGGGGTTCGAAATGACAGCTTTTGAAAAAGGCCCGAAAAAAAAAATCTAAGAAATGACCGTATATGTCTAATGTCGGCAAGAATAAATTTCTGACATGCTTGAACAGGTCTATTGTCTGCAGCTATGACTGCACATTTTCACCAAGGGATAAAGGATCTACAGCCAGTGTGAATAGTCAGGATCTATTCGATAGTTTTCTAAACATTGTCAGACTGGGGACAGGTTATCCCTAAAGGTATAAAAGGCTAAAGTGCATTATACTTCAAGTAGGCAAAGAAAGGAAATGGAGCAACATCCTGAACCTGAACCTCAAAAATGAGTTTTATGATTTGACCCTTGTTCAAGGTCATGGCAACCATTTTAGGGGTTGGAATTCTAGGATTGGTTCCTCCCTTTATCAAAGACTTATTTGCATATCTATCCCGGTTGACTCATGACTGACTTTGTGTTCTTATATAACCTAAGGCAAATGATGAATCAGGCGAATATACAGATACTACAAAAAGGCAATACCTGTCAACGCCTACACTACCAGCAGATGAAAGCAACTTAAAGTTGAATCAGATCTAGCAGTGCTCACTACTCACTTTGACGTTGAAGTATATTCAAGGATCACAAGAACACCATTCAACGGAATTGGAAACTAAACTGAAAAGAGAAACTGCGATGTAGCTAAAATGTTTTACAACTTACAACACTAAAGAAATTGAATACTGCCTTAAGTTTTCCTTGACATGCATGCTTTTTATTTTTAGGTTAAGTGAAACACATGCTATTTATTAAGTTCCGTAGATTGACGTCGTTTATTCTGTCAGTTGCAAGTAGTTATCAAAAATTTAACTACTTGTACATCATGCAACAATATACAAAAGATGGAAAAAAAAACCCTGTGTGTATATGCACAATTTCACTAGACACATTACTGTTACTTATTGTTATCCAAGTTCTACTGTTTCGAGAATTGAGGCGAAAACTTAGAATGTAGATCCGAATAAACAAATCTAAATTTGTTGTTGTTTCAGGGAATAGTATTCAAAAATTAAAATGAGAACAGTCCGCAGCATTTATTAAAATGGAACACATTACATTTGTGTCTCAAGTCAACAACAATCTTTGGAAATTCCAACATTTCACAGTTCAGACAAAAAATGAATCATCAAAATGGTTAGCCAAATAACTGTTAGGGACAGAACGAAAAGGTGTAATCACCAGCGTAATATGCAAAGAGTGAAGAGGGCAGTAAGAAAGACATTGAAAAAGGAAATTTGCTTTTCAAAAGCAAGTCTCTTTTTTTTTTTTTTTTTTTGTTGCTGCAAATCTAGACTTTCCTATGCCAGATTATGTATATCACAGAAGTAGGACTATTCTCTTATGTTTCAACTGAGTTGCTCTAAGCAAGAAGCATGTTTCACATCTCCATCATCAAGCCATGCTTATTACCCCTTTTTTTTTGTGTTTCTAACGACTCATAAGCATTTCTTATGCTTACCATGGAAAATAACCTGCTTAGGCTGAAAGTATAAAGTTGGCATCATTATAGACATCTATTAGGATATAGCACTGAATAATGGGAACATGGAGCAAGCTCCATTACTAAATGAAAACCCAATGTTTGTTATCTCATGGTAGTACATGATTAGAGCAAATAGTGTGCCAATGAAATTGGCGTATCCAGTCAGCTAGTTTGCTCTACCGCAGCAGAAAAATAATCCATTACAAAAGAGATTATAATTAGGAAAGAAGTGAATTCATAATAGGAGTTTGCATAATGTCTCAGTTCTCATATCAACAATTAATTACTTTTCTGAGCAGCAGTGATCACACCTGATATTGTTTGGGTTAAGCTCATCCAGTAAAAGTTGGATACGGCCTGGATTGAACTTAGAAGGCAAGGATGACCCCACCAGCCAATCATTGGGAGGATAAAACTGAAGAAAAATTTGAGATAATTGTTTAAAGAAGTGAGAAACAAAGTAACCGACAGAAACGTTCATTAGGTTGCATCCCTGATTCACATTCAAGAAATATAACTACAGATCAAACTCGTTCTTCTAGTTCATTTCATGATTGTCTCCATAGATGTAAAAAATTACACAGGAGGCCCGTCCTCTCCTTTAACTCTTGAAGGAAAAATGGCCACTCCAATTCATTATGCAATTAAACATATCAACTGTCATGGGAGAAAACCAAAGGAAGCAATCATTTTGCAAGAATCCTCCCTTCAGCCACAAAGGCTTTTCATGAGTATATAAACTGAGAAAGAAAGACAGGTAAGCTGTCATTTGCCCTGGGAATGGCTTACAGTCTCCACCTTAAATATATTTAATACCCACTTGAACCTTGTTCTTCAAAACGGGTAGAGTCTACAGACTTATATTGTGATTCCTCATACAACTAACAGAGACTTGATTAGCTGACAAATCATTACAAGCTCTGGAGCATTCGTGTTCAATTGGATTTGCGTAACCGAGGCACTGCCCGTGCAACAGTAGAATAAGTTCTTCTATACATTTCTTGATTCACTTTCTTAGATAAAAATGTCATTCCCTTTCAGATTCCCTAGTGTTGGTCAGTCTAGCACTCATGTCAATAGCTAGCTTTTGGGTTGAGTTCTTCCCAAACTTGGGACAGCAAGAAAACACTCACATAAAAGGTAAGAATAGATGTACACGGATTAGGGGTGAGCAGGTTACCCATTAACCCATGGGTCCGACCCAACCCGAAGCGTTTCGGACGGGTCTGAGCAAGGTACTTCGGTCGGGTACGGGTTGATTCCCTTTGAAAAATTTGCTTTCAGTTCGGGGTTTGGGTTTGCATGTGTTGTGCCCGCCGGTCCAACCCGACCCGACCACATATATATGCCTATTATGCCCTAGGTATACAACAACAAAAAAACTCATGTAGTCCCCAATCATTGGGGGTATGGGCGGAGGAGGATTGAAAACAGACCTAACCTTTGGCAATATACACAAAGTGGCTGCTCTCAAAATACCACTGAAACAGTGGCCCTCTATACCTGTTTTCAGCCTCCCAAATTAAAGCCGAATGGCACCGGAGAGGGCAAGCCTAAAGACCCAATTCAATTTATGTGCACATTACCATGCTTCTTTCATTGATAGTCCAGAGCATCGGTATGCACAATGTATTATGCTCTAGGTATAAAAGGGGAAAACCAATACACTTTGTTCAAAACCCATACTCCAGATCTGAAAGATGATGTCGCCAACTCACTGCACAATCCCTCACCTCCAGTTCCACAGTGACCCTCCGCTGCACCACCGTCGCGTCCACCATCTCTCTCTCGCACACCGTCCAGCATCCACTACTCCACCATCTCCATATTGCGGAATCGGCAATCTCATACTTATACTTTGAATCGGAATGGATCTCTCTCTCTCTCTTGCTTTCTGTCGCACCCTCTCTCGTAGTTTTTTTTTGTTTTTTTGTGAGTTTTGAGCGATGATGGTAACTGGTTCTGTCATTACTCCAGTCCTAGTCCAACCCGACCCAAAGTACAGAATTGGTTTCCCGGACGATTTGTACCAGCTATGCAGTTTGGTTGAGGACCAAAACTTTCCTACGCGACATGGTTGTGTTGGGTGCCGGGTAGGGGCCGAACCCGCCCCGCCCCGTGCTCACTCCTAACAAGGATTTACCTGTGCCTTAAGTTGAGTGACCAGCTAAATAGAAAGAAAACTAGATGAAAAAGGTCCATATTCAAATTGCTCAATGATGAACCAAATGTTGTTAAACCAATAATTCGACAGCTGAATAGCATCCCTAGTTGGGTTGCTATGCCAACGAGTATTCCTTTCAGCCCAAATGTAGTAAACTGAAAGGGTGAGAGACATCAATAGCTAGCTTTTGGGTTGAGATCTTCCCATACTTGGGCCAGCAAGAAAACAAGCGCATAAAAGGTAAGAATAGATATACAAGGATTTACCTGTGCCTTGAGTTCTATGAAGCACTGACACCTCTAGAGGTCGAGGTATCGCAGTGTCGGACACGGGGACATGGGGATACCTCGGGGACACGTACGGGACACGCCACGTGGTGTGTCCCATAATTTAATTTGAATTTTTCATGGGGACACGGCTGGGACACTGCGGGGACACCGCAGGGGCCAAACTGCAATTTTTTTTAAAAATTTGGGGCCAAACTGTAATTTTTGAAAAAATTGGGGGTCAAACTGTAATTTTTTTAAAAAAATTTGGGGCCAAATTATAATTTTTTAAAATTTCTGGGTGCTAAACAATAATAATTTATTTATTTGTATATATAAATATATATATATATATATATACACGTGGCGTGTCCCCCGCCGTGTCCGTATCCCCATTTTTTTAGAATTCCCGTGTCCCGGTGTCAGTTTCGGTGTCCGTGTCCGTGCATCATAGCTTAACTTGAGTGACCAACTAAACAGAAAGAAAACTAGACGAAAAAGGACCATATTCAAAATGCTAAATGACGAACAAAATGTTAACCAAAAAATTGAACAGAACTTACTTCTGTAAAATAATAGCAAATGCTTACAGAAATTACCTGCATATTTGAAGCAATATTAATCACATAATCAACTGGAGGTACTTTATCCCGATAGTGGAACCTCGTCTCGGATATGGCTGAAAGCTTCATTAAGAATAATATTTGGTTGTTTCATTCAGAATCCGGGAGAAACAACCAAAATGACTAAATGAAAGGAGCTTACTACATGATACACAAAGCAACTGGCTCAAAAAAAAAAAAAGTAAATGCACGTTACAATACATTGTGAGAAGGAAAATTTATTCAAACAACAATGAGGGTTCCAAAAGAAAATAATAGTAAACAAATCACACCAGCCATTACTGGTCCAAGATTCTAAAGAAATATATGCTAGTACATTTTGTAACTACTCTAACTCCTTTTGTTTATCCGAACATCTAACCAATCTACGTCACACAAGCCTTTCCTTCTAGTTATTTTGGACAAGATTAAAGCAGTTGACGAGCCATACAGTATTTCTCTGGCTCTTTAATATGTTTGTTCCTATATTGATGGGAAAGTGGGAAATAAATCAGCAGCTAACACCTCAGAGCGACATTGCCAACAATATTAGCTCTAAAGATGCAACTGGAAATCAATCACAGAGAGAGAAGATTAATTTTATAGCTTCCAAATCATGGGCTCAGCTAGCCAGCAAGTCTGTGCAGAAGCTGATATTCTCAAAAAACAGGAAAATTGGCTAAGGTGCAGAAGCATAGAGTAAGAACAAAGGAGCAGCTGCTCAAAAACATCTTTGGATATCAAGCACTATTCTTAATAGACCAAACACACTAGCGTGGTTGCAGTTTAAGAGTAGCAAGCCATTTACATAACCATCAGACCAGAGATTAATGTGTGCAAACATATGAGAAGATACTTTTAAGCAAGGTCCAGCACATCCAATTAACAGAGAATATAGGAATCTGCGCTAGAAGCCCAATGTCTGACGTATGCAAAATGGTCACTACTTTCACAAACCAACAATCTTAGGGCATCAATGCCCTCCCCTCCAGGCAGAGAAGGGCAGACATTACACAGCATAACTTAAGTCTAACCAAAGTGATGACAAGAACAAGTGAGCTCCATGAAGAGCAGAAAATGCAATATACAGAGTGAGATAACCCAGCAATATAATTTGTTTTGGCATTGTAAAGAAGACTCAAACAAATACTGGTAGACAAATAGTTTGGTGAATGAGCGTGTGTGTGTGTGTGTGTGTGTGAGAGAGAGAGAGAGAGAGAGAGATGAAAGTGTGCAGGCAAATCTATACCTCATTGAATATCCATTCGCAAATGCCACACTTTTGTAAGAGGTCAATATATTTGAAAAGCATCCCCACAACATCTTCCATATGCTCTGTCACTCAGTTAAGCGATCACAATCAGGCAGAAAAGTTCAATGCCATAAAATCACGCGCATAATAGCTCACACATAAATAAAACAAACCATGACCAAACAAAAAAGTACAACGAAAGAAAGGAATGCTAACCGTGGCCAGCGTCTGTCAGATCAATGATTACACTAAAGAAGGAGAAGTCATTAGTCCATTCAGTTTCGCCGGCATATAGATAGGTAGCCCAACCTGCAAAATCATTAAAAGTATCCAACAATGAGATGTCATTCTGGAATGGAAAAACAAAGGATAAGAAGGGGACTGGCCCCAGGGAGGGACACTAGTTCTCCCAAGACACAGTGAAGAAAGGCATCAATTCTTGTCCAGTGCAAGACTGCAACCATATTTCTGATTTTTTTATTTTTTATTTTTATCGTCACGTTAACTGTTAAAACACATAGTAAACTATTTGAAGTTGGTTCCACTACATCCTTTGTCAGCAACAAAGACAAGTTATGAGATCGTCCAAAGGGGCATCGTCCTTGTGCAACCAAGAAATAAAACACGAAAAAAAAAAAGAGGAAACAAAAGAATGGATCCAACCCCCTAAAACATGTCCCTCCACACATTTCAAGAGTTTTGTAAACTGTACAATCGTCACAGTTATCTTTTCTCGTTCTTCTCAGCCTGTGCCATACTGCCATGTAGCGTATTTTCTCAACATTTGGCTTTTTAAATAGTTTTTCAGCCCTATTTCAGCTTTATGGACTTTCAGGGGAGAGGAAAAGTCAAAGGAAAAGATAACAAAGTGAAGAAGTTAAATTTCTTTCTTTCATTTCCCAGGTAGATCCCGCCATTAATCCATACACATAAAATACTTTCATTACTTTACTTTTCCTTCTTAAATGTAAACTCAAAAAAATGCTTTCTACAAATCTATTAACTAAACAAGCAGACAACAAAGATCTGTTGTTCTAGAAGGCCTTAGTTGATAGGAGTCATGGGTCCAAATGTGTCTACAAATTTTTTTTTTGATATATCAAGATACCCAAAGGGTATTTTTTTTGTTCTTTATTTCTCTAGCTCACAACCTAAAATCACCAGGCATCATGTATTTAGAAACTTCTCTTAATTTCCCTTGGGAGCTTTGCAATGTTGTGGCGAGGATCAATCATCTCTCCTGAACGCGTTCCCTCAAAAAGTAACATGCTTATATAGACTCATGGCTGCACTCTACGCCAACATTACACAATGACTCAGAAAAACATCTTTTGCATATGGCATTCTAAGAAGCACATCCTTATAATTTGGATATAAAAATGATTATTCGAGATGTGTCAAAAAAGTCATTTGCTCAAGGTGAGATATATCTACAACATGCACCAAGTTCCAAGCAAGCAGGATTTCCTCAGTGAAGCATGCTCTAAGATGGTAGCGGCTATGCTAAGAACCCACCCATTTTCTTCAAGCTGCAAAACAGAGATCCATTTCCTTCATGGCCAATCAAGTGACTAAGATAGCAGCTTGCCCCTTCCTTGTAATGCTGAATGTCTGGCGTTGCAGGCCATACAACTCTCAATTCGTGCCCTTGCTTTATCGGGATAGCTTTCACGAGAATCTGAAAAAAGAAATGCAACACAAACAGTGCAAAAGACAATCACCTCCACAGAATAAAATCCAGCAAAAACAACGTTTTGATGCCCCACACAAGTCAAGGCTCAAGAAAATGCATCAAC
The DNA here is from genome assembly GCA_019656295.1 of Rhododendron mucronatum var. ripense. Taxonomy (NCBI): domain Eukaryota; kingdom Viridiplantae; phylum Streptophyta; class Magnoliopsida; order Ericales; family Ericaceae; genus Rhododendron; species Rhododendron mucronatum. Next base: position 291,963 of record BPLT01000109.1, read on the forward strand.
TCTGAGTGAACTCATAACAAGAACGAAATTTTGTTTCGTTTCCATCAAAACGGCTGAAACAGTTCTGTTTCCTAGGAAACAGGAAATAAAAATGCAACGGTGGACTGACAGAGCGCACGGAAACACATGGAAAAATAGAAACATGATATTGTCTTTTGTCATTTTCATTTTGTTTCTGAGATGCTTCCGTTTCCTAGCTTACCGAAATGAAATTTTGATTCTCGTCTTACACATGCCTCAGTACATGGAACTTGCATATTACACAGTGCTGGATCCACAAATTTTTGTCAGGCAAGACATCTATTACTGTCATCTGATTTCAGTAAATCCACTAATTCAAATCCCAAAGTCATGCATAATGACAAGAAAATAAATGTTACTATTGATTTAGCAAAACCAAATACTTTGGAAATTTGGAATTAGATACATTGACTTCTATAATTGCGCACTTGAATCAGTACTCTTGCAGGATTAACTTTGAGCATTCAGAGATACTTAGTTTAATTTTCATTGTCGTATGAAAAGGGAAATGGTTTTGGTGAAGCCAAAAACTGAGGCTAATTGTAATGCTGGAAACTTATCCAATAAATTTCCAATCATGCAACCGTTTTAATTTACTTTTGTTGTTGCAATTTTGAAAACAGTCTTCCAAGCTGTGCTCAGTCTTTGGAACTGCTGAAGGATTTTGACAATAAGGTTCAACTCCAAAAATAATACTATCAACTTGTATTAATCTAACTTGGTTCCCGGGATTAATGGGTACGAGGACTGGGTAATGACACTTTTTTATAAATTTTCATAGCAGGTTACCTTAGAATTATCACCCTATAGAACAGTAATTTATAGGAAAAAAGAATTCTTTTCCAGATAAAATTAGTTATGCAAGTTTGAGGAAACAAAATGATTATTCATTCTTTTAGTTGATCTCCCTTTACCTTCACTAAACCCACAACTTAAGCTGAAGAAGACATTCCACTTACACCGTCAACCTTTTTTCCGTAGGATGTGAAGTCCATAAAATATATGACTTCGTGATACGCATGAGTACCTGAAGGTGTTCTGATGTGCAAGGCTGACCAGTACAATGCAAAGAACTTCGCTCCTTATTTGGAATTTCCTGAAATATGTTCTCCACCAGGCTTTCAATTTTATCAAGGTTCTCTGTACAAGTCCATGTCAAAGATACCATATGGATAAGGAATAATCACAAGGTCATCACCACTAAGGTCCGAATTTATGGTTTACCTTTGGCATAAACAACCAGATGCATGATATTTGCTGAGTAATGCTCTTCATAGAAGCTGAGAAGTTCAAGTCTTGTATCCACACCTCTTTCTTTTGGCCAAACATCCAAACTATCCAAGTTCCCTGCAAATGAAACAACCTCTGTATCCTAGTAGGACAGACATAGGGACTAAACTGGGAGTACAATAGAAACCTATTTTGGTCCACAAAAGTCTGTGGAAAGCATAGAACTATATAAAGAATAAAACCACAGTAAAATGTTGACTCTACAAAGACTTCAAACCAAAACTGTTTCGGGAATATTCAGAGAAAACAATATCCATACGACAGGCAAGTGGTTGCGAGACGGATATGATGGTTTTAAAGCTTCTTGATATGATGAAGATGGCTTTAATGCAAGCTTAGCAATCAAGCAAGGACATGTATGTGGAAACAAATCGTAGGATTAGCTTCCACACCCTATAGTTCCTTCAGGCAGGTGATGGCGAGGTTAGCTTTAAATAGGACAGTTTGTTGCATATCTTTGCAATATCCACAAAGTTTAGGACATTACAAGTGTCGTGAGAGCTAGTTGTATCACCATACATTTTTTTAACCAAGTTTGCACTCTGTTCTGCACATCTGTGTGTTTTTTGACAGATGGGTTCGAAGCTAAGAAAGGTTGTTAAATCTTGAAAATGGTTCATTTTGTATAATGATAGAATCTGCAGCACGATTGACCATAAATTGCTTCTTTTTGGCACTTAACAAGTTTATTGAGACTTATCTTTTTAGCATTATAACTACTACTTGAGACTAATATCTATTCCTTGAAGATACTTTTTTCCCCGTTCCTAGTTCTTTCATGTTGATCTTTGATTGTCCTTCATTCCACACCATTGAGCTATTACCCAACAAATTTAGTTTTAGGGCCCATGGTTGTCAACAGAAGTAATGCATAACCTCAAAATAATAAAAGTTTAAACAAGTTACCCGTACTAAACCTATGATATGGATGGTCTTTCGAGCTTAGATGTTTTTGAAGCTGCAAAGAAAAATAAGTTTGAACTGTTAGATGTGTTTGCCACAAAAAATTGCTAGGTGCTCAGATTGGAAGCAGAAGGAAACAATATTACCAGTGAAATGGGAAGAGATATTAAGTGCTATCCCAATACATACAACTGAAGTTTATTCAACTTTTTATCGAGATCCATTCTAGTTTTGATTTGTATATACTACTAATGCATGTCAACATTATGTTCCTTCATTCGTTGTGATGTAAGTTGAAGCAATCAACCTTCTTCAATTAAGCTAGATGAGAAGTGAGGACTCCGGTTAATTCAAGGACTTTGTGTATCATGACCTTCCAAAGATGTTCATGCAAGCTACCATTTGTCATCCTCACAACTGAGTCATCATTATAAAGATGTGGCCTTCCATTTTTTGTCATTGTTGCCACAATTGGTTCGTAGTCTATTCATGTCCCACTCTATTCTTGGGTTAAACTAAGTGGAGATCTATTTTTGCAATATTTGTCATATACTATGACCTTGGGGCAGGTTACTTGTTCCTCTAGGCAACAGCTTGTGGTTCAAGGGTCAAGTCCCTAGAGGGAGGTGTGACTAACTCTGTAGAAAGCATAAACACCTCCTCATTAGGATCATGTTAAGAGAAGCAAATTTTATGTCTAAATCTTTAAGAGGTTAGCCCTTCACAACTCCAAGCAATAAATCAAGCCATTAACGTAGATTCATAGAAGTACTGTAATCAGTGTAAAGGTTTGACTGAATTTTAGAAAGCTGTCATGATTGCGCTGGTGTGACAGAGGATGTAATGATGGCTACTTTAATGGTGAGACGTCAAATGAATTTTCCCCTTGTTGATTTTGAACTCAAATGGAAACTTGCTTTAAAAATTTTATTCCATAACCACAAGAAGTTGGATTGAATTGGTTTTCTATGTTATTTGCTCAACTTAAAATCATGAATTGGCATATAAGCAAAGCCGACCCTGAGCTAAAGTCTAAGGTGCGGCCACTTTAGGCCAACCAAAATTTACGAATTTTATTATTTTAGTACCCCTTGTTACACGGTCATGAGTAGAACTCAACCCCAAAAGCTAGGTATTGAAGCGAGGGTGCCATCATGCTTATATGCTTCATATTACTTAGTTACCCAAGAGATATGGGACTTTGCTTCACCCCCTTCCCCACACGCAATGTGCTCACTCGTCACCTGTCGCGTGCAGGCCAGAGACACACACCCCACCCAACTTTGGTACCAAGCTCCGATACAATGTTACAATCTTGGGTAGATCTCAACCCTAAAAGCTAGCTATTGAAGTAAGGGTGCCCTTACGCTTATATACTCGATATTACATTGATACCCAGGCGATGTGGGACTTCACTTCAAACCCCTTATAATTGCCTAAAGAAAATTTTATATACCTATATATATAGTTCATAAAGATTCATAAAAGGGCCCCATCTTTAATTTTGGCTTAAGGCTCTAGAAAAGTCAGGGCCAGCCCTGCATATGAATAAGCTTTTACGAAGTACTGCCTACTTTATTAGGTAATTACCGCTTGTAAGATTACTAGTGGATGCCCATGCCTAAAGGTATGTCGAAACATAACAGCCTCAATTTAAGTAAACTACCCGCTCTACCTAAATGTAATCAACACATAGCGTCAATTACTATTTTGAGATATTTTCCTTTTTTTTTTTTTACATAAAAAAACCAACATTTAAATAGGGATACATTGCCTTATAATTGAGGAGGGAGAGGGGTGAATTTATTAGGAGAATATTCTCTGCCTTTTAAGAAGTAAATGATCTAAGTTTCTCACAGCTATAACTCAACATGAACATATGATCTGACGGCCGTGTATGTTACTTTGTTTGTTGAGTTGTTATAAAATACTCCCTCCGTCCCAAATTAGATGTCAATTTTTGATATCCGTGCCAATTTCAATTCCTTATATCTTTCAATATGAATCTCAAAAAATATAAAACATGGATCTTGTTTGATAGCTCTCGATTAGTTCTATTATACAAAGTTTTCAAACTCATGAAAAACATTATAGATTGAAAGATATAAGCGATGAAAAATAACACGAGTTTCAAAAATTGTCATCCTTTTTGGGACGGAGGGAGTATCAAAATAGGATTCTGTATGTGTACGTGCAAAGTATATCCGTTATTGATTTGACACATAAAATGGTTACCAAAACACGTTTCTGACATTTTAGCACCCCATAGACCATGAACACTCACTTCCCCCGCCAATGATGGACATGTCCTCCGTTGGTCACGTTTGTATACAAAAGATAGTAGATGATGTAACTTTAACAAAGCATGGATAGAGAAGTAATATGCAATATATAAGTGTCATGGCATCCTCCCTATGGACCTAACCAGTGATTTAAAAAGGGCGTGAAACGCAGCGCAGATTCTGCGCTTCGAAGAGTGGCACTATAGCAAAGAACATCAAGGCGCACGCTATGGCGTAGAGGCGCACGTCTTTTGTTTCTGATCCAAAAATTGAACCAACGGTGCAGATTTTGCAGAAACAGACGCAACAGACGCAATGCACTGAATAATTTTGGCTTTTAAGCCAGATTTCAACCCTAATAGGCTAATCCATCAAAGACTATTCATACCCAGCACCAGCAGGGCAGCTTCAGCAACAAGTGATCAACGACGATCGAGATTACAACTTCCGGCTTCACTCTTCAGCGAGGTAACCTCCTCCAGTCCTTCTCCTCTCCTCCTCCTCCTCTTCCTCCATCTTCTGGACCTCTGGTTCTTCTTCTTCTTCCTTTTTTTTTTCTTTTTCTTCAAAAGGAAGAAGAGTGCAGTCCTGGGCAATTTTTTCTTTTTTCTTCTTCCTTTTTTTTTCAGTCGATTATGTCGACTGTTTCTTCTCTTTTTTTTCCAGTCGATTCTTTTTTTTTTTCATCTTCTGGACCACTGTTTCTTTTTCTTTTTCTGTTTTTTTTTATTTCTTTTTCTTCTTCTTTTTCTTTTTTATTATGTTGATTATGTGATATGGTATTATTATCTAGTGGACTATTTCTTTTTCTTTTTTTTTTTTACATTCGGCCTCCTAGGAAATTTTTTTTGTTTCTTTTTCTTCAGTTTTTTCGTTTTTTTTTTAGCTTGGCCGGTGGGCTGTTCCACACTTCCACTGTTTGTTTGTTTTTTTTTCCAGCAGCTATATGAGTTTATGGTATTATTTGTACTTGTTAATTGTAGATGACATCTGAAAATTCTAGTGAAAAGGACTCTGGTTGGAAGTATTGCGAAAAGGTTGATCCACACAATAATACCAAGTTGAATGTATATTTTGTAACGAAGTGAAAAATGGGGGTGTGTCAAGAATCAAGCAACACCTTGTAGGAGGAGCTAAAAGGAATACGGCGGCATGTCGCCGATGCCCACCTGAGGTTAGAGAGGAGACGAGGGAATTTATACGTAAAAAGGGATGAAGCAAAGAGTCAAATCAAGTCTATACCAGATTTTGATGATGCAATGAATGATGATGATTATGACCTGGACCTGGACGATGATATTATTGAATCCAATTCCCGTTCTAAGAAATCTTCTACTCACGGAAGCACAACCTCCACATCTATTCATTCTAAGCCTAAGAAATCAAGAAACATAGGGCCTCTAGACACTTACTACACTCCTGAACCAGAGGTGGTGGTGGTGGAAAATAGAAAAGCCAAGGGAAAACGGCCAAAAATTGATGAGAATGAACCATATAAGAAAATGTTGAAAGACCGGGCACATCATGCTATTGCAAGGTGGATATATGATTGTGGGATACCTCTAAATATTGTGAACAATGAAAGTTTTGCGCCAATGATAGAGTCTATTGGGCAATACGGTCCGGGTTTGCCCTCACCAACTTATCATCAAGTGCGAGTCCCTCTTCTAAAAAAAGAGGTAGAACATGTTAACAAGTTGATGGAGGAGCACAAAAAAGACCAGGAACAATATGGGTGTATGCTAATGAGCGATGGGTGGATTGATAGGAAAAATAGAACATTGATGAATCTTTTGGTGAATTCTCCGAGGGGGACCATGTTTCTGGAATCTATGGATGCATTTGGAATTGTAAAGGATGCAGAAATGATATATGAATTGCTTGATGGGTGGGTGGAGCATATTGGAGAAGCAAACGTGGTTCAAGTTATTACGGATAGTGTCGTGGCAAATGTGGCAACAGGTGAGAATTTCAATTTGCTATTTGGTTGTGTTACTTGAAGTTATGAACAAATGAAAATCACTTATTATTCTAGTTTTAACTTTTAAAACCACTTATTTATAACAATTACCAAGGAGGTTGTTGGAGGCAAACCGACCTCACTTGTTTTGGTCCCTGTGTGCTGCCCATTGCTTGGACTTGATGTTAGAAGACATTTTCAAGTTACCAAATTTGAAGACAACTTGGGAAAGGGTAATAAAGATGCATGGTTATATTTATAATCGACCCTCTTTGTTAAATATGATGAGGTAATTTGCCCAGAGGAAGGAGCTCGTTAAGCTTGAAAAACTCAGTTTGCAACCCTTTTTTTTGACTTTGCAAAGGGTTTATGAACAAAAGGAAAACTTAAGGAAGATGTTTACTTCAGAGAAGTGGACCAATAGCAAATGAGCAAAAGAGAAAGGAGGAAAACATGTGGAAAAAGTCATGTTGATGGCCTCATATTGGAGGAATGTGCTCCTTGCCCTCAAGTTCGCATCCCCACTTGTTAAGGTACTTAGATTGGTTGATGGAGAAGTCAAGCCTCCAATGGGATACATTTATGAGGCTATGGATCAGGATAAAGAAACTAAAGGAGATGTATGCTGAGGTCTATAAGATAATCAACAAGAGGTGGGAATTTCAATTGCATCGGCCTTTGCATGCAGTTGGTTTTCACTTAAATCCTGAATTTTTTTACAAAGATCCAAAAGTCATTGGAGGCCTATATAGATGTATCACAAAGTTGATTCCCAATAATGATACACAGACCTTGTTTGTGCCGACTTGATGAAGTATGGGAGAGCTGAAGGACTCTTCGGTAACCCAATGGCAATGAGGCAAAGAAATACAAGGGCACCAGGTATCACCATGTTAACCTTAATCTAGTAACTAATTTAAGTCCTAAGAGTTGCACTTTAAGAATGGTTTCCAATATCAATATTCTATGGTGTGCAGCTGACTGGTGGGCCTCATTTGGTCATGACACTCCTGACTTGCAAATATTTGCCATCAAAGTTATTAGCCTTACTTGTAGTTCCTCGGGATGCGAGCGTAATTAGAGTGTCTTTGAGCATGTGAATATATGATAATCAAGTTCATTCATTGACTTCTTTTAGTTATGTATGATCATGAATTTAAGTCCCTTGTATAATTAATTGTTAATACAGATTCACACACAAAAAAAGGAATAGACTAGCTCAAAATCATCTCATTGATTTGGTATTTGTTAAGTACAATAGAGCATTGAAACGTCGATACCTCGAACATGATCACATTGATCCCATATCTTTGAAAGATAATGATGAGAGCAATGAATGGCTGGTTGGAAAGATGGAGGAAGAATTTGTGTTTGAGGATGATGATTTGAATTGGGATGATGTTGCTTTAGCTTTTGGAGTCGAAGAACCAAGGAAAACAACTAGAGCATCAAGTTCAAAGTCAACAGACTCATCACCTATCGCGAAAATGGCAAAACCAACTCCAAAGGCTAAGGCTTCAAGAGGAAAGACATCTCTTATAGATGAGGAGAATGAAAAGGGAGAATGGGAGACGGATGATGAGGAGGAAGAAGATGTGGAAGGATATAAATCAGAATCATCAGATGATGACGACAAAATTGAAGATGAAGTTCTTGGTTTGAGAATGATGATTAATGCCTATGCATGCCTCTAGATTTTATTGCCTTACATCCTTTAGTGTTCTCTCTAAGGCTAAACATTTTAATGTCAACTTTTCATGGATGATATGTTATGTTTAGAGTTTGGTACTTTCGTTTAACCATTGATATGTTATGTTTTATGACATTTGAAAGTTTTACAAGTGGTTGCTTGTGTTGAAAACTTGTTCTAATAAAATTTGCCTCGCTACGAAGTTTTTTTTTTTTTTTTTGCGCTTCGCGTCAATAAAGCGCGCACCGCGCCTTGCGCTAAAGCCCCAGGGAACCATTGTGCCTTTCACCATTTAAAACAGTGGACCTAACTTTTGGAGATGAGTTCTAACCAAGATCGTACAACATGTCAAAGCATGAGAACCAGGTGATGGGTAGGATGCTTATCGCTGACCTGCGCATGGTCGGTGTTGAGGGAGAAGGAAAAGCAAAGTCCCACATTGCAGAGTACAAAAGTAATGAGATGCGAAGAGGTAAAGGCTCACTATAAATTTTCAAACCGCTGGTACCACTCCACTTCTCTCACATTACGTGTAACATCAACAGTGCTTGCATTTCAGATAATAAAATGCAAAACTTTTGGGATATTAAAAGGATGTGCTTTAGCAGTTATTAACAAATGCAAACTTAATAAAAACCTGCTACAAAGTACAAACCATAACATACACTACTAAAAATCCCAAAGTAATCTTAGCAGGGAAATATGGCGTTGAAAATACTTATACCTGGTCCATTCTCCAAGTATCAGATAATAAATTCTTCTGATTCTCTGGAGAGAGAGAGAGAGAGAGAGAGAGAGAGGTTATAACAATTTGCCAAGAAATAAAGAGGGGAAGATACTCAAACGGAAGTTTACCAGAATTAACAGCTCTTATTTCCCTCATGGTAGCATCTGGTGACATCAATGGTTTGATAAAGAACTGCGCAAATCTGAACAATATGTTAGATATCAACCTGCCCCCCTGACGTTAAAAGGACATGAACGGGAGCTAAAAGCAAAACAGCATTTACCTGTCCAATGCCTCTTCAAAATTCTCGGTGTTGACATCAAAATTATAGTTGGTATTCTCATTAGATGTGAAGGCATTGGTGTAACCTCCATGCTATGGATCATGAAAAGAAAATCATGCAACAAAAAAGACGACGTAGTCATTATCCCAGGAAATAACAGTAATTAAAAATCCAGGTAAGGGTCTGTGGTGTGATCCTAATTCCCAGCCTATGACTGAATTTCATATGAAATACCAAAGCACAAAAAAGAAAAGAAAAGAAAAGAAAGGCAAAATGATGTTGGAAGCCAAACCTAATGTCCCTTAGCAAAGTTTCTAACTGACTACCTCAACAAAATAAGTTACAAAAATTGTGCTCAACATTTCCAAAGCCAGTTAAGGTAAAAACAAAACAATATTAACCATCACTCGCCAGATTTGATCATAAAATGCATCACCAAAGACCTCAAGAAAAATTTAATCAGTTTCCCTAATATCTAATTACAATAAAACAATATTAACCCTAACGTAAGCTATTCGGCTTACGCTACAGTTGCAAATATGGTATCCCGTATAGAATGCAGCAATCAAAGTTTGAATGTTGTTCTCATACTCAGGAGGAAGCTGATTATTCCTACAAGGTAATTTTCAATGTTTCCGAAGCTTCAAAACATTCCGCTTAGATACTCAAGCCATCTTATTGTATATCAGGAAATGGTATAAAATTGATCACAAATACACTTTAAATCGTTCTTCCATGCTTGTCACTGCACAAGTATATCATACATGGTAGGGTAGGCTTTACTTCACATTTATTTGCACTGAAGCTTCTAATTTCCACATTAACTAGAATTTCATCTATTTGGTTATCTCACATCACATAGAATCCTATGAATTGTAACTCTAGGCACTTAAGAATCATAAAATCTTTGACAAAGAGGGAATATACACCAACTCATTGAATCTTCTAAAACAAGCGAAGTAGAAAATTCCCCTCAAATTAGTAAACACAAATTTCGTATTAAGAGTTATTGGTACTTCTTTCAATATTGAAATATTCCACAGGAGACAAACAAAGACGAATTTCAAGAATGGATCCATAAAAGTAGATCATCGATAAATAACAAAATCAAAAGGAAGAATCAGCTATCTCTGAACACAATGAAAAGCTTTACCTCTGAAATGTACTTTGAGTAACTATCTTCATCCGGATATTTCTCACTCGCATAAAATAGCATGTGTTCTGCAGAAATGACATAATGAATTAAGATGGCAAAAGTAGAAACAGAAAAACTGTTTTTTTTTTTTTCTTGTAAGATAGGCACTTTAGGCACCACCAATTGCGAATTCCCATTATAATGCTTTAAATGTTGAAGAAAAATGTGTGTGTGTGTGTGCATATGAAGCAAAATAACATCTTTCTTTAGTAGGCAGTCAAAGATTTATCGTAACAAGTGCGAGTCGAGTGTTACACGCTCATGGGAGTTTGAGAGCTTGTCCCTAGTGATGTGGGACATGGTAATTATCACCAGGTGGTAATTATCACTAGGGTAATTATCACCTCTAAAACTAGTGATGAGCATGTAAGGCATCTTCAATCATTATTAATTGATTTAAGTTGAATGTTTAACATAGTATTAGAGCTAGGCTTCCGGAGACTTTCCCAGAAGAACTCTTTTGAGGCTTTATTGATTCCCCATTTGTTAGTGACTTTAATGCACCTTGTCTCGTTGTGATTTTATGTTATGGGTCCTTTTTTCATCTCTTCGCATACAAATCTACGGTCACACCAGACCATGAGTTTCAAAGCTTGTCCCCAATCCCACCACTCGAAACCAAACACAGAGCATGGCTACCTCTCAACTCATTATCAATTGGTTTTGGAATTGATGCTTTAACATGATGAGAATCGGATCTAGGCTTTCATAGGATTCTAAACAAAATACTCTTGATTGATTACCCCTTTATTTGTGCCTAGAGTAAACGACATTTAATTGTGATTCTTACGTTAATAATCTTTTATCTACCTCTTCATAAACGAGTCTTTGTCCCCGACTCCCCCGTCATACATTTCAATTATAACGTCCAATAAATGAGCCTTAGCGATCATCCCAGTCATTGATTTTGATTTGGATGCTTAACACGCTCTAAAAAATAGGCGGCTGTAAGTGTGTCGATGTGATAACATTACATGTGCTTACTAAGGTGGTGTTCCGGTTTCTTGAAAAAGAACTTTTTAGAAAAGGAAGGTAATTTCAAACTCAAAAATTATGTATTTACGCAAATAATTTTCCTACCAATATGGATCTTGTTTGATAGATTTCATTGAGATCTTTTATACGGTGCAAAAAAAATCAAAAAATTATTTTTTATTTTCATTATATTTGAATTTGAAAATTAAAGAAAAAGAACTTTTTAAAAAAAAAAGGGTTAGTGGAACACCCCCTAATACATTCAAATGCGATTGTCAAAATGTGTGATTTTTATAAAATTAGGCCCCATTCCAGAATGATAAATAAGTACTTTTTTTAAAGAAGGCAATTTCAAGTTCAAAAAATATGTACTTATGCAAATAATTTTTCTATCAATATGGAATTTGTTTGATAGATAGATCTCATTGAGATCTTTAATACGGTGTAAAAAAAATTGAAAAATTATTTTCTATTTACATTATTTTTGAGTTTGAAAATATGAAATATGTATTTATTTTTTAAGAAAGTGTTCCGGAAAGGGGCCTAAACTAGCATGCTGGGTTTTCACATGATCAGCTGTATGGTGTTTCCGAATAACCGATCACGAAGGGATTCATAGAAGCAAACGAAACGATGAAGTGAAACCCATGATTTCCCTTCCGCTTGATAAAACCCGAATAGTTCTCGCAACATGAAATTTTAAAACATAATAAAGAAAAAAGAGAGGAAGCAATTGAGACAGTAGAGAACGAGAAAGTTGAGGGTTTACTGGGTAAATACAAGTCAGCAGTGGCCGAGACATGTAGAGCGAGATTAGACGGTGATGATAGCAAGCCATTCGAGGGGAGTCTGTCTCGCAGCTCTCGCTACCACAGTCACCAGAGAGAGAGAGAGAGAGAGAGAGAGAGAGAGAGAGCGGCGGCCAGTTTCACGGCGACGAGCAGAGACAGGGAGCGTGGAGACGGGCCGGCGTTCGTTTAGGTAACCGGCGACGGCGTTCGTTCGTTCGTTCGTTCGTTTAGATTCACTTTTTGGCTTTTTTTTACGGCTTTAGTATTATTTTCGTTTATGAAAATAATTTAAATGGAGGAAAAAAAAGAAGAGGAATTAAATGAAAGAAATTTTTTTTTTTTGACTCGGAAATGAAAGAATTCAGAGAAGATAAATAAAACAAAATTTCATCTTGTTTCTTGTTTGTATTGAATTGTTTAGTGTATAAGGTAAACAAGAATTTAAATTCAAAATTAAGAAATTAAATAAAAATGATATTAAGCCCCAAATGGAAGGTTTTCGCTTAAACTGTTGTGAAGAAAGATAGATTTGAGAATATTCCTAAATTATATGTTTATGCTATTGAAAAATATTACTAATAAGAAAAAAAGATACTGCTACATACATATGTTATGGTATATCATTATATGAGAAAAACTTGTTTTCGGTTGTGCTATAAATAATTGTGTACAGCACTCAATCGTGACCGTTCAAAAGTGTTCTGGACGGTTCGGATGTTAATAAAACTATTTCGGAAAAGAGTTAAATTTTTCTCCAAATTTTTATTAAAATTCCGACATTCCAAAGCATTTTTGGACGATTGTGATTGATTGGTGCTATAAACAGCCTGTTTAAAGCACAGCAGAAACAAGGACAACCTCATGTTATATATGCCCATAAAACTCTTTTTTGTTAAAGCATATACACGCATATATTTTTTTGGTCTTCTATAACTCTCTCAAGGATTCTTCTTTTTTTTTTTTTCAAACAAAAGCGGCGCATATGGTATAAAAAAAGGTAGTTGATTTTTCAAATGGCCAACACACAACCCAATCAACAGTCAGCGAATAATTAATTTATGTGTGACGTATTATGTTATGAAAATTAAATGGAGCAGTTGGACAGACTTGAAAAATGAAACTTCATTGGACCGGCTAGGAAGTATAAAATGAAACACGATTACTTATTAAATTCTGGCAAACTTGGGAACGCATTGTTAATGAAGGTTCATAGATTTGGTCAATGGGAAGAAAGTTATAATATTGTAGCTGATCGTGATTATTGTGGCCGATTGATCTACCAATAAGCTAATTTTCACAACCCTCCTTTTTTACATTTGAAACATTTTGAATTAGTATTCCTATTTTCAAAAGTTAACTCTAATAAATGATTAAAATTAGTTCCAAAAGTACGGAATAAAAAACACATAATAATCGAAATGTAGTAAAATTTTCTAAGAAGACACATAGGATGGAAAAGTGAAAAAACTGAATATATGACCAACAAATATAGGATGGAAATTGGTTTTACTATTATTTAACAAAGTCAAAGATTTGTACCTAGAAAATGGGCTAGGCCTTCAAGACCATCAGGCTCGCTGAAGGAACCAACTCGGACATTCATTGAAGCAGCACACTGTAACAGTACACTCGGTTCAGGAATTTTTTAAGCCCAAAGATTTTATTGGAGAGATTTGAGTGGTAGTTAAACTAGCATTAGCTAAGGGCCCCCTTTAAAGAATGATTTGTCTCTTAAAACGAAAAATAAATATTTAAAAAATAAGAACCTAATGGAATGAGGTCTAAGCCGTTCCACTTTCTTTTTAATTAAACAATCTTTTTCAAAAAGAAAGTAATTTCAAACTCAAATATAATGAAAATAAAAAATATTTTTAAAAGTTTTTTTTGCACCATTTAAAAGATCTCAATGAGATCTATCAAACAAAATCCATATTGCTAGAAAAATTATTTGCGTAAACACATAATTTTTGAGCTTGAAATTACTTTCCTTTTTTAAAACTTCTTTTTTTACAAAACTGGAACACCATAAATAGTTTTCACACCTTAGAACATTTCAAGGGTACTGAATAGTTTTCCACATTTTAACTCACTTCCAGCATCGTATGAACAGTGCTAAATTATTGAAGGCTATACTCAAAATTGGCAGCTAAAAATCAATACTATTTAAATTAGACAAAAATAGTTTATGAATGAATCAATTTTGTCTAAACTCAACGACCTATATACTGTTGAGGATAGCCCTGGGCTGCAAACGAGTCGAGCTGAACTTTGTCGAGCTCGAACTCGACTTATTTACTAAACTAGCCAAAAACTTGAGCTCGAGCTTGGCTCTAGCTTTAATGAGCCGAGCTTAGTCATTTACTGAACGAACCTCTTTAATCGAGTTCAGTCTCCCTTAACGAGCCGAGCTTTTGTCGAAGAACTAAGCTCCACTCAGCTTATTTACTAAACGAGCCAAAAACTCGAGCTCCAGCTCGGCTCGTTTACTTAACGAAATAAACGAGCCGAATTCGCGAGCTACTCGGTTCATTTGCGGCCTTGGCCCATGTCTATTTTTTATTTTTGAAAAAATAATCAATCATTTAGTCCATGTCTATTTTGTTCTTTAAATAAAAAATAATAAATCAATTTGTCCATGATCTCTGATCAAAACCTAGTTCTTTTTTTTGTTCTTAAACGGATGATCATCGCCATTGCAGCCCTACACAATGGATATTTCTCAAACGAATTGGATTCTCTGTAGTTCTGGATTAGGACTGCACCGGACAGTACAAATTCTCAATAGTTCATCTAGACAAGAAATGGTTTAGATTCGTTGATAGTATCTTAGCCATAAGATTAATTATTGGTCTCCTACAGGTAAGAAAACAGAAAATTATCAAAAAAAATTTGAACCAGTGATTGTCGAGATGGAATGACGATAACTTCACTATTCGGTCCAGTCCAAAATAAGCAGGGGAGACAATCCAACCCTTTTCTCAAAATCAACTCTACTAAGCAAACAAAGCCTAGGCTTGTGATCGATTCTTTTATTCCGGTCCCCCGCCTTGACAGTACTCGATCAGAATAAACGAATTGATCACAAGTTTGGGAAAATTTAAATGGAAAGAGTGCAGGGAACAAGATTGTTTTTTTTACTGACCTTATCGGTTTCGGGATCGCTAATGAGCAAGACTTCGAGCGAGTTTTTCAGGACAATCCTCCTGTATTCTCGCTTGTCCGTACGAGCCTTCACTATTTCCACCGCCGCCTCTTCTTTTCCCAAATCTCCCATTTGTTTTTCTCAACAATTCTTCTTCCACTGCTGGGTTTTTAGAAGGAGAAATCCAGCTAGGTGTGTGTGTGTGTGAGAGAGAGAGAGAGAGAGAGGGACGACTACAGGTCTATAACCAACGCAGAATATTCATCGACGGCTTCCGCACATTAGTCTTTTTTTTTTTGTGAGGCTGCTCTCCGGGTACAAGAATGACATGGCGCTAGTTTTGTAATATTGGGCCCATCTAGGAGCTCTCTTTATGATCCAAATTGTTTAATGCCTTATTTGGTTTAGTTTTGAAATTTTTTTCCTAACTCAAAAAATACTCATTATTCATATTTTCAATCGTTACTCTTCACTCATTACTTATATTTTTAATCATTATTATCATTTACCTCTATTTTCAATCGTTACTCTTTACTCATTACCCCTATTATCAATCATTATTATCATTTCTTTCTCTATCTTTCTATTTATTATCCTTGCATCTAATCATTACTCTATTTTTTTCCACTTATAACCCTAAAAAAATTCTCAAATTTTTTTCAAAAAACTCATCCAAACACAATATTACTTTCTAGAGCTCTAATTCAAAGGTTTTCACAGATTTAACCATGCTGAAAATTACATTAATTAATCAGATGAAAATCAATAGTTGCTCGAAATGTATAAATCTAATATTAATGGTTTTGGATCCGGCGCGGGTATAGTCTATTTTTCTCGTAAGATACGTGTTTTAAAATAATATCCATATATATGGAGTATTTATGTGTGTGTGTTTTAAAATCGTATCTATTGATATGGATTACAAAGTGCACATTTCCAATCCATTAAAATGGGCTGGAATGAGCACGAAATTTCAAATTGGATTGGTCTAGTTATTTTAAGGAAATAGCTTTTCTGCACGGGGTGTCTCTGTAGTCCGGCAAGGTCTGACCTGTTTTGAGGTCATTTTGATTTCGACGATGCGATTTGTTCACATTATAGAGTTTGTTGAGTTCTACAGTCACATAAAAATAAAGTCATACCGAATATTATTTGATTGGAACATATTCATATAGGAAAAAATTGTAGCTCTTCAAGTTATAAACCAGTGTATTCAACTCATTTTGTTTTTATATAAATGTGTTCCGATTAGATATTACTTGGTATTCGATTGACTTGATATTTTATACGACTGTATTGTAGTACTCAATGAGCTCTAGCTGCAATGTGAACAAGTCAAATTATCGAAATGAACACACAACAGGGTTGAAGTTGGCCGGACTACGCCCGGGTGTAGTCCACACCCCAATAGCTTTTCTGTGCGTGGCTGCTGTGCACCCCTTGCTATACCAGTAGCTTTTTTGTTAAAATAGGTCTGGAATGAGCACGAAATTCCAAATTGGATTGGTCTAGTTATTTTAAGGAAGGGCAAATTACATTAAACCCCCTCCAAATATACCTCGGTAACGAGTTGCCACTTTCATCGTTTAACTCGTACACTTAACCCCCTTCATTTGTTATCGTGTGACACTTAATCACCTTCCGTTAGTGAGCCGTTATGAGTTCAAACGGAAGAAGGTCATGTGAGCAGCACATGACCTTTTAATGACTGTTGTTGTCCTTATAAATACGTAGATATGTATCATCTTCTACAACGGTACTCACACTCTCTACCCATCTATATCTCCCAACCCCCCCCCCCGGTAATGGAAGGTAGTACTAGATCTACATCTCCCAACGGTTCTTATGCAACTATGGCATAAGGGCACCATTTAGCGCAAAGGGGTACTTATACAGGGTACAATACGCGGGAAAGGGTGCCAATTTCAAGGTCGATTGGAAGGAAATGGAGTAGAATTGGAGGGAAGTGGGTTTGGTCTCCCGCTAAACTCCAGTTGTGATCTTAGGGTATGTTCTTACCCTTTCCCTTTATAAATTCAGATGGGCAAATTGGTAATTGCACACATTCCGTTAAACGGCATCTTCAATTTCGCGTGATATAATAAATGAAATAGATGAGGGGGGTTAAGTGTCCGAGTCAAACGATGAAGGAGGTAACTCGTTACTGAGGTATAGTTGGAGGGGGTTTAATGTAATTTGCCCTTTAATGAAATAGCTTTTTTGCAAGGGGTGTCTCCGTAGTCCGGCAAGGTCTGACCTCGTTTCAAGTTCATTTTGATTTTGACAATGCGATTTGTTCACATTATAGAGTTTGTTGAGTTCTACGGTCACATAAAAATAAAGTCATACCGAATATTATTTTATTGGAGCATATTCATATAGGAAAAAAAAAATGTAGCTCTTCAAGTTATAATCCAGTTTAATCCAGTGCGTTCAACTCATTTTGTTTTTATATAAATGTGTTTTGATTAGATGTTACTCAGTATCCGATTGACTTGATATTTTATACGACTGTATTGTATTACTCAATAAGCTCTAGCTACAATGTGAACAAGTCAAATTATCGAAATGAACACACAACAGGGTTGAAGTTGGCCGGACTACGCCCGGGTGTAGTCCACACCCCAATTGCTGGCAAGCTGTCTCCAGGAGAAGAGCCTTCTCCTAATCTTTCTCAAACCAAATCCTCTCCAGTCTCCTCCAGTTTGCACAAAAACTACACCAGCTCAATTTGATATATAAGATCCCAAATCTTGAAAATTTTTAACCATTGGAGCGGTTCCACCATGAAAACCACGTTTAATTAGAACACTCATCGAGATTGGGATCGTATTCATCTTAGATCAAACTAGTGCATGTGCTAATTTAATTTGTTTAAGATAAATTTCTTGACAATTCTACAACATGAATAATTTTGATCATTAAAATGAATCTCCGACGGGGCTCGAAAAGCCAAAACTTGTTCTGTGCTCCTTCTGCTCCATGGGACATGTCAATCGCTGAGCGACTTAGGCAAGCAAAGGGGAACTTACTAGGAAAGAAAGGGTGATTGTTATTTTTCTTTGTCTTTAATTTTTCTAAGCAGACTTGGAAATTAGTGGTTGAGACCTTTTGGGTCAACTAAAAGAAATCAACGAAGTCGTTTACGAGTGTGATATGAGTCACATCTCCAAGATTTTAATATTTTGAGTTGGTCAAGAATTAACGTTCGCAAATTTCCCAGCGACTTGTCTTGGTCATCGTCGTTTCACTAGACATATGGGTTAGATATCATTCTAATTTAAAATACATGATTTTGCATCATCTCATCTTGGTGTATATGAGCTATTGAATTCAAAAGGAAAAGATAAACACACCTTACGCACAAAAAGTTGAGGTAATAGGAGTATTATAGAAGGATTGAATGAGTTCCCAATGAGGGCTACATATTTATTTATTTAATTGGTAACAAATTCTATTTTCGTAGGAATCAAATTAGTTAATTGGTCGTCGCTCCCGGAATTTCAACGCCCTCCCCCGATCAAATTTTGTTTTATCGACTCTATATATTATTGTTAGTGTGCTTTTTAAGAAACCTTGTCAAGAACCGCAAGAACTCATCTCAAAATGATGAGCCATTTTAATTAAGTCTAGTTTGAACCTTAAAAATATTTTCTGAATTATTTGAAGATACAAAAAAAAAAAAAAAAACTATACACAAAAGATGTGTCATGCTCTTTTTCCTGAATAAGCGGCCTTCGGACCAATTACATAACACAAAATATGTTCAAATTTTCTATTTGATAGTCTATTTATCGTCTATCGGGACTAGTGAGACATATGATTATTGTGAGGATATGACCGTGCCAACGTAGTTCAGATGTTATCCTCAGCTAGTTATGCCGTTTTTGCTCTTGTCCCTTTAATCATTATATCTTTACCTCATCTTTGATTAGTAAAATTTCTTCAAAAGGCAAGAAAATGAAGAAGTGGATAGCACCAGCAAAAACCATCAAAAGAGGGGAACACATATGGAGGGGTGTTCAACATGCATGGAAGCTAGAAAATTAATACTCTAAAATGTCACCTGTAATATGCTTCATCACCCCAATCCTTTTTCGGTGGATCGTCATACCGAGCCTTAATACCGATCCACGACGTTCGTCTCGAGCCCAATTCTGATCCACGACGTTCGTCTTCTCCTGGCAATTGCAGGCTCCCCTTCACATTCGCGGGGAACAAGAACTCAACTGGAGCACTAGAATTGAAATTCTTAGCCATTGTGCCCGAAAACCATGTCTTGACATTGGCGTCCGAGAGAAAATGGCTTCTGCCATTTTTTTCTCGGACTGCCTCATCGTGAGGAAAAGAGTCGTTGACTGTCGTGGGAAGGAGCCTTTTCCAGTAAAAAATCGAGACCTCGGTGTTATTGTTGAACAGAGGTGAGAAAAAGGATATCGACACGTTGAAAGTGATTTCCCCAATGATAGATATCCAAGACGAAGAGGCGGCGTCATCGAGAGATAGGGATGCCGAGTGGACATAGATTTTGGGCTATATGGATCCCCCCCACAAAACAATGGCGCATATGAAAACAACGAGGTCTAGACCGGAGAATTTCGCAACAAGGCCAAAATCCACGTCCACACGGCATCCCTGTCACTCGATAACGACGTCTCTTCGTCTCTCATACCTACCGTGGGGGAAATCACCTTCAACTTGTCCATAACATTTTCCTCGCCCCTGTTCGACAATAACATGGAGGTCTCGATTTTCTACGGGAAAAACCTTCTTTCCATGACGGTCACCGACTCCTTTCCTCGCGATGAGGCAGTCTGAGAAAAAATGGCCAAAGCCATTTTCTCTCGGTCGAGCGCCAACGTCAAGACATGGGTTTCGGACAAGACGGCTAAGGATTTGAATTCGAGTGCTCCGGTTGAGTTCTCGTTCCTCGCGAATGCGAAGGGGAGCCTGCAATTACTAGGAGAAGACGAACGTTGTGGATCATAATCGGGTTCAAGAAATGGAGGTGTCTGTGACAATGTTGGCATTGGCATCCGTCGGAGTGTTGGTGTCAATGACCTTCTCCCGGGTGTACCCGACATGGGGGGAGGGCTCTGTTCCATGACTTCATACTTGGATTATTCTCCATGGTGTTGGGGAGAGAGAGAAGAGAGGGGAAACCAGGATTTACAATTACACTTGTATCGTATTACTACATATATATAGTAGTAGTAGTACTATATATAATGTTTATTGAGCATCGCCACATGATACTTCAAATTGTATGGCTATGCGGTGCACAATCGGGTAGACTTTTTCTACAAACTGTATGGCTATGCGCAAAGGTTTGATAGGTGGGGACTCCGAAGTATGTGGTGCTTCAGAAGCAATATTGAAAAAAAAGTTGATTCCAGGTTATAGAGGATCTCGATCCTGACTGACCGGGAAAATTAAGGTGGATAAAACCCCACTTTTTAGGCATGGGAAATAGTATTTCTTTCTACCGGAGCATTAGCACCTTGGGCATTCTGAACCACACATAGGGCTGCAAACGAAATGAGTCAAGGATAATTTTCTAAAAGCGCTAAAAGTATTCTTAGTGTTTTGTGAGGGAAAAAGCTCATTCAATAATGAAAAAAGCATTTTTAATATTTTTTAGTAGCCGATTTGGGAAATTACCCTTTATTGGCGAACAACTTAATATTTGGTTCGTTATGGGCTTGGCTCAACTAGGTTTATTAGTAAATGAGTTGAGCTCAAGTTCGATGTTAAGCCCTTTAAGTAAACGAGCCTAGCTCGAATTAGTTGTGACTCCGCTCGTTTAATAAGAACATGACTTGTCTAGGTGGTAGGTGGTGAGACTTAAGATATCAATCCATCATTGAATAAACTAGGAGATTACAAAACAAATTCCAAAAAGGAACAGGCTCGGTTTTGTTTAATTTTACTCCAATTTGCCAAGAAACGTATGTAGAATAGATAGATAACAACGAACAACGATAACAATCAGTTAGTTCAAGAAGACGTATATATAAAACCTATATAAAATATGGAAATTGATTTCTATCTATTCTACATGAGTTTGACGTGCACGATGGTCAGTTGTTTTTGCACATAATTTTCGCAATTGGATTTTCAAGCGAGCCAGTTGTGTTTATTGGATTGAATTGGGCTTGGCGTGCCTCTTTACCATTGATATAAGTTCAGAAAAAAGCTTTTAGAAATCTTCCAATTGGTCAAAATATAATGAAAAATAAGAAGAAAAAAAAACCTAACAATTGTTTTTTTTTTTTCTACAGTACCGCCTTCTATGTATTTTTTCAATTTCGGTTTTTATTTTTTTATTTTTTTTCTATTTCTCCTGTCGAATGAACAATTTATTCCAACAATTACAGTTTTCCTTGGCTGCGAAGAATTATTCTTGGCCACAAAAAAATTACTTATGGCCACAAAAAATTACT
The DNA here is from genome assembly GCA_019656295.1 of Rhododendron mucronatum var. ripense. Taxonomy (NCBI): domain Eukaryota; kingdom Viridiplantae; phylum Streptophyta; class Magnoliopsida; order Ericales; family Ericaceae; genus Rhododendron; species Rhododendron mucronatum. The sequence goes on from BPLT01000109.1 coordinate 313,665, forward strand.
TATGAATGCGAAAAATTATTCTTGGCCGCAAATAATTACTCCTGGCTACAAAGAATTACATTTGGCCGTGTAGAAATTTACTCTTGGCTGCATAGAATTACACGTGGCCGCGTATAATCGCATTTGACCGCGTAAAATTGCACCTGGCTGTGTAAATTGCACGTGACCGCGTAGAATTGCACGTAGCCGCGTAGAATTACCAACTAGCTATTCTAGCATTGAATGTAGCATTTCAGTCGTTCTAACTTGGGATTCTGAAGATATTTATCAAAAAAACAAACAAACTTGGGATTCTGAAGATATATTTGCCGCTGTGGGTTGCGTATGAGCTGCAAGTCGACTTTATTTTGGGCTATATATATCCCTTAACTCTCCCTTATATATTCCATAGGCATGTGCTATAGTTCGAACGAGTTCAATAGCTAATAATCAGATAAGAACTGACTTTAAATGCTTCATCTTCTTGAAGGGGGACCATACACCTTGCATCTGCAGCTGGAGTACAATTTTTCCATTTGCTTTGTTTTTGGGACTGGGTCCGATTATTATGGAAGGGAAATTCACAAAAGTTGGTCAGGATTATCCGGGAAGAGCACACCCAACAGATATTGAGGTGATAGTGGAAGATATTAAGCGGTCCAAGCAACGGTTGGGAGATTGTGAGATTTTATTTGCTCGAAGGTCGGCTAATGGTGTTGTAGACTCGTTAGCAAAGTATGATTTGTGAGGTTATGGTGTGAAGACTTGGGAAGTTAGGCCTCCCGATTGTTTATTATCTTTCAATGGAAAAGATAACTGTCTTTTTTTTATGTCTGGATGTACTCATTGTGATGGTTATAATAAAAGCTCTAATATTTTGACAAAAAAGAAAACGCTACTGCTGTATGTTCCAGGGCAAGTCATATGGAAATGGTAAAAGGAGAGAAGTAAATTTTAAAGAGGCCGTAGGAAAAAAAGAAAGCCAATTCCAAATTAGGATGAGATAAAAGGCTTCTCAGTTGTTGAATTGCAAAGAAGTAAACAGAGTTAAAAAAAATTAAAATTAGATCATACTAATTTTATTTTTTTTTCTTTTAGTCGTCTCATACCTAATTGGCCGAACTCCTTGACTTTGTTGTTCTCTTACTTCTACCTCAAGATGCTGACAGAAGGGGAGAAGGGGGTGCGCGGGGTGCCCATGCCCCTTTAGTACATCTAATATTCTCTTTGATCATTTTAATTTTCAAGTTGATTTGGAAAACCTCTATCAAAATTGGCCCCGCAAAATTCCTTAGGTGAAAAAAATTCTTACAATTTCCGCCGCAAGGGCTGTGTATCCATTATGTTTAATGTTTATGTCTTACCTCGAGATGCCCCTGTCTAAGAAACTTTGAGATTGGTTTGCTTTGGGCCTTTGTTGTCCAGCCCAAGAACATTACGAGGCCAAATAGGCTTTGTAGCTTCTGGGTTTGACCAAGTCATTACTGAAGCTTTGTGCCCGCAGGATTCTAAGGAGCTATGAATTCTTGTCAGGCTGGTTCATACGGTTTTTAGATTTTCTCCCGGTTTTCATTGAAGTTGATCCTCAAAAACTAACTGAAGTGTGCATAAACTGTTGGATTAACTGCTGTAAAACAAGAACGGATTATTTCGAAATTTTGCTATTGAAAAACAGAATACCAATTGTAGAACGATGTCAGAGTTGAGTCGCAGACTAGGTCGCTTTCTTTAAGATGTTTCGCGGCTCTGCCCAGATTGTGCAAACAGTTCGTCAATGCCACCTAATGCTCGAACTCAGAAAATGTTTTTGGGGTGGGAGGGAGAGTTGTTTTTTTTGTTTTAAAAACCAATTCCGAAATGTTGTATTTATAGGCGAAGGCTAGACTTGATAACTCAGAAAACGTTTTTGGGGTGGGAGGGAGAGTTGTTTTTTTTGCTTTAAAAACCAATTCCGAAATGTTGTATTTATAGGCGAAGGCTGGACTTGATTTTGGTAATAAAAAATCAAATCAAATCGGATTGCTTTGATTTAGCAAACGTTTTCCTTAATCAGCTAAAATCAAAACTGTTCAGAATTTTAGCAAAAACATTCAATTTTCCAAATTGCCGCTCATTTTCCTGAGCGCGTGAGACCTCTTCTTGGGTCCTTGTTCACAAACCCATTTGTGTGTAAACTCATTTAAAGTAGATAATAGTTTTGTGACTTGCCAATTAATGTGGGACTAGAGAAAAATACAATGTTTTACAAATACATACTAAGTTTCAACATAAACTGATCCGAACAATCTGAGTAATTGAAAAAAGCAATGAATATCTCCATCAGCAAGTGGGTACGCGTTTTACTTTGTGTCTCTTTCAAAATGGTCTTAGTCGGTTTCAACTATTTTTTTTGACAAAAGCAAATCCCATATAGTCATATATGAGTATATCGCACAATTACACAATATGAGAAACCCCTTTAATTGCATTCAGTTGTCTTTTCAAGCAAGTGATAGAGCCCGGACATGCAAAAGCCAAATCCTTATCAGCCCCCCGAACTATTGTCTTAATTAGGCCAAAACAGAGAGCTTTCCAACTCCAAAAGAGCAATGACAGATCAAAACCCCAAGCATCTAAAAGCCAAAAGTTCATGCCTTTCTTACTACAAAGAATCTGTACAATTTCGTGTTTCTGTGCAAAAATTGGATTAAAATCACACAAGAATTGACATTAATGGTTCTTCTTCTTCTTCTTTTTTCCTCTCACTAAATGGTCATCTTCTTGAACTACTTCTAATTGTGTATTGGGCTCCATAAAAGCAGAATTAAGCTCACTCATAGCCCTCCCTCTCTCTCTCTCTCTCTCTCTCTCTCTCTCTCTCTCTCTCTCCAAACCGCCATGGGTCAACCACCACAGCTCCAACCCCCCAAAACCTTCTACCTCGGAGACCTCCTGATCGGGCCTCTCAACTTCGCAATACTCTTCTACAGTCTCTTCCCCAACCCTCTCCTCTCCCAAGTCGACACCAACTCCTCCCAATGGACCAAACTCCTTTTCTGCTACCTCATCTCCCTCTACTCTCTGCCATCGTCTTCACCCACGTCGCCTCTCTCAAGCACCTCTTCACCACCCAACTTTGGGTTTCTCTCACCATGGTCCTATATAGGGCTGCAAACGAGCCGAGCCGAGCCGAGTTTTACGATGTTCAAGCTTGTTTATTAAATTTTTAACGAACACGAGCTCGAGCTGAACAAAAACTTAACGAGTCGAGCTCGAGCCAAGCGGGCCTTGGCTTGACTCGAGCTTGTTCACGAGCCTTAACGAACCAACAAAAAATGTATATATATCTTCGCATAGGCCTAAAGCTTAATACAACCAAAAATATTTTGATTGTGAATGTATATATCTTTCATTTTCCTAAGGACCAAGGGTGTACTGGCGTGCGTGTGCTCTAACCTCCCTTGGTTGACTAGAAAGTAAAAACGGAAAGACCAAATTATGAAATAACAATAAAAATCCTAAACTTAAGTATATATACCTGAGCTTGCGAGCCGACTCGAGCCGAGCTTATCCTAGCTCGAGCTCGAGCTCGGCTCGTTTACGAAACGAGCTGAAAAAATCGGCTCGAGCTTGTTCGTTTAACTTTCGAGCTGAGCTTGAACGACCCACTAACGAGCTGAGCTGCGAGCCGCTCGGTTCGTTTGCAGCCCTAGTCCTATACAATGCCGCATTTCTCGTTCGGGCCTAGGGCCCTCGCCTCGTTCATAGACACTACCCCTGTCATGGGTCGGATCATGTCAGCTCTCTCCATCTTGCTTGTGAGTGCGCCTCTGCTTCATGCTGATGATGTAATGTTGTGGCGCTTGGCTTCATTGCCCGAACCCATTTATGGAGCTGTCGCTGCAATGGAGAAGATCAAACTGGCGATTTGTGGCGTGAATTTTGTTTTCTCGTATCTGTAGAGCATGTGTTATAAAATTGTGAAGTAGTAATACCTGCAGCTAAAATTACTCTCTCGTATCTGTTGGCTTCATTCTCCATCCTTGATGGGGCATGCTTACTAATGCATGCTGTTATAAACATCGTAAGGCTGCAAGTAACAACTATCCCATTGGTAATTTCCGCTAGAAAAGTTCCATCTCATTCAGGGGAGGAGACAGGAATCTCTGGCAGTGGAGTCAATATTTAGAAACATATGATTCTTATTTTCTAATCAGAAATTGAATATGTAATACTATCAGAAAAATTATTAGCGATTGACTGACATTAGGAAAGTATTATGAAAAATATATCCTGATATTCATGAACTATGCATAGAAGTTTGCAAACGTGTATTCTGAATTACAAAATGTACGAAATTCTGACGTCTTTAGCATACAATGAGTATTTTCGACATTGATTGGCCGAGGACTAGTAAAATTTTAGTGTTAAAAGGATGGAAAATTCGTAATTTCATTGGAATTGTGTCATACTTGGGGCACTTTAATTAAAATTGTGGGGTCAAATTGACAAAATATAATGGAAAAAATGTATTAAGCGAGCGGGGTCAAGTCAACCCATGGTGGCTCCACCCATGATCTCAATGCTACAGCACAAAGGACGTCAGCTCTTGTTGTCCAGTTGTTGCAGCGGCGGGCAATGACTAACTTAAGACATGGAACTCTTCCAGGGAGATGGGACTTCCTTCAACCTGAACTTTGGAAGATCTTGAATGAGGGACTTGGGGGGGCCTGCTGTCCTTTGGAAGATCTTGAAGATCTTCAACTGCTTCGATCTGTCTGCATGCATTTTGTTTTCATTAAACTTCCCAAGCAATAGACTATAATTTCTACCTATCATGAATAAAAGATCGATAAAAGAGGACTGAAAGAGTAACAGTGGAATCTGAAAGCATTTCAATACACCTTTTCCATGGTTACTAAAGAGAATGAAACGGAAAGATTTCAGCCAACTCCATGGCACAACAAGCCTAGAGTTTGGACGTTCTCTAACTGACTTGTTTTTGTTTTTGTACCCATCAAAGCATTTCTACCGTTGCTCCAAAAAAATTAAGAGATTGAAACTTGTCTGAGGCCCTAGTGAACCTAAAGTTCACTGTATAATATTAGCTTCAGATTACAAGTTGATAGGTCAGATACTAAACGTATTTCTGCCCTTCTTCAGGCAATTGGAAGATTATATCACATTTCCTCATTCACTAATATGAAGCCAATATTATACAGCAAAAACCATTTCCTTATTCTGAGCAAAAAATACGAAGGTCAGAAATGGGAGTTCCTTATTTGGTTCAAGGTTAAGTTGGATAAAATCATGGTTAAAGCAGATGTAAACAATGAAGCCATCAAACTGCAGGAAACACATTCAGTGTGATTTTGTGTGTATTTTAAACGAAATCATTTTGTAAAATATGGGATGATGTTTGAAGTAGTGAAGGAATTGACATAGGACTTTAAATTTCTGAAGGATTGAGAATTAGTTCACCTTCTCGGAGCGCATCCCACAAAAGCCACTCTGAGAGATTTTCCCTATTGAATCCTCAGCTACTTCAAGAGAGTTTTCCAAAGAAAATTCCACCAAATGAACCAAGAGAATCCCATAAAAAGATTCCAAAGCAGCACGCGTAGAACCCTATTAATTGAAAGATAGACCACAACTAAAACACTTGGCAAGCAGAATCACTTTTCAAGGCCGCATGTATGCTCATTTTCCCTTGAATTTATTTTGTGCGATCTATGGGCTATCACTTCAATCAGAATTCCAGGATCAGCAGGATCAATAGCAGTGGATCTACCATAGAGAATAAAACCACAGATTGCATGAACAAAGAAACACAAGACAGAAACGAATGATTAATAGATAGTGCTGAAATTATTGCAGAAGTAATCAACTGCTGTATTTAAGCCTGTCATGCTTACCAAGAAGGAATACACATCAAGGGCCACGTATTCATATATGTCGGCCCTTCCAAGAAAGGGAGCAAAAATGTAACACATAGCATGAAAAATACTGTTTTGGCCACCACACAACCTGTACATCAAGGAAAAATAGAATAAAAAAGAGGTCAAAAAAATTATCTCACAGGTTCATAAAACACAGATCAACCAATACGCTCATGGTATCTCCATTGAAAACTTAGGTGGTAGGTAAGATGATGGCATTAACTTCCTTTCTAACAAGGAAAATTAGGCTAAACACAAGATGTAACAGAATTTATACACAACCAAATGTGTGCCCCCATAGGAAACATGTTCTCTCTCATACTACCACCAACAAAAGTTGAACACTTTCATTTGCTCTCCCTGATATTCTTCATACATATCAATTATCCAGAAATTTGTATCGTGTAAAAGAATGTGCATAGGGCTTATTAAACCCATGCAAAAAATAGTACAGATGGGCCCAAAAAAAATAAGCACTCTCATTTTGAGAAAAATCAGTCAAACCTCTATGATCGTAAGGCAAATAAGAAGAAAAAAAAAGTATTTCCATGAATAAAAAATTTCACAAAAGACAGACCAATTTATGCTGCATACAAATGGAAACCAACGATATTTCAGACAAATAAAAATTTGCATCTCTTTGAACAGGAAAATAATAAACGGCTATGCTTTCGAGAGTTTCCCAATAACAATCTTACTACAAGTACCAAAATACGAGCCGAAATAAAACTCATATTCTCAATTTCTATTCGCTGAAAGGATGAAGGAGACTTACCAAAAAAAAAGGGTGAAGGAGGCCCGCAGTATATAAGCTACCTGAAACGTGTGAACAGGAAGCTCCCATGATGCCTAGCCATGTCAAAATCCAGTCTAAAGTTGTCAACAAAGAGGATTTCATCCAGTAAACAATCCAAAGAATATTTTTCCTTAACTGAACCCACACTTGCTTTCTATGTAATCCGATCATGGGGGACCAAAGCTCCAGATGGGTTTATATTCAAAATCCAAATGAAGATGACCCACTGAGTACCGTCTTTAGTTCTAGGGTTAGAGCAGTTTGATCATTGATCCATGAGCTGTGGAAGATCGACATGGAGAACGAGGAATGAATGCCAGAGATTTTAGTGTTGTTCTCACCATTGATTCCTTGAGACATTATCATATTTGATGAAAGGTATTGCTCCACTTGATTGAAGTACTCCAGTGGGGAATCAGGGAAGCTTTTACTGTTACTCACACTTCGGTTCAATTTCGATTCCCCACTAGAGTACTTCAATCAGGGAAGCTTTTACTTATTCCAACTAATTTTTTTTGTAAAATACAAATAAGGTCCGGAGAATGGTGAATCTGTAAATCATATATCTGTATTTAATCTATTATGCGGAAAACAGATATAACAGGATCTTGAATTCAACACATCTCAAGAACAATAAATAACATACCTTTGTTGGCCATTGAGATTAGAAGGAACAAACCCCTTAATTAGAAACACCTTAATTCTTGGCTCACCTTCTCCTCTCTATCTCTACTTTTCTAGAATACCCCAGTACTTTAATTGATGGAAAAACCGTAGGAATAAGGGGTGGGTATTCTACCTTTTATAGAGGAGAGAAGAGGGCCTCAGAGATAATTATTAAAAGACACCTAGTCCATCAAGGTCTCTTTTATTATCAAGAGTTTTCCTTAATCTATAATTCTAATTAGTTATCGTAATGAACCATAACACTTCATTGGCTTACTTGATGGTGGAGTCCCACATGCACAAAACGTGGAGGCTAGTGGGCCACACTACTGGGAAAAAACTAACATTCTCCCACTTGGCCCATCAAGCCGATTGTGATGCAAAGTATATTTCTTCAAAATATGCATTTTGTTTAAAAAGACTCGAGTGGGCTCCACACTAAAAACTTTGACACGTGATCACGGATTTAAAACAGCCAATAGGTTCAAACCAATTAGAAACTTTAATACTGTGATTAATTCAGACCACCAATGTGAGTCATAGCGGTTGTATAGCACCATGCCATATTCCCTTCTATGCACCACACCATTGACAACCTTCACTAACCAAGTCCATAATAGGAAAAAATATCATTATTTAGGCTGTAATGCCTAAAGCCCCCGTAATTTGTCTTGTCAAGACATTTCCTGTTGAACATAATCCAAAATAATATGTGCATGCATAATTGGAAACAGAAAAATCAGAAACAAACTTTTATTTGCGCTAAATAGTGTCAATAACAATAAGCACTCAACTACTAATATCAAGGATTGCTCAAAAGACCCATCCTAATAACATGTTCTTTGTATGTCTTTGGAGGCAATCCCTTTGTCAACGGATCAGCGATCATAAGAGTGGTGCTTATGTTTTCAATAGACACTTGTTGTTTCTGGACTCGTTCTCTAACAACCAAGTACTTTACTTCCATGTGTTTCGAACCACTAGAGTACTTTCCATTCTTAGAGAAGAAAACTGCAGCGGAATTATCACAATAAATCTTCATTGGTCTGGCAATTGAGTCGACAACACCAAGACCAGAAATGAAGTTCCGCAACCATAACGCATGACCTGTGGCCTCAAAGCACGCCACAAACTCGGCCTCCATTGTAGATGAAGCAATAATGGATTGCTTTACACTCTTCCATGACACTGCCTGTTACGGCCTAGAATTTTTATTTATTTAATTAATTACGTTGCCATTTATTAATTGAGTATATTGGTTGGGTCCTAATTAATTATTTTGTGCGCGCTATGGGTATTATTGACACTTTTGTAATCTTTGGAATATGAGATTGATTTTAAGTAAAATAGTGGTACTGGATGGTAATTTTATAAATAGTATTATGTTCTATCTAATCCTAATTAGCTATAATTTTGGGAGAAGTGGGTTAGTGCTCCAGGTTACATATCTCTATATATACTTTAAGAGTTAGGGTTTTGGGTCTTGGAGAAACTATATTCGCGAGAGAGAGAGAGTGAGAGAGCAAAGTAGCTGTCAACTTCAACGATTTCCTTGGCTTCTCACGGAGGTAAACTTGCTGTAATATTCTTCCCATTCTCTTAGTTTTATTACTGGTTGGTTTTGGTCATGGGAGTCAGTAGATAATAGATCGGCATGTGCTCGGAGTTGTCTTGTGTGGCGTAGATTTGGTGTCTTGGCAGTGGTAGTTGGATGTGGTGTGCGGTGCGGTGCACGGTGATATGGAAAGAGGCATCCGATGTAGTGGTTTTTGCTAGATCTAGTAGTTTATTTGTTAGAATTGGATTAGACAGTAAAAGGGAGGAGATGGGGATTTATGCAATTGGTGGATCCAATGGGAGTTATGCGTGGAGCTAAGTGGGTTGGGTTTCAGAAATGATTTTGGTTGGCAGTTAGGGTCTTGACGAGTTAGACTTGGGACATTTAATTGTAACAATAGGGTAGTGTTATATTATTGGGTTGTTAGTAATCAAATGTGATTTATTTTGTAACAGGTTAGCAAAATTTTGGGTTTTGATTTGCATTATCCTCGGTCCAGGTGAGTGGTTAAGCATGTTACGTATTTGCGAACTTTCCCGTATTTCTTAAATTATTGTTTTAGAAAATTAATGATTGAAATTGGAAACATATATTTGTTTTATTTAGTTCTTGAAATTGGCATGCGGATTGGTGAAACCATTTGTTGATCGAATAATCTTTTGGTGAGAAGTGAGAACTTTGTGGATATTGATGGGAACATTTATTTTGGAAGTCCAGGGAAATTAATCCTCTGTGTGCGGGTGACTCTGGCCATTAGGGAAGAGACCGGATTAGGCCGGTGACCCTAATGCTCAACGGTTGTTATTGGCCGGATCGATCTTAGGGAAAAGTTCCTCGGGCTGCCTACTCGTGGTGACTCTAAGTTCCGATATTGGATCCAATTTTGAGATATTTATTCACTGGCATTTGGTACTATTGATTTTGGTTGTGGTTCCCCATTTGTTGTTGGAGATTGGATTGAGAACACCATTAAGATTTATCGGATTAATCTTTTATTGGATTAATGGATTATTTTGTTGTTCACCGCATATGCCAAATTTATATTGACATGGTAAATTATTTTGATCCCTGTTTCAGAACTTTATTCTAATATACATGCTTCGCTACTCACTGAGCTCGTCAGCTGACGGATTTATTCCAACTTCTTTTTCAGGCAAGTTGGGCAGTTAGGAGGACTCTGGCGGTATCTCGGGGTGTTCTGTTGTTTGACCTCCTTAGGGTGTCTTATCATATTTTTATTTTATTAATCGCTTCCGCATTTGAAATATTTTGTCAGACATCTGGATTCTTTTATTATTGTTGGATCACTGTATTTTATTTGGTTCATGGGATGTTTGTGCCCCATTCTTCTGAGGAATTTATTGGTTGGGGATGTTCTAAATAAAAAAATGGTTGCCTATTTGGTGGATCTTTGCTTTGGAGTTTTATAAAATTTCTTTTTAGGCTTCATGTTCTATGAGCTTTGGTCTTGTGGTTCATGGCCGGTCACTTCTCATTTTGGGGCGTGACAATTGTGGTATCAGAGCTAAAGGTTTTTTTTTTTTTTTTTAAATAAAAAGAAATTTTTTTTTTACCTTTTTTGTCTCATGTTCATTTAGTGGAGGTCCGGGTCCCCAGAGTCCTACTGCCATTTGTGAGAGTGTTTGTTATTTGATGTGTATCGGTACCCATATAGTATTATGGAGATAGAAGTCATTCGGTGGGAACATTATTTTTCTATAGACTTTGGATACAGTATTGGAGGAGAATGTGGCATACATAATTTTATTCGTTATTTGGATTGTCACACTTATTTTAAAAGTACGTTGGTGGCATAATCTGGTGGAGTATGATGACATTGACTGGTAGTTTACTTGGAAAATATTGACTTAGAATGTAACTTAGAGGACTGCTACAAGTTGGTATGGACAATGGGGTAGTTGAATTGTGGGAATGTGTGCTAAGATTTTCTTATTTTGTAATGCTATATACATCCTAGATAGCTAGAAACTCTTGAATTGTTACTCTTGATTGGTCCTCTATTCCTATCCTTAGTATCTTAGCAGAGATTTGGTTACGTTATGTTAGGAGAGGTCAATAATTATATTTAGCTAAGAAAATACTAAATTAGTTTGTTGATATTTATTAGGAGATGAATAAAGGTAAGATTGGCAAGGGTTCCAATGTTTCATCGTTTCATCCTGAAAAAAAAAAAAAGAAAAAAAAAAAAACTTTGACAAGTCTGATCCAAGTGGATATAAAGTGGGAAGAGTTGATTGTTGACATTGTGAGATTTTCTAATTGTAGTCGTCGCAGTTCGATTTTGAAAGCTAGACAATAGATGGATATATTTTGTCAAGGTTATGACTGCTTGATTGGTAGTGGCTAATGCAGTGAATTGTGGCTATAGCAGGATGTGAGTGCTTGGGTTTGTTTCAGTATATTAAATGGGATTGTTATAGTTTGTTTGGTGATTAGATGGTAAAGTTATAGAGTGCACTGGTGGTGATTTGAAATTTTAATACATTACGGTATTAGTATTGTGAAATTGTGGGAAGGTAGAAAAGAGAAAACTTGTGGAGGCAAACTTATGGATTAGATGTGTTATTTTGAAATTGAAGTGGATATGGAGTATTACTGACTCGATCATTTGTAGTTTTGGGGTTCTTATGTTAATTGTTGCTAAGGTTTAAACTCTTTCTTCTGGGTTCTTATGGATGAATTAGACATATGATTTTGTATGGGAAAAAAAATTGAATGCAGGATTCTATGAAGTTGAATTTTGGGTTAGCGTATGGAGTTAGCCTTCAAGTTGTGAGGTGAATTTAAGGATTTTTAGGTAATGATGTGTATTTTGTGTTGGCGTGGAAAATGGGACTAGGACCTATTAGTTTGAGAATTAGTTTTGAAGACGCGATTGAGTTTGAGAAATTCATAAAGTTGTAGATCCATATGTGATGGCTCGTGACATGTTATTCTTTTCCTCAAAAATTCGGTGGTGAGATTTTTTTTAGCTATCCATTGGTACCCGTCTTGAACTTTGGTTGAGGTGATAAGATTAGAATTGCATTTATTGCAGAATTTTGGTCTTGGAGCTCTTTTTTGGGTATGTGGAATAGTCAAAGATTTTTGTGAGGTGTCTTGTTATCTAAGATTGGTTTTGGATTTAATAATTTGTTGGATTCTCTTGTGAGGACTGATTTGAGCATGATTCAACAACATGGTTTGGAGAGTATCGGTGAATGATGGGTAGTAAGAGGGAATCTGTTGAGCCCTAGAACTTGTGGTATTGTGACGAATATTAAAAGCTTTGAGGTATAAGGAGTTCATTAGTAGACTTTGAATTTTTGTGGGTGAGTAGGTTATAGTAGTTAATTGTTGGAGATCAATCCTTAGAGTTTGGCTTACTTGGTTTGAGTTGGAATTATTTTGATTCTTTCCATAACTACTAATTCTAACCTTGATTGATTAGTTGATAGATTATCTTAACTGTTAGGGTTAAAGTTAATTCGTTTAGGGTGAACTGGGAATATAGTATCAAGGAGATTTTTGTGAAAATATTTTTGTTGGTCGTTTGTAGCTGTGGAAGGTAGTAAGGTGTCATGAAGACTAATATGTATTTTGAAAACTTGCCTATTATGGAGTTGGATAGAAAAGGAAAATTTGTAGCTAGAAATGGAATATTCAACCTTGACGTATCACTTTAGTAAAAAAAAAAAAAAGGGAGAGAGAAGATTTTGGGGATTGATGATGTAGGCAGTTTATAGATTTAGTCTGTTTGGGTTAGTAGTTTTTGTGATGGCCATAAAAGTTCGTTGTATCAAATTTCATTGATTGGTCATTTTGAGTGCATAGATTATGTTTGGCTCCAGTGTGGTTAATGTTTAGGTAAAAAACTAAGAATTGGATTCTTGTAAGTGATTTGGAACTGTCTTTGATAAGGTGTTTATTGGAGGATGCACCATGGCTTGAAATATTAATTTTGGAGTTTGGAGAATATGGTAAGGTTGGCTATGATGGTCTTATTCGAACATTTCATTAGTATTTTGTGCTATGCTTTGATTGCCTATTGAAAACTATGTTGGTGTGTAATGAAGAGGTTTATGAGATGAACCATTGAGATTTTGGAGTTTTAGAAGACATGATGACATTGGTTGGAATAATCCTTTTGTTTGAATTGCTCTATTGATGCCGAATTTTTACGTACAGGTGGTCCACTTAGAACAAGATTAGATGCACTTGGATGGACTAATATTAGACATAATGAGGTAGTAACTATTGATGCTTGGAAATTTTTAAAGTTCTTGGATATTCGAGATTTCAATCTTATGGAGGCATGATTTTTTTTAGAGTTCCAAATAACTACATACTTTTTTCTTTGATCTTGATGTAAGTGATATGGAGTAGTATATAGATTGGAATAGGTACATGAAAGTCGAGTTTTTGGAATAGGTACATGAAAGTCGAGTTTGGAGGTTGTAGTTGATTGGCTCAATAAGTTAGTACATTTTATTGCTATTAACATGATGTATAAAGTTGGATAGTTGGTGCAGATGTATTTTAACAAGATTGTTAGACTCCCTGGTGCACTTGAATCAATTGTGTCAGATTGTGATCCCCGTTTTGTATCTAAGTTTTGGGCTGCCTTACAGACAGTGGTGGGAACTCATTTACTTTTTCGTTCTGCTTACCACACGCAAACTGATGATCAAAGTGAGAGGACTATACAAACTTTGGAGGATTTATTGAGACCATGTACCTTAGAGTGAAAAGATAATTGGGATGATCACCGGCTGTATGGAAATTGCTTACAATAATTGTTACCATTCGAGTTTGGGGAGTTGCTCCATATGAGGTTTTGTATGGGCAAAAGTATAGTTTCCCTATTTGTTGGCATGAGGTTGGAGGAATACAACTTTTGGGACTTGACTTGATGGAGGATGCGAAAAAAAAAAAAACTATTTGGGAAAGGCTTGTAACCACTTGGAATGGATAGAAAAGTTATGCAGATAATCGTAGGAGGGATTTGTATTAGATGGCCCCATGAATATTTTGAAATGATGGAAATCTAGTGACTATTATTTTGACATTCTTCTATAATTTTGGTAGTCTTAATTTGATTGACGAGATTGGTTGATTAACTTCTTTGATAGATTTGGGCTAGTTCAATTTCTGGTCATATTGTAAGAGATATTTTTTTTTGAACAGCCATTGGAGGGATTTGGAGTTTGTAACTAGCGATATTGTACTTCTTAAGGTGTCCCCATAGAAAGATGTTATTCGGTTTAGTAAAAAGAAAAAGTTGAGTCCTCACTATATTGGGCTGTTTGAGGTTTTGTTAAGGATTGGTTAGGTGGCTTATCGTTTGGCATTGCCGCCTAATTGGGCAAAAGGTCATAATGTTTTTCATGTGTCGATGTTGAGGAAATATGTGCATAGTCTGTTTCATGTTATTGATTACGGGCCACTTCATGTCCGGGATGACTTAACCTATGATGAGCAACCCATTGAGATTCTTGACACAAAAGAGAAGGTTCTTCGCAATAAAATAATTCTATTGGTTAAAGTGTTGTGGTGCAATCATGTGGTTGAAATAGCCACATGACAACGTGATGAGGAGATGGCGAGAAGCATCCATATTTGTATGAATGAGCGAGGTTAGTAAGAAATTTCGAGGACGAAATTTATTTTAAGGGGGGAAGGATGTTACGGCCTAGAATTTTTATTTATTTAATTAATTACGTTGCCATTTATTAATTGAGTATATTGGTTGGGTCCTAATTAATTATTTTGTGCGCGCTATGGGTATTATTGACACTTTTGTAATCTTTGGAATATGAGATTGATTTTAAGTAAAATAGTGGTACTGGATGGTAATTTTATAAATAGTATTATGTTCTATCTAATCCTAATTAGCTATAATTTTGGGAGAAGTGGGTTAGTGCTCCAGGTTACATATCTCTATATATACTTTAAGAGTTAGGGTTTTGGGTCTTGGAGAAACTATATTCGCGAGAGAGAGAGAGTGAGAGAGCAAAGTAGCTGTCAACTTCAACGATTTCCTTGGCTTCTCACGGAGGTAAACTTGCTGTAATATTCTTCCCATTCTCTTAGTTTTATTACTGGTTGGTTTTGGTCATGGGAGTCAGTAGATAATAGATCGGCATGTGCTCGGAGTTGTCTTGTGTGGCGTAGATTTGGTGTCTTGGCAGTGGTAGTTGGATGTGGTGTGCGGTGCGGTGCACGGTGATATGGAAAGAGGCATCCGATGTAGTGGTTTTTGCTAGATCTAGTAGTTTATTTGTTAGAATTGGATTAGACAGTAAAAGGGAGGAGATGGGGATTTATGCAATTGGTGGATCCAATGGGAGTTATGCGTGGAGCTAAGTGGGTTGGGTTTCAGAAATGATTTTGGTTGGCAGTTAGGGTCTTGACGAGTTAGACTTGGGACATTTAATTGTAACAATAGGGTAGTGTTATATTATTGGGTTGTTAGTAATCAAATGTGATTTATTTTGTAACAGGTTAGCAAAATTTTGGGTTTTGATTTGCATTATCCTCGGTCCAGGTGAGTGGTTAAGCATGTTACGTATTTGCGAACTTTCCCGTATTTCTTAAATTATTGTTTTAGAAAATTAATGATTGAAATTGGAAACATATATTTGTTTTATTTAGTTCTTGAAATTGGCATGCGGATTGGTGAAACCATTTGTTGATCGAATAATCTTTTGGTGAGAAGTGAGAACTTTGTGGATATTGATGGGAACATTTATTTTGGAAGTCCAGGGAAATTAATCCTCTGTGTGCGGGTGACTCTGGCCATTAGGGAAGAGACCGGATTAGGCCGGTGACCCTAATGCTCAACGGTTGTTATTGGCCGGATCGATCTTAGGGAAAAGTTCCTCGGGCTGCCTACTCGTGGTGACTCTAAGTTCCGATATTGGATCCAATTTTGAGATATTTATTCACTGGCATTTGGTACTATTGATTTTGGTTGTGGTTCCCCATTTGTTGTTGGAGATTGGATTGAGAACACCATTAAGATTTATCGGATTAATCTTTTATTGGATTAATGGATTATTTTGTTGTTCACCGCATATGCCAAATTTATATTGACATGGTAAATTATTTTGATCCCTGTTTCAGAACTTTATTCTAATATACATGCTTCGCTACTCACTGAGCTCGTCAGCTGACGGATTTATTCCAACTTCTTTTTCAGGCAAGTTGGGCAGTTAGGAGGACTCTGGCGGTATCTCGGGGTGTTCTGTTGTTTGACCTCCTTAGGGTGTCTTATCATATTTTTATTTTATTAATCGCTTCCGCATTTGAAATATTTTGTCAGACATCTGGATTCTTTTATTATTGTTGGATCACTGTATTTTATTTGGTTCATGGGATGTTTGTGCCCCATTCTTCTGAGGAATTTATTGGTTGGGGATGTTCTAAATAAAAAAATGGTTGCCTATTTGGTGGATCTTTGCTTTGGAGTTTTATAAAATTTCTTTTTAGGCTTCATGTTCTATGAGCTTTGGTCTTGTGGTTCATGGCCGGTCACTTCTCATTTTGGGGCGTGACACTGCCCCACCAGCCAACAGAAAGACATAACCTGATGTAGACTTTCTGCTATCGTGACAGCCAGCAAAATCAGAGTCCGAGTATCCGATCACATCCAAATAATCCGATTTGCTATAAGTAAGCATATAGTCCTTGGTTCCTTGGAGATACCTCATAACCTTCTTCACTGCTTTCCAATGTTCCATTCCTGGATTACTTTGATATCTCCCTAGCATCCCTACTGCAAAACTAATATCCGGTCTAGTGCAAGTCTGGGCATACATCAAACTCCCTAATGCTGAAGCATATGGAATTTCATCCATTTGCTTTCTTTCCAAGTCATTCTTTGGGCACTGGCTTTCATTAAATTTGTCACCCTTGACAATGGGCGCATCATTTGCTGAGCAAAGCTGCATATTGAATCTCTCTAGAACTCGGTTAATATAACCCTTCTGAGACAGTCCTAGCAGTCCTCGAGATCGATTTCTAAAGATCTCTATGCCAACAACATAAGCTGCCTCACCCATATCAACCATTTTAAAGTTCTTCGAGAGATATCCCTTAGTTTCATGTACTAAACCAAGGTCATTACTGGCTATCAAAATATCATCCACATATAGCACCAAAATGATAAACTTACTCCCACTGACCTTCAGATATATACACTGATCAACAGCATTTTCTTTGAATCCGAAGGAGGTAATGGTATCATTAAACCTTAAATACCATTGCCTAGTGTAGACACCCCATTCTGGACTGTCCGGATTAGTCCTTTTACTTTCTTTGTTGACCCGATGATGATAAACGGTCGAGAACAGTTCAAGGTCGATGGAAGGATTTGAGCTTTGAGCGTTGAACTCTCTCCCTTCAAACCCACCTTCAAGCCCATTTCAAAACCCTTCAAAACCAGAGCCAAATAAGCCCTAGCAAAACCGTACCTTGCTTACGCCAGGTTCTTCTTGGCGTGCGCCAGCAAATTGCCACGTGTCGGACATCGACCGTTGACTCAGTTTGACCTGGCGCACGCCGGGTTATAGCTGGCGTACGCATGGTCAAGACCGGTCAAATCACTGCTTTTCTGTCACGTGCTCGAAGCTTTGCAACCGTCTCAGTACGGCGCAGAGTCCCCTGATCATTGCATTTTGCAGGGGACGTCCCCCTCTCTCTCCTACACAACCCATCACCTAGTCCCATGCATTTAATGCATGGGAGCTCCCTTCTAACCTAACCCAACCACCCTAACCCCAGCTGATCAGCCCCTGGTCTCAGCCTCTCTCCTCTATAAATGCAAGCCCTTGCATTCATTTGCAAGGGTTAACCTCATTAAGAACCCAAGCCCATCCCTCTCTTCTCTCTTGTTCTTTGCTCTCCCATTGAAGGAAAGAGAGAAAGAGAAGTTCAGTACGCACTCCTCTCCACTGTCCAGTCACTACACACCCTCCATCTTCAACATCCAAAGCTCAATCCATCCTTCTATCTCTTGCAACCAAAGGTATACCACCTTTGTGTTGCTTTCTGTTTTCAGTTCCTGAGGGGAACCAGAAGGGTTCTGGCTAGTAACTGATACTAGTCCAGACCCCTCTCTGGTAAAATAAATCAGTCGTAGAGGACACTCCATGGTGCACGCCAGCCTTAGCAAGCCGTACGCCACCTTTGGCAGTACGAGCACTGCTGGCATGGGGATCATGAAACGTCCTTTTATTGCTTATTTACTTCATGTCATCACCTTACAGCATGCTAAAAACCAGTCTACTGCTTTCTGTATTTTAGAACTGTTCAAACGTAGCTTTCAATACTTGTAATTTCTTTGTTCTCAAGGCCTCTGGGGTTCTTCTGGTCTTGTTCCAGAACCCAGATGATGTAAAGCCAAACACTGGTCAATATACGAACCTGGCGTACGGCCCCTATGGGTGGCGTACGGCAAGTTTGCTGAAGACCAGTGCCTGGCCCTTACATCACAGCTCAATCCTGGCCTCTTGTTTCTCCCCACTCTGTTTATGGGGTCTGTCTTGCTATTTTCCTGGCTACTGGCCATCTCTTATGTCTGTACATGTACATAATCCATATTATAACCTGCGTGGTTTGCCCTGGGTGTGCACTGGTCCCTTCCAGAGCCCAGAAGATTGAGAGTAGGAGCTGCAAGAAATTAGTGTGTTAGTGTACGCCAGCCTAAAGGTGGCGTGCGCAGGGTGTGATGGCGTGTCGTGGCTTGGCCATGGCGTGCCAGCATGTCGCCTGCTCACGCACCCGACGGGCAGCGTACATCATCCCGATGAATTTCTGGCAGCGCTTGTTCTCAATCTATATTCTTACATTTACTTCAATTCGAGCAAGCAAGTCATCATCCATAAACATTTTGTCATATAAACTGCAACGTGTTACAGTATTAATCCCTATTAACTGTTCCCCGCCCTAGCTGGCCAAAAATGATCAAATGAGAGAAAAATGCAAACGTTTTAATAAAATGCCCGAGTAGAGACCGATCTCCGGATCGGGCGAGAGGGGTGCCATAAAACCCTTCCCCTCTCGTAACCTGGCTCCCGAACCTCAGATATCGAAGGTGACGACGGACCAGTCTACGCCTTTTCAAATCAAATCAAACATTTTTTTAATCAAAGTAAAACGTAGCAAACGTTCTCGAGTTCGGTTCCTTGGGTGTTCTTCCGCTAAAACCCGAGTGGCGACTCTGAATCGAAGCGTTTCGCCGCGCTATTTTCCAAATGGGCCGCCCCCCGAACAATATCCATTCCAAACCAAAATCGGGCGATTTTCGGGGCGTGTGTCCACAGTGGCGACTCTGCTGGGGATCATTGCATTGACTAATATTTAGACATTAATACATAAATGAACAATCTTCAAAAGCCTGGCAAAACAGTACGCTCCGCGCTGCTGAAGAACGGAATGGTAACGTAACAGGATCTCAGCGTCCGACCAATCCGAACTGGGGCTTTTACTATTGTTCACTTATGTAGTTTTGTCTAAATATTGGTCAATAAAAGTGAGCCAAGCTTCAAAGGGCATTTTTTTGAAATTTTGCATTTCTCTCTCAGTCAAACTTTGGCGTTCTTCATTTGCATCGATGTTGGATAAACCCCGTTGAGGTGTTTTGGGTAACCGGCACAGTTTACTGGAGCCCGGGGTCCTCGAATGCCCAACAACCTTGGACGATGATGAGTCGTAATACCGTTCGACCATTGCTTTGCTGCACGCATTGCAGTGGGAGGTATACCGCGGCTCTAGTCAGAGGAACCCCTTTCAGCCAAAACCCAGCCTCGTCATGTGTACAAAAACACTAGAACCTTTCAACCTAAGACAGGAACCTACAGGGTAGGATTACTTGCATCTAACCCCCATAAACTGTCTATGTGTTACTGCTTTCCTTGTCGCATGCCTGTACATACATACATCCCGCTTTGCGTAGGAGCATGCTAGGGCGGCTTTTAGGTCTGTCTCGAGTTCGTCTCGTGATTGTTAGGACCCTGCCATGGACCGATGAAGAGTCGCGCATCTCGATGTTGCGCGTTATCAATTTCCAAAATCCTTGAGTCAAGCGAGACTTTGGGAAATCAGGACTGTTTAAGTCTATTGTCTAAACCTAGTCGAAGTTTCAAACAGAAAATCAGGAACAGCGAAAAGGATGACGTGATACCCACACCATCCAGGTTAAAGTGCTAATCACTTACACCATCAAGGCTCCGGCACAGTGCTGCTTACGCAACCTCGGTTATGGTATCACGCCATCTGCATCGAGTTGTTCCGACCTCCAAAGTTGAAACTTCGATAAAGGAGCAGTCAAAAGGCTTAGGTCGTCTTGACATCCTTTAGTATCCATCGACTCAAACAAGGATACACCGTTGAAAAAGAAATCCGAGGATTCTATGGCAGCATCCTGACAGCATGAGTTGGACTCCCTCTAGTGTTAGAGTCTAGGAGGACACCGACGACGTTGGCATGATCATTTTTCTTTCATTTCTTTTCGAAATAAACTGTTGCAGGCTGTTATTGAGCCCGTCTATTTTGCTGTTTAGCTCAACCATGGGGAGCTTCGAAACCAAGAGCCAAACCTACTTGGGACCGTCTGCGGGGATTGTTTGAGGAATTGCTCTGGGGTTTGCTTTTGGGTCAGGTACAACGGAAGCACAGCTCTGCACTCTGTCCAAGGAGGATTCGCCGCCGACCACTCCGCACGAATCTCCTCCGTCCTCTCCATCTCCACCCGTAACTCCGAAACCGATCAAGACAGAAACTCTAGACATGGCAGATATTCCTCCACCGAATCTCACAACCATCCTAGCCGATATTCAGCACAACCTTGCCATCATGCAGCAAAGGGCTGACCAGGCCGATACTGCCATGGCCAATTTGCAGGCTCTTATCAATGAGAGGGTCCCAGTCGCAAGGATAGAGGGTGGCCGGGAAGAACGTGAGAATCCAGCTGGGGAGGACATCCCGGCCGAGCAGCCTGCTGCAAATCCCGAAATGGCAGCCTTGATCGCCAAGATGGCTAAACTGGAAGAGTCGGTCGCCAAGTCTGAAAGAATCAGCGCCGGAGGTTTGGACATGGACCGTCTCTGCCCCTTTCCGAATGCACGGCTCCCGGAAAGGTTCAAAATGCCCGACTTTACGAAGTTCGACGGGACGGGTGATCCAAAGACACACCTGCTCGCTTACCACGGCGCGATGAAACTGCATGGGGTTGAAGAGGAGGCAATGGCCCAATTGTTTCCTCAAACTCTGGCTGGCCCAGCTTTCCAGTGGTTCTTGTCTCTTGACGTGTCCAAGCGCAAAACATGGGAAGACATCGGTGCGGCCTTCTTCGCCCAGTACAGCTACAACTCCCAACTCAAAATGACTACCCGAGAGTTGGAGTCCACCAAGATGAATCCAAAAGAGTCCTTTGCGGATTTTATCAAGCGTTGGAGGACTAAGGCTGCAGTCATGACCGATCGGCCGAGTGAGAAGGATCAGATCCGAATCATCTCCCGTAATCTGCTGCCCGACTTTGCTAAGAATCTGGTGCTCGTCCAAGGGGCCGATTGGGACACTTTCTTTGAATCCGGCCTTGCCATCGAAGAAGCACTCCAAACTGGGGTTCTGCCGCGCAGCGACCCTCCTTCCTCCTCCTCGGGATCCAAAGCTAAACCTCGCGCTTACTCAGGGAGCAGCGCTGCGTTGTTCGGCAGCAACAGTTATGCCAACGCCACCGCTGCCGGAAACAGTAACACTCAGGACTCCAACCACATTGCTGATGTCAACCAGGTCCAAGCCCCTCCAAAGCACCGAAACCGTAACCAGCCCCGGAACTTCACCAAATTTGAAGCTCCACTCTCTCAAGTGCTAGAAAGGTTGGCCAAATCCGGTCACCTCAAACCAATGGATCCAACTCCACTGCCCCAAAATCTATCCCCCAGCCACAATCCGAATGTTTTCTGCGCCTATCACCAAATGCCCGGCCATCACACCGATTCCTGCTACCGCCTTCGCCACGCCATTCAAGATTTGGTAGACAACGGTACTCTCCCGACCCCTCCTAAGCCTAACGTCATCACCAACTCCATGCCGCAGCACAACGGCCACCCTCAAATCAATCAAATCAGCCTTACCTCCTCTATAATCCAACCTAGCTCCACCATATTCAACCCCACTGACCATATAGCCCCAGAGCATCACCCGAAACCTGTTGTGGCCATCCCGGCAGAATTCAGTGTCAACATGTTGGCAGTTGGTTGGGATATGGAAGACAAAGCAAGGGAATGGGCAGAGCTTGCTAATGACTGGAACGAGCAGTACTCCTTGGGATTCCCTCAGGCGCCGGTTGTCGATCAAGCTCAGTTAGACCAATGGGAGGAGGAATGGAACGCAGCAAGGACGGATCCACTCGATGGCCTATCACTCTTTATGCTTTTCTACCAGCCTGAGCCCACTGCGGCCGAAATCGAGGAGGAATACGTGTGGGACCCGGAACCCGTTGCTGCACAGTTAGCCTGGAACCAGAACTTCCACATGGAAAAGGAGAACGATGATCAAGATTTGGGCGAGCAGTACTTGGATTGCTACAGCCAAGGAGAGATCATCTCTGATGTGCGTCGGCAGCTGGGGGAAGCATGGCCGCTATTCGATTCCATCTCCAATGCCGTGCATGCAGGCGACCCGACTGTCGACATCGTGCCTATAGAGCAGCCGCGTCCGATAGTGCATCCCAGGGATGATTGCTCTATTATGGTACTAAATGCACCACCCGATGATCTGTGGGATGTCGATGAGATCGTCGATCTAAACACAAGCCCGCTGCCTGCTGATTTCTGGGACGACGATGAAGTAGTCGACATTCAGGTCGGGAATGAAATCTGGACCGTCGATACTGCTTTAGTGGACGGAGGCCTTTGGGATGTATCGTTCGTCACCAACCCGGGGACGCCTTTTAAGGAAGCTGCCGCACAGGATCCGGCCCCTTGGGAAGGACAAGTCATGAGTGATCTGGAATGAGTTATGGCTTCGGACCAGGTTGCATCGATCGACAAGGGGAAGCGCAAGCTAGAAGAAGTGCCTGCTGATTTCTGGGATTTCGTGGACACATCGCCTTGGTGGGAGGTCGCTAATGTCACTAGGAGCGGCCGAGTCTTCCAACCACCCAATCTTTCGGCTGGAAGTTCGTCCAACCCCGGTAATGATCAAAGACCCACTCTTCCCTCTGCACAAAAGAGCGCTCCGGCCATTCCTAGCGGGGTACCCGAAGAGGATGCTATTCTCAAACAGCTGGAGAGGATTCCTGCCGCCGTCTCTGTTTGGGGTCTGATATCGTCGTCAAAGGAGCATCGAGAAAGGCTGTCTGCAGCACTCGCTCGCCTTACTGTACCAGCGGACATCACCGCGGAAGCCATGGTTGCCCTAGTCTTGCCATTGCTTTCCAAGCATTCTGTCACTTTCACCGAGAAAGATCTGCCTGTCGATGGGACTGCTCACAACCGCCCGTTGCACATTACTCTCAAGTGCAGGGGACATTGGGTTCCAACCGTGTTGATCGATAATGGATCTGCAATCAACGTCTGTCCAATGAGGGTTGCTTACCGTCTGGGGCTCACTAAGGCTGACCTCACGCCTTCCAATCTGGCCGTCAAGGCCTATGACAACACACGCCGCGTGGTCGAGGGAACTCTCATGCTGAAGCTTGATGCCGAGGGTTTGAAATGGACGTAGAGTTCCATGTGGTCGACATCCCTGCCACCTTCAACCTACTGTTGGGAAGGCCGTGGCTGCATAGGGCGGACATCATGGCTGTACCGTCGACTCTCCACCAGAAGGTCATGCTGGGGCTACCTACCGGGACTCTAACTATCTGCGGCGACTCTGGAATCCGCCCGCTCCAGGATGATGGGACGCCTGTTTTGGGGATCACGCACGGGGAAGAAGATTCAGACTTTGGAGGATTTGCTTTCGACACTTCCGGCTCAGTCCTGTCCATCGTCATGGATGATGACTTCATAATCAGCTCTACTGCCCTCGAAATCATGAGGAAGATGTCATTCATGCCTGGCTTAGGGCTCGGGATCAACCAGCAAGGGATCGCTGAGTTCCCTGTCTTTCCCTTTACCGAAGGCCGCTTTGGACTGGGATACACTCCCCCTACCAAAAAGGCCAAAATAGGGAAAGGCACGGGAAAACCTCGAACCCTTTATGGTAACCCCGATAGCTATTTCATCCGTGAAGGAGGAGGCACTGCTTATCTGGGGCAGGCTGAACCGTTTTGGGATCAAGTGACTAGGACTTGGCTTCCGGGTTTTGAGATCTTCGCCGCCGACACCTGGTCTGATGACGAAGAGGAAATTGCGAAGGAAGAGCTGGCCGCAAAGGAGTTCAAGAAGCAGTTGGTCGCAATCAAGGAAAGGGCTGACTGGCTGGTTGCTTTTGATCAAGGGGGTTTAGAGGAGCTGTTCTCCCAAGTGGGTTTGGTTGGCAAGGAAGATGAGGCTGAAGTGCTGATGCTTGGGCCCGACTCTCCAGATCTTCTCAACGATCCAACCTCCCTCATCGTCGAAGCGAAGGGTAGTGTTAATAACTGCATTTTCACTCCCCGTTTAACATGCATTGACGATGTATCTGAATCTGACACAGAGTCTGTCGAGTCTAAGTCTAGCTCAGAGTCGGAGTTTGTGCCTCTCGGCCCTCCACGTCATAGCTTTTACTTTGAGTTCGAGTCGACTGTACTTGGCAACCCCTCCGGGTTTTATGAAATGAATGATCCTGCTTCTGATTACTTTGCTGACTTTTACATAAACTGTGTCGACCCCGACGATGAAGGAATCGACTTTGACGGGAACATCCCGGCCGAGTTGCGTTCCCTCATCGAAAGGGAAGACGAAAGGCATGCTCAGCCTCTAAAAGAAGAAGTAGTTTCAATAAATCTGAAAGATGAGGATGACCCCCGTATCATGCAAATCGGTTCAAACTTATCCCCGGAAAATCATGCTGGTACTATTGAGGCGCTCAAAGAATACTTCGAGGTTTTTGCCTGGTCTCACGCCGACATGCCTGGTATCGATCCCGAGATAGTACAGCACCGGATCCCGTTAGCGCCAGGGGCAGTTCCTGTCAAGCAAAAGCTTCGAAGAATGAGGCCGGACTGGGTTCAGAAGATCAAAGAAGAGGTCACCAAGCAAATTGACGCAGGGTTCCTGAGGGTTGCTGAATACCCCCAATGGGTCGCCAACATCGTACCTGTACCCAAGAAGGATGGAAGGATCCGAGTTTGTGTCGATTTTAGGGACTTGAACAAGGCAAGCCCCAAAGATAGTTTTCCCTTGCCTCACATTGATGTGCTTGTGGACAACACGGCGGGGCATGCCTTGCTCTCCTTTGTCGACGGGTTCGCAGGATACAATCAGATCTTCATGGCCCCAGAGGATCAGGAGAAGACAACGTTCGTCACAGAATGGGGGACTTACTGTTACGTGAAAATGCCTTTTGGACTCAAGAATGCCGGGTGCACTTTTCAAAGGGCCCAAACAACTCTGTTCCATGACTTCATCCACAAGACGGTCGAGGTGTATGTAGACGACATGATCGTAAAGGCAAAAGAGGAAAAGGACTATCTCCCTTCGCTCAGGCAGTTTCTCGAAAGGCTTCGAAAGTACAACGTGCGTCTCAACCCGCAGAAGTGCACATTTGGGGTTACGGCAGGTAAAATGTTGGGGTTTCTGATCACCAAGAGAGGAATCGAGGTCGACCCGTCTAAGATCAAGGCAATTCTCGAAATGGAGCCCCCGCGATCCGAGAAGGGAGTGCGGAGTTTTCTGGGAAAGGTTCAGTTTATCAGCCGATTCATCGCCAAATTGACTCCGACTTGTGAACCGCTGTTTCGCTTACTCAAGAAGAATGTCCCGTTCGAGTGGACAGACAAGTGCCAAGCCGCTTTCGAGTCAATCAAAACCTACTTGCAAAATCCGCCAGTGCTGATGCCGCCTACGCCAGGACAACCACTGATTCTGTACTTGTCTGTGACACCAACGGCAATGGGGTGTCTGCTAGCGCAGGAAGGGGAAAACAGAGTCGAGAAGGCCATCTACTATTTGAGCAAGAAAATGGTGGGAAGCGAAGAGCGATATACCCCTTTGGAAAAGACATGCTGGGCACTAGTTTGGGCTACCAAAAAGCTTAGACACTACATGCTAGCCTATTCAGTGAAGCTGATTTCTCGGATGGACCCCATCAAATATCTATTCGAGAAGCCGGCGCTCACCCATAAGCTAGCACGTTGGTTGCTTCTGCTGGCTGAGTTCGATCTCCAGCATGTCACGAGGAAGTCAGTAAAAGGCCGCGCTGTGGCAGAATTCTTGGCAGATCACCCAGTTGAGGGGCCAGAGGGTGTGAATTTCAGTTTCCCAGACGAGGATGTACTAACCGTAACTGAAGAAATATGGACGCTGTATTTCGACGGGGCTGCTAATTAGAAAGGGTTTGGAATCGGGGTGCTGCTAATCACGCCCGCCGGCGCTCATATTCCGCTCGCGTTCAAACTAAATTTCGATGTTACCAACAATCAAGCCGAGTATGAGGCCTGCATTGTCGGAGTGGAGGCAGCAATTGCACTGGGAGTCGAGAAGCTCGAGGTTATTGGAGATTCGAACTTGGTGGTGTCCCAGGCCAACGGAGATTGGAGGGTTCGCGAGGAAAAGCTGAAGCCTTATCACCAAGACTTGGAGGAACTGAATCCTCGCTTCAATAAGGTGACTTTCACCCATGTCCCTCGCTTGAGGAATCAGTTCGCCGATGCCTTGGCGACCTTGGCTTCAATGATCGAACTGCCGACAGGGGTCAAAATGCGGCCAATTGTGATCGAACAAAGGGACCTGCCCGCTTATGAATACGTCAACGCCATCGATGATGTCGATGATGGCCTACCCTGGTACCATGACATCTGGAACTTTGTGGAGCGCAGGGAGTTTCCCGCTGGGGCTACAAGGAAGGATCGGATCGCTTTGCAACGTTTGGCTGCTCAGTACATCATCTGCGGGGGAAAGTTGTATCGAAGGTCTCACTGCGGGATGCACAAGCTGTGTGTGAACGGTACCGAAGCAACACGGATAATGGAGGAGATTCATGAAGGAGTCTGCGGTCCTCACATGAGCGGCGTCATGCTCGCAAGAAAAATCCTCAGGCAGGGTTATTTTTGGTCTACCATGGAATCTCAATGTATTGACTATGTGCGACGTTGCTATAAATGCCAAATCCATGCTAATCTGCAGCATGTTCCTCCAACTGAACTTTTTGGTATGACCTCGCCTTGGCCTTTCTCAGTGTGGGGAATCGACGTCATCGGGATGATCAACCCTTCTGCTTCGAACGGCCACAAGTTCATACTAGTAGCCATCGACTACTTCACTAAGTGGGTCGAGGCTGAATCTTATAAGACCCTGACAACTGTTCAAGTCGCGCAGTTCATTCGAAAGAACATCATCTACCGGTATGGGGTACCTCAGGCATTCGTTTCAGACAATGGAAGCCACTTCAAGGGTAGGGTTTTGGAGCTGTTCGAGGAATTTGGAATCAAGGTCCATCATTCAACAGCCTACCGGCCGCAGACGAACGGGGCTGTCGAGGCTGCCAACAAAAATGTCGAGATGATCATCAAAAAGACTGCTGAGTCTGCAAGGGATTGGCACGAACTGCTACCGCTGGCCCTCTGGGGGTACCGCACTTCGATTCGCACTTCCACAGGCGCAACTCCGTTCTCTTTAGTCTATGGAATGGAAGCTGTACTCCCCATCGAGCTTGAGATTCCGTCTCTGAGAGTCATGACTGAAAGTGGGCTTGAGGAAGCTGAATGGTTGAGTGGGAGGTTCGTCGAGCTTATGATGTTTGATGAAAGAAGGCTCCGTGCTCTGTATCATGTTCAAGGGTATCAGCGTCGAATTGCCCGGGCATTCAACAAGAAAGTGAAGTCGAGAGGTCTGGTCGAAGGGGATATGGTCACAAAGGAGATTCGGGCTCCAGTATTCGATCCTCGTGGGAAGTTCCGGCCAAAGCGTTCTGGGCCGTACATCATCAAAACCATCTTGTCTGGGGGTGCTGCCAAGCTCATCGACCTCGACGGCAATGAATTCAATACCTTAGTCAACCTGGATCAGCTCAAGCGTTACTATCCTTGAGAGATGCTCGTTGGATTGAAAACCACAAGGGTGGGCGATTCCAAGCAAAAGTTAGAGCAGCCGGCTAGACCGAAAACCTAAGGAGGCGGTCTAGGCAAAAATAAATAGGCAAAATCAAAAAAGCTCGCTAGACCGAAAACCTGTTAAGGCGGTTCTAGGCAAAAGTTAGAGCGTAAAAGGAGAGGTAAAATACACGAGCGAACCCTTGCCTGAACTACGTTCTGACCTGATTCCCTGCAAAGGGATACGTAGGCAGTCTCACAATGAGACCCGGTCATATCCTATCAAGCTGATCCACGGTCTGACATTTTGGGTTTGTACCAAGGCCGAGATGGTTCAAAGATTCAAAAGGCGGACTGGAGTCACGTAGGAGAATTCAAAAGGGGGAAACCCTTCATCTTTCAGCTTTATTTCGCAAAATTGCTATTTCTAATACACAAGCTGAGCATAAAAGCCTTAAAAGAAATGAAGCATGAAAAACAGAACAAAATGCTTGAGAAGCCTAACGGCTCACAGCTTATTCTAAGTACAGCAAAGTGGTTTGGAGTCAGCCCATATTAGTTCTTGCATGCACATCTGCTCTCAGCCACTGTCTGTAGCGATTCTTTAGCCGAGGGTTAAAATCTGGCATCTCCGCCTGGAGAATCCTCAGGCCCCAGCGCCTCTGATAACCGCCCAGCGTCTGAGCATTGAAGTTGGGAATACGGAAGCCCCCGGTACTGATTCGGGTATTCTCCTGTGAAGTGCCCAATTGGCGAAGGATCCGCCCAGGGATGTAGAATGTGAAGCTGGTCAGCCCCGCAATGACCACCCTATCAAAGCCGTCAGAATGGATGGTCATGTCTGGAAGGTCTAGCCAAGGACACCTCCAAGCAATTTCATCGGGCTGCATTTCCCGCATGAACTCGTACCAGCCCTCCACATCCAAGTCGGGATACCGCATTTCCCTCTGGTGAACCCGTTTTGGAAACAGGTTCCAGCCCGCTGCCGGTGGATGCAAAAGGCTCAGCTTGTCCGACAACCACAGCTGCATGAGTGATAAAACAAGTAAGTAGTCAGATAAAGCCTGAGCGAAAAGACAAGTAAGAAACTAGGAAGCAGCCTAAACCGAGTGTCGAGGTAAAACGAGAATGTGCGAAAAACCAGAAAAAGGTGAGCTGAGTGAGTTTACTTGAAGCAAGAGCGGGCTCCCGCTGAAAACGGCCGATTGGCCCGTACTCACTAAATCCAGACCCAAGAGTGTCTCAGCCAGGACCATGGGAATCACGTTCTTTCGATCCCCCATTTGAGCAGCCACGCTCACCAAGGAAGGGCTGACCCGCCCGTCAGCAGGAACGAACAAATAAGCCGCAAGCAGGCAGATAACCAGGGCGAAGCGCCGACGTGCTTGAACTTCGTCGCTATTTGGGCTAGTCAAGTCAACATCTGGGCTGTACATTTCAACCAGCCGAATAATGTTCACCTGGCCACCATCCAGGATTGTGTTCGCCAGACCCCGAGAAATTCCAAGCGAGCTAGCCAGCAGCTTTGGCATGCTCCCTTGATAGGGAGGGACAACGAGCGTCGAGGACGCGTAAGTGCGGAGGTACGCCTGAAATTTCTCCATGGTCGGGCACATCTCATCATCACCGAAACGGAAGACATGGACATCCGGGTCCCAGAACCTCAGGGCGGCCCACAGCAGCGCCGGGCGGATCGGCACATGTCGAAGAAAGCGGAAAGAAGAAAGCCCGTGGTATTGGAAGTTGAGCCAATCAACACCCAAAAAGGACACTAGCCAAGGCCTGAGCAGTGTTGGGAGGGGATTATCCATGGACAAGGCAAATGCTAGAAAAGAAAAGGGGAGTAATTGGTGCTGAGAATGCCCTGAAGAAGGCACCCCAGCTTTATAGGCCTTCAAAATGACCGTTGTAAAATACTTGGAGAATGGAGTCAATCAACTAGCTTCCAAGAAAGCATTATACCAAGTACCCTGCCTCCCTGAACTCTCAGAAGCCGTGGGGAAACCGTGTGGGGGTGAAAACAAAATGCCCCCTGAAAAAGGACAGTTGGTCAGTCAAGTGGACCTGACTCACAGGAACTTGGCGTACGCCAACCTTAACCTGGCGTACACATGGTTTTTCACCATCCTGGCGTACGAGCTCAGCAACCTGGCGTACGGTACGCCTGTGCACCAGAAAACCAGTTTCCAGCAGCAACTGCCCTCGCATGGTCGTTTTCAAATCCAAGGCTTGTTTTGGATTTTTCTTGATTCATACAAGTTTCAAACATCATTTGGGACTGCAGCAAAGCATCGGAGCCCAAAAGCCGTGGCCGTCGGAGATTTTGGACCCCCGGAGGCCCGTGTCGAACTAAAATCAAGGATACGGATCGTCAAAATTCGTTTTGTAGGGTTTTGCCAAGTTTTGTTACGCCGTACATGTCACATAGGACTTGTGTGACTGCACGGGGGTGTCGGTTTCGGTCCGGGACCATATCGAGTCGTCTTTTGCGTCTTATGTCCATTTTTGCGACATTTTTAGCCTTTTTATGGTGTTTTCCTTATACCGGGACGTTTCTACCGGTTTCAATGGTTTGTGCAGGTCATTGTACATCTATATAGTCTATTCAAAGTGTTAGTTTCTTCTGTTTTGGAGGAATATAGAATTTGGTCTATTAATACCAATTTTCCCGTATCCTCCGCGTGTCTGGGGTATATCTCGTATCCTGAGACTTTTCTGTACCTTTCTCTTCGAGCTAGACCCATTTTTGCACATATGCAAGTGTCTGTGTCGATTCAGAACTATCATCAATGCATGTTAGATGTTAGGGGATGATTTGCTCGCTCCTTGAAACACAAAATTCAATAACTAAAGGAATCAACAAACAGAAAATGCAGATATTATTTCTACCATGTCAAAGTCCTAAAAAGAAAAAGTGGGAATGTATCAGAGCGGCACATCGGCCCGGGCAAAACCTGACATGTTTCAAGGCACACTCGCCCAAAAGTCAAACGGCACGCA
Organism: Rhododendron mucronatum var. ripense; assembly: GCA_019656295.1. NCBI lineage: Eukaryota > Viridiplantae > Streptophyta > Magnoliopsida > Ericales > Ericaceae > Rhododendron > Rhododendron mucronatum. The sequence continues at coordinate 344,765 of BPLT01000109.1, forward strand.
GGCCTAAGTACCCAAACGTCAAGGGATCAGTGTATCAAAAGTCAAACAGCAAAATAGACTAAGGCTCGGTGATAGCCCTCAGTCGTCAAAAAGGTCCTCGTCGTCCTCCTCCTCCTCGCTCTCTACCAGCTCGCGCGGGTCTATCCGGAACCGAGGATCGCCTGCGGAGTCAGAGCCGCTGCTGAGGGACGCGCTCTCCTCCTCTTCTTCTGCTTCCTCTTCTTCCCTCCTCTTCTTCTGCAGAGGTCCCTCAGCAGGCCTCTTCTCTGCAGACCTCTTCCTCAGCTCCCGGCGGAATGGGAGATCCTCGCTAGCAGACGCGACGTGTACTCCTCTCTGAGTGCTCGCTGCTGGTCGAGATGAGCTCGGTGCTATTTTCTTTTGAGGTGGTGGCCTCGCGCTCTTCCTCCTAGGAGCCGCCCTAGCCTGCCCCTGCATTGCATTCAGCTTATTAACATCTGTGTACATATTGCATATATATATTGAAATGTGAAAGCAGGACATTATTCTATCAAAGTTTCAAAGTCATACCTGAGGCCGCACAGTAGGAACTGGAACTGGAGGTGGATAGTGCAGCCGCAACTGGGCACCGCTGGCAATTCTATGGAACTCTTTCTCCATGGCCTACAAACAGTGATCAAGTCAGTTTGCGAGACAGGTATACATATGCAAATCAGAGTAAACAAGGGAAATGCAAGGGATGCTATAGTATCGTACCGGTCCTGTGATCTCCTCGGGCTCTCTCCTAGCAGGCTCAAACTGAACGGTCGCCTCCTCTCCCTGAGCATCCCGCACAGCCAGTGTCCAAGAAAGCCGAGGAAGGCCCGTCGCCCTAGCAGGCTCACTCCTCTCCCTCGAGCGGGCAGTCCTGCCTTGCCCGCGCCTCTCCTCCCCAGCTGCTCTAGCCTCAGCCTCCACAGCTCCGTGCTCGACTACCCCAAGCGGCCCCGCCAAGTACTGCCTCTGGTAGACAGCATAGTCACGCTCGGGCCTCAAGAAAGCACTAAGGCTTGCCGGGACGGTGAAGCGCTGCAGCTCAGCCAGCGTGTACTGGTCCGTGTGTGAAGCGCGAGGCGGAAGTGGACCCGGCACCACGAACTCTGAAGCCTCAAGTGACTGCCGTGTCACTCGATCCCCCAGGTACCACTGCCACCCAAAGATCGACTCCAGCAGCACGCGGCTCGCGGCCACCACCCTGCTCCGGGAAAGGTACTCCGGCTCAGCCTCTGTGGTCCTCCAAGGGTCCCACTCCACCTGCAAGCATTCAACAATCAAGCAACAAACAGTCGATCAGCGACAGCATTGAAGCAATTCAAAGGCACAAGTAGGCAATAAAAGTGTGAGTTCTACCTGGGTGCTCGACAGCTCGTCAAGGTACGCCCGGAAGGCCTGGAGGCTACCTCTCGCTGCCTTCTTGCCTCGGTACTGTGGCCCCCATATCAGAGCGCGGGGGAGCATCTTCAAGTTCGGGCAGGAATTCTCTGGAGGGTACATCTTCAGCACCTCATATGCCCATAGCTGCAAGTTCAAACAATCAAAGCATCAGTACAACAGCTGAATTTCAAGAGGAAGGAAAGTACTCAGAAAAGTAAAGGTTACAAGTTCGTTTTACCTCCCACACCCTCCAAAGGCCGGCTATCGCCTTCTTCCGCCGAGAGAACTCTCCCATGAAGCCATAGCACGTCCCCAGAGCAGCACCTCCCCAATCGTACTTGGCCGCCGTGCGCAAGTCAAACAGGGCCGGCAAGTAGGCCAGGTGCACCGTGGACCTCTTGTTGGGGTACAGCGACGCCCCGAACAAGTACAACAAGTAGGCCCTCGCCATCTGCTCCTCCTCCTGCTCCGAGTGCGGGACCCTGTCTTTCAAGCGCCAGTGGAACTGATCGTGGGTAAACGTCTCCGAGATACCCACGGGCACGAAGCCCAAGAACCACTGCAACGCCTCCGGGTCTCTATGGATCCCTGTATCAAACGGGATAGGCTCCCCTCCTACCCTCAAGCCTGTCAAAGCAGCAAAGTCCGCCGGAGTCACAGTCATCTCCCCGATCGGAAGGTGGAAGGTGTTGGAGGCATCCCACCACCTCTCAGCCAGCGCCGTGAGCAGGGCGTGGTCGCTGAGTGTGGCCGTCTGTGTAAGGATGAACGGCCTGAACCCTGCAGCATCAACCAAGGACCTGACCCGCTCGGGTAACCCTCTATACAGCTCAAGGGAACTCGCAGGACCACCATGCCCCCGTGTACCGCCTCTCGTCCTCTGCACACCATAAAAGCAACAGAACAAGAGCTTCCGTTAGCAGACATGTTATAACAAGCAGTCGAATCTAGGTTCAAATCAAAAGGGCATTCAACGTTCTATGTTCAATTCAAGGTCCGTATTTACCATGAGGTCGAAGCAAGTTATTTCAAAAGCGTGATATTCAATTTACCAAAGGCATTCTACTCAGTCGAATCAAAGGCATTGGTGTTCTATCAGTCGAATTCAAGTTTCGAAATATTAACAAGTCGAGGCAGCCTACAGTCGATTCAAGTTCGTTATCACACAGTTCTATCAAAATTCTGCAGTCAAGTTCAAGCATGTTCTACTCAAGGTTCTATCTATCAAGTCAAGCTATCCGGCATGCACATGTCACTATGCTATCTAACATCATGCACAAGTAAGCTAAGTACAAGCACAATAATAAAGGACTACAACAGAATCAAAAGTGGAGTTCAAAGGAATACCTGCGCCCAGTCCACTGACAAGTGCCACTCCGGGTCTCTCAGCACGAGCTCTGCGTCGTAATCATCACGTCGGGGGATGTAGCTCTCAAACCCGGACGGTATGAACAAATGTGACTCCGGGGGAACATAGGCCCCTGCCTCAAAAGCCGGGCGGCCTGCAGCCCGCATCGTCTCTGCCCGTGCCACCGCTCGCTCACGAGCTAGGCCACCCTCCTCCTGGGCCTGCTCGACTACCTCAGTCTCCTGCACTAAGGCATCCTCCGCAGCCTTGGCCCTCTCGGCCTCGACCCGCAGGCGCTCCTCCTCCTGAGCCTGCGCGATCTGTCTCAGCCTCTCCTCCCGGGCTGACATCACCGCTTCCACCACTATTGGGTTCTCGCGCAATAGCCGGTCAAGCACCTCCTCCGTCACAAACTCCGCGAAGTCCCCGCGCGTAATGGGAACATGCGCCGAGGACCCCGCTGCGGGTCTGAACTCTGCAGGCCCTGTGGGTCCCCCAATGGGAGCCTCCTCCTCCACCACAGCATCCTTGCCCCGTGCCGGATCTCTCCTCCGCGCATCCGGCCGATCATCACCGCCACCAACATCACCACCGCTGTCGACGCCGCCGGTCCCTGCCAAAACTGAACCCGTGACGACCAGCCCTTCCACACCACTCTCGAAGTCCAACCGTCGCACCTGAGGGCCCACTGCTTCGACGAAGGGTGGCGTACGGTCAGGCGACCCTGGCGTACGCCGCCCGTCGCCGTCGACCTCCTCCGCTGCATGGCCACCATCGCCATCTCCGCCGCCCCTGTTCACTGCACCAGTACTCGGCGAGGCCCTTACCTGCGATCGATCGTCGATTTGTGCCCCCAAGGTCTCGGTTTCAACCCGAGTTCGCCTCTCCTCTTCTCCGGCACCACCATTGCCATCACCTCCGCCGGAATCAGCCATGGATGCGATAGATGGGGTAGATAGAGGGAAAGAAAGGAGGATTGAGTGGGGGTTTGAAGAGTTTTTGAGAGTTTTTGGGAGTTTTGGAGGTTCAAAACCGCAGAATGGCGGTTCCATTCGTGCTCTGGAAGTTTATACGGCATAAGGACCGACTGGGCCGGGTCTGGGCTTGGATCTGGACCGGGCAATGAAGGATTCCTGGCGTACGCCAGGTTGTGTATCCCGTACGCCATGTTTTGTTGGGCCGTGGGCCCAAACGCCATGGATCAGCTTTCTCTTCTCAAAATGGGGACTCAAACAGTCCAAATGCTCATTTGTACCTCTGGTGGGCTTACCCCCAAGCAGAGTCCCGTCCAATTTCAATTCAACGACGGTCCACCCGTCCAATTTCAATTCAACGACGGTCCACCCGTCCAATTTCAAATAAACGACGGTCCACCCGTCCAATTTCAATTCAACGACGGTCCACCCGTCCGATTTCAATTCAACGACGGTCCACCCGTCCAATTTCAATTCGACGACGGTCCACCCGTCCGATTTCAATTCAACGACGGTCCACCCGTCCGATTTCAATTCAACGACGGTCCACCCGTCCGATTTCAATTCAACGACGGTCCACCCGTCCGATTTCAATTCAACGACGGTCCACCCGTCCGATTTCAATTCAACGACGGTCCACCCGTCCGATTTCAATTCAACGACGGTCCACCCGTCCCATTTCAATTCAACGACGGTCCACCCGTCCGATTTCAAATCAACGACGGTCCACCAGTCCAATTTCTGCCTTCCGCAGGCAGCAGTCTTTCTCAAATAATCTGTCTGGCTGAATTCACCGACCAGGTTCTTTAAGATTCATGTCTTCCTTATCTTGCTCAGGATAGTCAGGAGTAGGGTGTCTAGACAACCTTTGACGTTACTTGTCTCCACTCAACCAAATGGTGTGCCAAGTGCCGTCAAAGGGGGGCTTCTGTAGACACCCCATTCTGGACTGTCCGGATTAGTCCTTTTACTTTCTTTGTTGACCCGATGATGATAAACGGTCGAGAACAGTTCAAGGTCGATGGAAGGATTTGAGCTTTGAGCGTTGAACTCTCTCCCTTCAAACCCACCTTCAAGCCCATTTCAAAACCCTTCAAAACCAGAGCCAAATAAGCCCTAGCAAAACCGTACCTTGCTTACGCCAGGTTCTTCTTGGCGTGCGCCAGCAAATTGCCACGTGTCGGACATCGACCGTTGACTCAGTTTGACCTGGCGCACGCCGGGTTATAGCTGGCGTACGCATGGTCAAGACCGGTCAAATCACTGCTTTTCTGTCACGTGCTCGAAGCTTTGCAACCGTCTCAGTACGGCGCAGAGTCCCCTGATCATTGCATTTTGCAGGGGACGTCCCCCTCTCTCTCCTACACAACCCATCACCTAGTCCCATGCATTTAATGCATGGGAGCTCCCTTCTAACCTAACCCAACCACCCTAACCCCAGCTGATCAGCCCCTGGTCTCAGCCTCTCTCCTCTATAAATGCAAGCCCTTGCATTCATTTGCAAGGGTTAACCTCATTAAGAACCCAAGCCCATCCCTCT